>JACCIB010000849.1:0-78218 GCA_018906965.1 Philotrypesis tridentata
AGAAGAAAATGACGAAAGTGTAGTCTTACGCACATCGTCAAACTCTAGCGACTCTTCAATCTCTGCTACGACAAGTATTGATGACGAGACATCAGATCATAGTACGGGTGATGAAACTGATACCAGTACATTTTATATATTATTGTCAGCACGAACGATAAACGTGCAAGATTCAACGATAAATTAAAAAATACTTGAAATTAGCCGTTTGCTTGCAGCAGGGTGGTGGTGGTGGTGGTACCGGCCAACCGTCAGTTTGGCAATATATACAAATTCATCGGCAACGATTGAAATATTATCGCCTCTTTTCTTTATACGGCCGTGAGGCGCTCATCACCATTAGGCGACCACCAATCAATACTGATGCCACGGAGTGGATAGGCCATGGTATACATGAAATTCACAGGTATGTGGTCGAGAATACCTCGCGCGACGACTTCGTCGGCCTAGCTATAGAGTCGCCACAATTTCAGCAAGGTGTTGTGTGGGTTGCTTTTAGACAGGTTTGGGAATTAGAAGTATCAGATATTTTAGAACTGCTGCGCAGTGTTTCGCACAGCAATGGCGGCTTTGATATCAATGACGCGTTGACAATTACAGTGAGTACTGTGTCGGTGCCCCAAGGTGCTGGTCGAGTTGCGCTCACATCTGAGAGCGTTTTTAAGAGATCTATTCTCACAATACAAAACAGTGATAACCTCTGTCTACCGCGGGCTCTTGTTTGCGCACACACATATGCCATTCGCGGAGATATTCGCACGGGCCATTTACAGAAAATGTGGGACAGTATCAGACAATGCAATGGTAAATTGCAAAAAGAGCGAGCGCTAAAACTTGTATAGTAGAGTAATACACGCTTTGAGCGTGTATTACTCTACTATACTGAATGGCAGCCGACTTACAAGAGTTTGATTGTCGGTGATAGAAAAAGTATAAGTAGCAGCAGCGGTAGCGGTAATAGTGGTGTTAGTATTGAATTCCACGAGGGACTGCCCAAGACAGAGGACTACAGCACGAATCCTGAGAGGCCTAAACTCCTGATTCTCGACGATTTGATGCGCGAGTCATCTAGCGCCAGTGTTATCAATCTATTCGTCAAGGCCAGCCACCACTGTAATCTCAGTGTTCAGCGAGATATATCGCTGAACTCGAATTATATCGTCATTTTCAAGAATCCTCGCGATCGCTCGCAAATACAGCATCTAGCCCGGCAACTCTGTCCGGAAAACCCGGAATTTCTGCAGGAGGCCTACAACGATGCCGTCTCCCAGCCCTATCACTATCTGCTACTTGATCTGAAGCAGGATACACCGGAAAATTGCCGTTATCGCACATGCATTTTTCCGCACGATCGACATCAGTACGTGTATGTGACGCGCAAACAGTTTAAAAATACCTCACGAGCCGACAATGTGCCAGTCGTGCATCTGTAATGGTCGGTGCAACATCGATGACTTCTGCAGCAGCAGCACCAGCAGCAGCCTCTGTTCAGAAACGTCACCAGCATCCGATCCCGAGAAAATTTCTCGAAATATTAAAAGTATTGGGCAGACATCTTGACGTGGCGCAACGTGTGGCTCTCTTATGTCAGGCTTGCCGTAAACTTGTCCTCTATCTTGCCGAGTGTGTACTGAATATTTTACGGGGGAACGTACCTCTGAGCAAGTGCTCTAAGAGCAAATTACGTAAACACGCGGTACTACTCCGTAAAATTGCAGCGCCGGGACAGACATTCGAGACGTGCAAAAGACGTTTAATTAAAGCCCATCATCTTTTGCCGATAATTTTGAAACCTGTTTTATCAGCATGGAACACGCCAGAAAAATGATTTTAGTACCTCAAGAGTGCATCGAGAGTGTTATGCGCGGACGACAAGTTCAGCAACATCATGTTGGCGATAATAAATGTGCTCCACCTCCTACTACTACTACTACTACTGAAAGTGATGGCGGTGATGGTACTGCCGGCTGTGACAATAAACATCTGAGCACTGTTCAGACTCCGGGCTCTGAGCTGTCACGGCTCGACGACGACATGAGCAAGATCTTGAATTCTCGAGATATTCTGAATGATCGAGAAAAGTATTCTCTGTATGAGCAGGTTATGCAACGCTACTTGTACTATAAGAAAAAAGAAGCAGGTTCCTCATTGGTTGATGGCTCTAGTGGTGGTGGTGGTGGTGGTGGTGATGATGATGGTATTGGCAAACCCTCAATAGTAATGATGCCTACCACTACTACTACTGCTACTACAAACAGTGATCAAGTCTTTTCCGAGCAACGAATTCTCAAGAGTATACCACAGAGTTTTCGGACTAAGGCTGCCGGACTAATCGATGCTCTGCGGCAATCTGGTAGCGTTACATGGAATAAACTTGGTGATGTTATGCTCGATGGCGTGCGAGTACAAGGCGTAAACATCTTAGATCTGATGAACGAGACTGTGAGAGTGAGACAAAAAACTCTACCAGCTCGTAATTCCCAGCAGTTTGTCCGTATACTTCGCCGGGCGCACATCCCTCTGGAGTTTGTGGGTAATCGCAAACTTTATAACAGTTTAGCAGCAGCAGCTCTGGAAGATTCTGCACTATCGACATCGATAACAGATTACCGTACACCTGCACGCCCAGTACCATCGGGCAGTGACATTAGCAGCGACGATTTAGAAGAGCAGCAAGAAGAGACAGCAGTGGAGGAGGAGGAGGAGGAGGAGAGAGAAAAAGAGGAGAGAAAGCTTGGCAGTGGTGCAAAGAGGAAACGTGTTAGCGGTATACCCAGCGCAGATATTTCGATAGCTTCCGTAGCGCCGCCAATCAAAAAATCATCATCTATACTGAAAAAATCTACTCTTACCGGCATAACAAAATGGGAACGCATGGAGATGGATTGAAAAAGTGTCCAACAGTCGGCGCTGATGGCGGCAGTGGTGATGATGGTGATGGTGGTCGTTCTGTTACCACCTTAGACACCTTGATTAATCGGATACCATTCGAAATGCATTTGCCGGGATATCAGTTTCTCGGACCTGGCACGCATCTCGAGGAGAGACTCGCACGTGGTGAGAATGGGATAATCCAAAGTGTTAGAGTGGCTTGAGAGCCAGGATGCGCACACCCAACACAAAGTGGTACGTCATCGTTTTCCCCGACGACCGTATCACGTGTTCAGTCCATACGAGCTGTGGGAGGCTGACTTGGCCGATTTTCGCGCTTCAAGACATACAATGATAATTAAACTTACTGTTGGTCGTCATTGATGCGCTCTCAAAGTACGCGTGGGTGGAACCCTGCACGATAAAACGAGGTAAAAGTGTGGCCGAGGGCCTCGAGCGGGTAATCAAGCGAAATGACGAGAGAGCACCCAATACTTTCAGACGGACAAGGCAAGGAGTTTACTGTCGAGAAGTGCAAAATTTGCTGAAGAAACGAGACATTATTTACCGCGCTGTACGAGATCCTGACGTTAAGGCTGCAATCGCCGAGCGTTTCATTAGAACGCTGAAGAACGTATTTGAGATACTTTACGCACCTCGGCACTAGACGCTACATCGATGTACTAGACAATATCGTTCAATCTTACAATAATTCATGGCATATGCAATAAAATATGGCGCCATCTAGCGTTACAATGTACAATGCTGGTAGAGCGCCTGAAAATCTGACACGTCGCTATTGTGTGAAACGATTACGTCATCATCAGCCTAAATATAGTGTGGATGATTTGGTTCGAGTCAGTCGTGCACGAACAGCCTTTCGAAAAGCATACGAAGGTGGCTGGACCCTGGAACTGTTTAGAATTGTAAGAGTCAATACTTTGAGACAGCCACCAGTCTACACACTCGAAGATCTGAGTGGTGAGGAGATTGAGGGTTTTTTCTACGAGCAACAGCTGAGCCGAGTGCGTAAAGATCTGTCTCACGAGACTTTCGAGGTAGACAGCGTATTGCAAAGTAGAGGCAAAGGCGCTAGAAAAGAGTATCTCGTTAGCTGGAAGGGCTATCCGGAAAAATTCAATTCTTGGGTAGCGGCAAAAGATCTCGTAAACATTAACAAGAAGAAGAAGAAGAACAACAACAACAACAATGAGAGATGAGTTCTATATGGTTTTATCCAGCAATAGTAGTAAAAATATATATCCTGGCAATTCGACAAATCATTTTACTACCCAATTGCCTCAAAACTTCTCTCTCCATGGCGATTGGTGTGTGGGGCTCGCTGAAATACAAATACCTCTCACCTTCCAGCATATTTCTCTGAAAGACCTGGGAACAGAGGGTGTAGTATGCGTGAAGACGACTAAACGACAAGTTTATACGGACAATAACATAGTACGTCCCGAGAGTGTAGAGAGTTTCAGCCGCATAAAATGCGGTGTATATCGCGACATCGAGACTCTTTTGCAAGAAATAAACGATCTTGAGAATGTGAAAAACCACCTCAAATTTGAACTTCAGTGTGGCGGCTATGTACAGATCAGATGTACATGTAGCCAGGATGATTGTGTAGATTATCTCCATACATTCACATTATCCAAAAAGCTATCAAGAATGCTGGGCTTTGAAACCAGCGAATTATTGTCTTGTGATGGTGAAATGGGCAACTACATTATCGGCAGTAGACCGGCTAATCTCGTAAACGGTTTACCGAGTGTGCTTATGATTTATAGTAGTATATGCCAGCCTTACGTAACGGGTGATATTTGTTCACGTTTATTACGTACAATACCCCTCCATCTACACGACTATGCTTACAGCCGAACACAAATACAGAACTTTAATACGCCAATGTATCTACCTCTGCTCACCCCGTCATTTCAGTCTATTGACATAGATATAAGGGGCGAGCAGGGGTTACCTCTACCATTCGATTACGGGACACTGACGGTGACACTTCACTTTAAACGCACCAGCTAAAATAATGCGGACACTTGGCGATTTTATCAATCACCAATACATTCAGATGGGTGGTGGTGGCGGTGTTGGCGGTACCGGTGATGGCAGTTACAGCTTCGACAATTACACTACGATTGATCGTAGACATTGTCAGAGTGACGCTGGTGTTGGCAGTTTCTTGAAAGGCTTATATCGTAGCGCCCTGCCTCTGATTAAGCGTGGCGCTAAGTCTGTCGGCAGGGAGGCGGCTCAAGCTAGTGCAAGAATTATGGACGATGTGTTGGGCGAGAAACAGCCTTTCAAAGAAGCGGTTAATCAGCGTTTTCGAGAGAGCGGGAATAACCTGAAACGAAAAGCCAATCAAGCGATAGACAAATTGATGATACAGAATATCTTTGATGAGAGGGGAGAAGGTGTAAAAAAGAGTAGGGGTGTTGGATATAAGGATGGTTCCGCATCAGCAAAATCACAGTCGAAAACTGGTCGTGGTGGTGAGCGGAATACATCTACTACAAAAAAGAATAAGAAGAAGCCGACGGCTATAAAGAAGATTGTGAAAAAGAAGATTTCCACCGTTAAGAAGCGAGACATATTTGGAAGTTGAATTTACGATTTTTCGAAATGGCTTTTTTACACACCGACTCTTGCGACTCGATAAAGTCCGAGTTATCGCTATTTGAATTGCCACCAACACAGACGGCAATTGAGAGTTCTCATTAGGTCCAGTATAAGCCAATCTCATCGCTTGCCGATCAAGCACCAATAGAGTTTGTGATACCTGGCACTTCTGAGTATCTCGATTTAGCGCACACACTGTTAAGTTTACGTGTGAACATAGTGCGAACTACCGCACCAGACAGAGATGAGGACAAACCACCTTCTGTCGGGCCTGTAAACAACTTTATGCATTCCTTGTTTAGTCAAGTAGATGTATCCTTCAATCAGAAACCCGTGTCACCACCAAATAATGCTTACGCCTACAGATCGTACATTGAGACACCATTGAATTACGGGCCAGCGGCAAAAAATTCACACTTGACCAGCGTCTTGTGGTACGATGATACAGCCGGTAAAATGGATAATATCGATACAGATAATACAGGTTTTACAAAACGTCAAAAAGTCATGACCGATAATAAAATTGATTTGCTGGGTCATTTGCATGTCGATGTGCTGAATATGGATAGATTGATGCTTGGCGGGGTTGAGGTGCGTGTAAAACTTATACCATCTCGTGATAGCTTTTGTCTAATGGCTGAGGAGAATGTATACGTAGCCCGCATAGCTGAGGCAGCACTATTTGTTCGGCGTGTCAAAATCAATCCGAGCATATCGATGCTTCATGAGAAATTTCTAGCCAAGACTACGGCAAAGTATCCGATTACTCGTGTTGAAGTGAAGAATGTAACTCTAAACAGTGGTGTGCATGGTCAATCAATCGATAATATAATTTTGGGTCAATTGCCAAAAAGAATTATTATTGGTTTTATCGAGAACCAGGCTTACAATGGTCATTCACAACTCAATCCGTTTAATTTCAAAAACTTTAATATTAATTTTCTGTGCTTGTATGTAGATGGTGTTCAATTACCATCGAAACCATTACAGCCTGACTTTAAAAGTACAATGACATATGTGGACGCATACCACACGCTCTTCTCGGGCACGGGTGTTCATTTTTCAAATATGGGTAATTCGATATCGCGCGACGCGTATCCGAATGGCTATTGTCTTTTTGCATTTGATTTGACACCCGACTTATCGGCAAACAATGATGCTCATTGGAACTTAATTCGAAGAGGTAGTGTGAGGATTGATGTGAGATTCGGTAGCGCACTAGAAGCAGTTGTGAATTGTATTGTTTATGCTGAGTATGACAATTTGGTGGAGATTGACTCGTCTCGACAAGTTTTAGTAGATTACAGCGGTTAAAACAGATAGATGGCGTATCGAGGAAAAACAGTGTAAATACGGGCCACTCTTGTCGAGTCCGGCCAGTCGTTTTATTCTCTGTAAACTGAGCAGTTGCGTCTTTACAAAAATAACAATGGATCTAATTGTTGACGTGCAATTCTTTAAGGATAACAAAGGCCGTGTAATACCGAAAGAAGTGGGTATTGTTGAGTTAAATCGAAATATTTCTGCATACTGGATAATCTCGCCTATTTGTAAAACGACATTTTTGAAAAAAGACATTTTAAGGCAGAATAACTGGTTGACGATACATCATCACGGTTTGGATTGGTACGAGGGCGCCACGTGTTTGAAGAAGTTTTACAAAACTTTTCAAGATATTTGCAAGGGTGCACGTAAAATTTATGTACGTGGTGAGGAAAAAGCAAAATTGCTGAATAAACACACAACACGAGAGATTATTGATTTGGAGCGCGAAAATCAGAGTCCACCTTTTCATAAATTGTCTTATTGTGAGGTATATTGTTTACAACACACAATTAAAAATAATCACCTCCGATATAGTTGCGCACTCAACAACGCCTATACCTTGAAGCGCTGGTTAACTACACGGGGTAGCGAACTTGCCATAATTACGTCATCAGAGCGTCCTTTCACGCCACCCCACGAACTCACTAATAATGAACTCTGTGGATATTCTCCAGAAGCTTCGAAAGATGACGTCTCATGCGGTCGGAGTTTATCCGGCCGATCAAATTCCGATAACGTGGGTAAAACCATGTGGTTTTGTCTTTAACACAGAGAATCATAAGAGACGCGGTAGGCACTGGGTAGCGATGTATGTTACTAAAAATGGCGTTGGCTGGTATTTCGATAGCTTTGGCGCGCCACCGCGTATTCCTAATCATGTAAATCGAATCCAGAGAAACTGCAAACGGTTAAGATGGTGTAATATACCGTTGCAAAGCAGTTTTTCTAATGTGTGCGGTAAATATTGTATCATGTTTTTATATTATATGCTTAACGGTTTGGGTGTATAGCGATTCCTTGCGAATTTCTCATCAGATTTGAGAAAAAATGATGAGATTGCTGAAAAATTTGTCGACAGATTGTAATACTATATAAAAAATGTAATGCGAGCTGAAAATGTAATAGGATATAATAAACTCTGGGTCTTTTTAAAAATGCTGTAGTTGTCAATTTTTATTGGATCCCCACTCTACGACCAAATGATTTGATTGGTCTCCCACTCCTGGTGAAGATACCCTCCTTTCTATATCCCCACCGTTGAGCCACTCTAGTTTAGTATATAAGCCGGCGAGCTTGCTGTCTAGAGTACACAGTTTAGTAAAGATAACTCGTTGGAAAGGAAGGAAGACGTCGACATAATGGCAAGTCAAAAGAGACAACTTGAGAGTAAGATTGAGATGGAGAGTCGGTCCACCAAGTACCGTTGCCACCAAGTCCTACCGATGGTATATGCATTGAACAACTCTCATGGAAAATTGGTTCACGTGGGGTTGGAAAATGATGCTGTCGGCTCTGGTGACTTCAACCCTGTGATACGCCTGACGAATCAAGAATTTCGCGGAGTAGCTTTCTCACTGACAGCCTGGACACTATTTCGGGAAAAATTCGATGAGATTGAACGATTCTTCCACGACTATAATGGCGAGGAAATGCTGGATCATCGCATCAGCATTGGTGGATTTGTAGTGAGATTTATGATAAGCTACTCTGATCGAGCCTTTGAACTGGTGGACGAGACGAGCGATTGTGATCAGGGGACTGGCGAGGCCAGATTAAAAAAATTACGCAAACCTTCACTTGTATTTAAACGAGTCACGTTTGATCGTTTGAAGGCTGTGGCTAAAATTATTGACAAAAGAATTCAATATTTATTAAAAGTCAAAGACGCAATAGAAATTGTGATAAAAGAGATGGGTAATTACAGTAGAGATGTGCTTAAAAATACCCAAGACTCCCAATACACATATTATACTGCTTACAATGTAGAAAGTTCAATGCGCGACTTTGACGTGGCGTTGGTCGACAAAATTATTAACAAGTTGAAAGAAAAAAATATAACCCTAATCTTAGAAGATATTCATATCATAATTTATGAATTTGTTAATTTACATTTATATAATTTAGTAACATATTTAAATACAAATATTTATAAGAAATCGAATGAATAAATTGTATCTAGTTGTAAGTACTTACTCTGAATAAATATATTTAAAACATACATACTCTCTATTTGTTCATCCCATACTCTCTATTTGTTGTTAGAAAGAGAGGAGAAGGGCAAAAATGTTTTGGTAGAGGGGATTTAACCAATAATTCAAACTGAAAGCCGTCAGTTTGCCGTTGGTGTTCGTCGGGGGAGGATGCAACTTGTGAGTAGCTGTGCCTCGCCAAAGTTCCTTCCAAAATAGATGGGGACTCTACCGATTTCTCCAAAGTTCCTTCGATCTCAG
The DNA here is from genome assembly GCA_018906965.1 of Philotrypesis tridentata. Classification (NCBI taxonomy): domain Eukaryota; kingdom Metazoa; phylum Arthropoda; class Insecta; order Hymenoptera; family Pteromalidae; genus Philotrypesis; species Philotrypesis tridentata. The sequence continues at coordinate 9,285 of JACCIB010000849.1, forward strand.
AGGGACACTTTAGCGAAAACAAAAGAAAGGAGTGGGGGTCTCCAAAGTAACTGAGGCATCTTGGGGAGTGTAAATAAAAGTAACCTTGACCATAGTGGCAGGGATCAGAAGGTCACGCAGGTCAAGGTTATTTTTATTTACATTCTCTAAGGTGCCTACATACTACTAGGGAGAAATTGAATGACTACCACCGTTATCATGATAGATATATAATTGTATATGAAGGGTGAGATTGAAGGGCAACCACCCTTATCATGATAGGCCGACTACTAGAGCGCGAAAATTTAAAAGAAGATCTAGTAGTCGACCGGGCGGTCGACTAGAATATATTAAAATTTAAGACTTAATAGTCGGCCACCTTTAAAAGTACATAAAAATGCTCTGTTTTATTAAAAAGACACCTAAAAATGATACATTTAATACTATTTTATAATTATATTACTTAAGTCACAACTTAGAAGTATGTAAAAGAACTTTTTAACTAATTTTAAATTTATGCCCAGTCTAGTCACCGAATAAGAGATTGATGGTTTGTGACGTAGCATTGAAACCGTCACTAAACATTTACCAATTAAAAAAAAGTCTGACATTATTTTATTTCATATAATGATTCGTTCGAAAGCTTAAGAGTTATAGAACCTTCAACAATAGAATTACTAAGATTCCCCGCGTAAACTTCTTAACATTTGAGCCAAAAATACAAAGTAGCCGACTATTGGGGGTTGGCCGACTACTGGTTCCTCTACCCTAGTTATGTTTGGATAATTATTATTCAAAAAAGAAATATCTAACGCGTAGTATTAGTTTTAGGGGTTTTTAACGCGACTCAAAAAATATAGTTTATGATAAACTTGGAGATCCACACGAAGGTTATAATCTAGCAGAAACCAACACTAGACTAATACTTCATAGCTCCTATATCCCCATAACTTGTTGCCAACCCACATTCGTACTATAACTATGTCTAACCTGAAGTACTAATCTACTATTGGTTTCTGCTAGTTTATAACCTCCCCGTGGAACTCCAAGTTTATCACAAATTATATTATTCAAGTTGCGTTAAAAACCCCTAAAACTCATACTACGCGTGTGCAATAACGTTTAATCTAGAACCTGCAAAATGTTTCAAGTGAAAAAATATATTTACAGGTAAGATGGCATTAGGATCAAAATAGTATCAAAGGATTTCACTCAGTCAGATACGTATATTTTAATTATCGTTAAATAAATTAACTTTATGATAATAGAACATGATTCTTTGTTTTAAAATAAATTATTGTTTCTCTGTTACAGGTGATCCGATGAACTTGTCGTAAAAAAGAAATTTATAAACAGCAGACTTTACTGAATCAGCCTTATTTATCACTAAGTAATATACAGAAAAATACAAATAAAATCCAAAATTTGTGTATATTATTTCTTCGAACTTAAACGATGAAAATACACTTTCAGTAGCTTGTACATGGAAAAATAGAAACTTTCTTGCATGAAATATATGCAACCTTGTCTATGAACTTATAATTTTGACTTTCACATAAATAATTACACTGTCGACTTCACGCCTTTAGTGTCTAAATTTTCAGGTATGTCTACTTGAAAATCGTCTAGACCAATTTTGAGCTGTTCAATTTTGAATGCCTTATATGATAATTATTTCACAATTGATTGATACGATAAACTTGAAATTTCTCATGATATCCCTCTGATTGGTATGTTTAATGAAAACTTAGTTATTTTCAATTTTCAGAGTGCCCGAAGTACAAGCAGTTTCCAGAATATGGGTTGTGCGTCACTTTTCTCCATGGAAATACATGTTTTGATTTCTAAAAGGTAAAAAGACCATACAAGTCGTGTATAGCCATACAAGTGTGCAGCCCACAGCTTAGAGAGATAGTATAAAAATTTTGAAGATTGTATAGATGAGCAGTATTAAGATAATCGGAGATTAGAAATTTCAAAATTAAAAAATTAAAATTTTGCTAAGCCGTTTTAACTTGAAAATTCTCATACTATCCCTCAGAGTGACAGGCTTGATAACTCATAAGTTTTGGTTACCTTTTACAAAGCAAAACATGCATTTCCCTTGGGAAAAGACTCGTTACATCCAAGACTTGGAAACTGAGTACACATTTTGCTCTCTCAAAATTGAGAATAACTAATTTTTCTTTAAGCAAATCAATCAGAGGGATAGCATAAGAAATTTCAAGTTAATCGTCTAGACCAATTTTGAGCTGTTCAATTTTGAATGCCTTATATGATAATTATTTTAAAATTGGTTGATACGATAAACTTGAAATATCTCTATCTCTCTCTCTCACTCAGGCGCACGCTCTCTCTTTCTCTCCTTCTTCCTCTCTCTCTCTCTCTCTCTCTCTCTCTCTCTCTCTCTCTCTCTCTCTCTCTCTCTCTAACGCACGCTCAACTCCCACTCTCGCTCACGCGCCAATTCCCTCTCTATCACTCGCGCGCGCCAACTCTCTCTCTCTCGCATACATACACGCGCTCTCCCCTCTACACACAACGGTGTACATGTAACCGCCTGCGCGCGACCGCCGTCTCGCTTCCTGCCGTGCCCCCTCGCGAGTGCCAACGCGCTGCGCAGGTGTGACTCGGAATCTCACATCCTGCACTCCGCACGTGGTCGGTTAGAGGCAACTCCTGCGAGCGCCACCGAGCGCTGGCTTCGCTCCATGGCCTGTCAGTTTGCCGAGAGTAAGTCAGCTGGCTGCGTTAAATAGTCACGACGCAACAATATTTATTGCTATGTCGCAATATATATATATATATATATATTACTATATTATATAGTTGTTTTGAGCCGCGCTGGAATTTAGCCCCCCCTCGCCCCCCCCCTCACGAGCCCCCTCAGCTCCCCCTCAGCCCCCCCTCAAAAGAACCAAAAAATGTTTCAAAAGTTTGGTTATTTTTATGCGTTTTGCCCCCCCTCGCCCCCCCCCCCCCCCCTCGTTTGGCCCCCCCTCAGACCCCCCTCAGCCCCCCCTCAGCGCCCCCTCGGGAGAAGGTGCTAGGTAGATGATCAGCTTCATGGATCGAGTGTGTGAAGGGTGGTGGTTAATAACTGTAGTAATAAGTGGACGGTGTAGGTATAGGTTGAGTAATGGTCGCGATTGAAGTCATAAGTGAAAGGTTTGGTTGTGAAAGTTATGGTTAGTATCATAAGCGGAATGTGTAGATTGTAATTGAAGTAGGAAGACATGATCAGAGATAGTGATAAGCGTAATCTGAACGTCATAGATGTAAAAGATTGGTAGAGATTATGTGTGGAGTGTGGAGTGTGGAGATCACGATTGTATTCATAAGTGGACGTTGTAAGGATAGTTGGAGAAGAACGAGATGATTGAATGCAATCAATGGATGGTGGAGATTATTAGGTCATAATTAGTGGTATTAGTGGGACACTGGCGATCATGATTAAAAGCGATATGTGGAGGGTGGAAGTGTTGGTGAAGGGAAACGGTAGACTTTATGAGTATAGATGAAAAGTGTAGGATAACAGGTTGATGGGAAGTTCATGGCTAGATGTGATAGATGGAGGCTGAAAATCATGGGAGATAGGTGAAGGTCAGAAGTCATGGGTGACGCTGGATTGCAGGTAACAGATGGATAGTGAAGGTGCTAATTAGTCGGTACGCTTCATGGGTCGACATTATAGGTGGTGCGGTTTGAGGTTACGAGTAAAGATGCTAGGTGATGCGTGGAATTCAGGTGTGGAGGTGATAGGTGTAGGCAGAAAGTGTTAACGTGTGTTCAGATTATGCGTAAAAGGTGGTGGTGATTGAAGTCATAAGTGATAAGTATAAGTGATAGGGAGAGAATGAGGATATAATTGCAAGTATAAGTGGACGGTGTAGGAAAAAGGTAAATTATGAAAGTTATGGTTAGTATCATAAGTGGAATGTAAAGATTATAATTGGAGTCGGAAGACATGATCAGAGATAGTGATAAGTGTAATCAGAAAGTCATAGATGTAGGAGATAGGTAGAGATTATATGTAGAGGTTGGACATCGCGATTGTATTTATAAATGGACGTTGTAGGGATAGCTGCAGAAGAAGGACATGATTGAATGCAATGGATGGATGATAGAGGTGCTCGGTATAAGGTAGATTTCGGAGCTAGAAATGGCAGGTGTTGAGTAGAGGCCATGTAGGATAATAAGTTGTTCGGAAGTTTATGGCTAGATGTGATAGATGGAGGCTGAAAATCATGGGTGATAGGTGGAGGTCAGAAGTCATGATTGGAGTCATAAGTCGGAGAGGAAAGTGACGCGCGGAGTAAGAGAACTGGTTTGCCAGTAACAGATGGATAGTGGAGGTGCTAATTAGTCGGTACGCTTCATGGGTCGACATTATAGGTGGTACGGTTTGAGGTTACGAGAAAAGATGCTAGGTGGTGCATGGAATTCATATGTGGAGGTGATATGTGTAGGCAGAAAGTGTGAACATATTTGCAGATTATGCGTAAAAGGTGGTGGTTATGACTGTAGCACTGGAATGTGTGTGGTTCACGTGGATAGTGTAGGAGATAGGTGGAGTGTGGAAGTCACGATTGGAGTTATAAGTGGAAGGTATAAGTGATAAGTAGAAAACGAGGTCATAATTGCAGGGAGTATGTGTTCGATAGAAGCTACGAGTGAATGTGGTAAGTGGTGGTGAAAGTTGTGGGTGAAAGTTGTAAGTGGTAGGTCAATTAGCTAGAAGGACGGTGGACTTTATGGGGTGAGATAGAAAGTGGAGGTAACAGGAGAATAAGAATGTCATAGTAGTCCGGGAGTCCTGGCATTTTGTCGTGCACTTTCTTCAAAAGATTTTTTGACAGTCAAAATTTGTTTGTGGTAACCTACTGAAAGTAACCCTAAATTCTCGACTTCGGACCTGATCGGGAACATTGTTATTATTGCAAAATAAACTTCAAAAAAGCACTTTTTTTTAGTTTTCCGCGAATAACGTTTTTGTAACGCATTTTATGCAAAAAAAGGTAGAGAGGAAAGTTGTTTAGAATTGAATTTCCAATCAGACACATGTATTCCCGAATGCAAAATTAACATTTTTCATCGCTAAATTGTTAAACAAAAAAAAAACTTTTTCCAAATTTTCACATTGCCACAGTTTTTTCAAAAAAAAGATCTTTTTCGTCGGGTAAGCTCTCAATGATGACTTTTAGTACAAACAATCTAAAAATCGTTGCCTGATCTGTATATCTCAAAATGGCGTCCTATTGCAAAATTATTTACCCGAAAATTTCAAATTCATTTCAAATTTGCCCATGGAACGATAAACGGATCCAACTGCGCTTAATCGATAGCTTTTGACGTACTTAATAAATGCTAAAAAGGAATTTTCTTAAAATTAATATTTAACAACATTTTTAACAATAAATAGTTTTTATTTTCGCCAATTTTTAAGTTAGAGAAACGCGGTAAAATGCATTTTAAAGTACTTAAAAAACCATGAATTTTCGTAAAAAATTCGTCAAGATCCGACCAATAGGAGCCGAGATACGAAATTTTTTTCAACCGACGATTACACCGAAACTATTTAATATTTTTTAATGAATTTTCACACAATGCTTGTTCAAATGATGCTCTAGATGATAGCATTTTTATTGATAGTTGTAATGGACTTAATTCTTGTAAAAGGACCGATGAATGGATGCGAGATCAGCGCGCGCGGCCGCGCGACTGCTCCGGCCGGGCGGCGCGGTGGTGGGGGGGACCGCCGCTGCGGCTTTCGTGAACCTTAGATGCAAATTGATTTTCTCGGCAACCAAAGGTCCTACGGTAATGCTTTTTTTTTATTTTATGTATTTTTTCCTCAACTTTCACGTCGTGTCAATGAAATTTACATGAGTGCAATGCAAATACCCGAAAATTACGTTTTTTAGATGTAAATTTAATTTCTCGGCAACCAAAGGTCCTACGTCAATGCTTTTTTTTTAATTTTATGTGTTTTTGCCTCAACTTTCACGTCATGTTAATTAAATTTTCATAAGTGCCATACAAACACTAGAAAATTTCATGTTTTCTGTTATATGCAGTACTACATAATGTATTCATATTTTGTATATATAAGTGTGTATATTAATTTTAAAAGCTCAGTACAAGGATAGTGTTTGCTTACGATTTCTGCATTAAACTAAATTAAGGAATTAATGTCGATAAAATATGTTTTTCAACTATAAGTTATCGCTTCGCGTTATGTAAAACTTTTTAAACTAGCATTGAATTTAATTGATTTTCATAAGATAACATACTTATTTCTATATATATTTACGCATGTGTAACGTTTTTAAAATCGTATGTGTATACGAGCGCGCGGCACACACACATACACACATATACGCGCTTATTCATGGCGTCAAGTGGAGAAAATGATTTAAAAAGGCAACCAAAGGTCCTACGTTAATGCTTTTTTTTTAATTTTATGTGTTTTTGCCTCTACTTTTACGTCATGTTAATTAAATTTTCATAACTGACATACAAACACAAGAAAATTTCATATTTTCTGTTATATGCAGTACTATATAGTGTATTCATATTTTGTATATATGTGTGTGCATATTAATTTAAAAGCTCAATACAAGGATAGTGTTTGCTTACGATTTCAGCATTAAACGGAATTAAAGAATTAATGTCCATAAAATATAATTGTATACAACTTTCTGGAGCTGCATTGAATTTAATCGATTTACATGAGATTATACTTATGTATATAAATGTTTGTACATGTATAAAATAACTTTTCATCTGTTTCAACAGCGAATATGATTTTTTTGTAAGATCCTACGTGTATAATGTATATATACGTAGGATCTTACACCTCTTGTGAAGTCTTCTTACCTTCAGACAATTTATTTCCAGAGTTCTTCTTGTGCGAGCACTCCGGACAAGTTTTAGTTGTATGTCGCGGCCATCCGCACCCATAACATCTAACAAAAGGTTTACATGGACCCCAAGAGTCCTGGTTTTTATTATGATCACTTCTCGACTTCCTAGGAGCCTCTTTCTTCTCTTCAGAAACAGCACTTATCTTTCCTGATTGACTGTCAGATACTGTAGTCGCCGTCTTTGCTTGCGACCTCGCTCCTTTAGAGATAGACTTCTTACCTCGGTGCCCTTGTGAAGTAGAAGCTGAGGGTAACCCCAACCCAGCAATAGCATTTCGCACTGCCACCCTTATAGTTTCACGCGATCCGCGATCGTCGCAACAGGTACTCCGCCTTTAGTCTTCTCCGAAATCTCCTGAACAGGTTTTTCTTTATAAGCCAGTTTCGGCAATAAACATCTGTTAGGTGATGGAGGAGGCTTATAGTGATTTCTATCATGAATCAGCTTTTCAGCGTTCCTGGCCAACATGATAAGGTCTCGATTGAAAGGTTAATAAAATGCGTCTCTTCGAGCTAAAATGTTTATACTATGCCATACGTTTCGGGGTAATTTTACCCCCTCATCAGTGGCTAAGCAAAATATTAAATTTTATTATTAAAGTTTTACAAATAGAAATTACAATAACTAAAACAATATAAATTACCAAGTTTAAAAATGAGTCGTGCGCTACATGGACGACGTAAAAACGCAGACGGCGCTAAAAATTACAATTCGCAAATTTAAAGAAAATTACAAAAGAATTTAATAAACGTTACAAAAATCGCTACAAAAAATTAAACAACTTACAAAGAGTGACGCTCGAAAAACTTTAAACAAAAGTAATAAACGCGACCGGTGCCACTCGGTGGTAATGTGGCACCGGCCAAGGACAAAAGTCAACTAAGCTTACAGCTAAAATCGATCTTATATATATGTTACAATACATCCGTCAAACTGGATTCTAATACAATTAAACGTGTATAAAATGCAAAAATAAGGCGAATATTGTAGCCACGAAAGCCGCAGAGCTCGCTAAGTGTATCCAGAACACATAGCACAACAGAGGTGACACGAGCTGTTATTCATGTAGTAGATCGGAGAGCCCGCGCTGCTCCGCACGCAACGCCCCTACCATGACTGTATCACTATATAGTACAGTATGGCTAGGCCGTTGCCCCGGCAACCCGGTTCTCCGACCTCCCACTTGGGATGTGCCGCTCCGGCCCGCCAGCCAATCACCATTGAACACGTGTTGGCTGAACTGAAGAGAGCGCGAAGCGGTGAGCCACCTCTCTCCGCGTCCTAAACTCCTGGTACAATCTGCTCGCTACCGAGCCTCCGCAATCACAACACTCGACAATTAATGTTTATTAGGACTAACTTTTAGATTGGAAATAACATTCTTGTAACTGGCTTTGAGGAGGCACGTGTCCTCAGCCCTATTAAGCGTGCCATCGAAAAACTGTATATGGAGCATCTCCGAGAACCGTCTACGGAAAATAGACTGCTCTCTGTCAATTATTTTAATATTGTTAAAATCAAAACTATGTCCAGTCTCCAACGCATGTACTGCAAGAGGGGAATTCAAATCCCTTTTCTCTATATACCTCTTATGTTCGTATTGCCTAGTTTTTAAAGGCCGATATGTTTCTCCGATATATGTTGATTCGCAATCGGAGCAATCGATTTTATAAACCACGTTCCGTGTGTCACCCACCGCAGTAGGGTCTTTACCAAGTTTTATAAATTTGTTAAAATTTATAAAACTCTCGCATTGAGAGGCACAGACACGAGCAATATTGACACTTCCAATTGCAATAGTAACAATAATTTACACTCGGGAAAAGGCTATGGTGTGTTCCCTTACTACGAAGGGTTCAATGATAAATTAAGGTCCGTATTAAAAAATAATGACGTGAGGTTAGTTAATAATGTTACCAATAAATTTAACAAATTTATAAAACTTGGTAAAGACCCTACTGCGGTGGGTGACACACGGAACGTGGTTTATAAAATCGATTGCTCCGATTGCGAATCAACATATATCGGAGAAACGTATCGGCCTTTAAAAACTAGGCAATACGAACATAAGAGGTATATAGAGAAAAGGGATTTGAATTCCCCTCTTGCAGTACATGCGTTGGAGACTGGACATAGTTTTGATTTTAACAATATTAAAATAATTGACAGAGAGCAGTCTATTTTCCGTAGACGGTTCTCGGAGATGCTCCATATACAGTTTTTCGATGGCACGCTTAATAGGGCTGAGGACACGTGCCTCCTCAAAGCCAGTTACAAGAATGTTATTTCCAATCTAAAAGTTAGTCCTAATAAACATTAATTGTCGAGTGTTGTGATTGCGGAGGCTCGGTAGCGAGCAGATTGTACCAGGAGTTTAGGACGCGGAGAGAGGTGGCTCACCGCTTCGCGCTCTCTTCAGTTCAGCCAACACGTGTTCAATGGTGATTGGCTGGCGGGCCGGAGCGGCACATCCCAAGTGGGAGGTCGGAGAACCGGGTTGCCGGGGCAACGGCCTAGCCATACTGTACTATATAGTGATACAGTCATGGTAGGGGCGTTGCGTGCGGAGCAGCGCGGGCTCTCCGATCTACTACATGAATAACAGCTCGTGTCACCTCTGTTGTGCTATGTGTTCTGGATACACTTAGCGAGCTCTGCGGCTTTCGTGGCTACAATATTCGCCTTATTTTTGCATTTTATACACGTTTAATTGTATTAGAATCCAGTTTGACGGATGTATTGTAACATATATATAAGATCGATTTTAGCTGTAAGCTTAGTTGACTTTTGTCCTTGACCGGTGCCACATTACCACCGAGTGGCACCGGTCGCGTTTATTACTTTTGTTTAAAGTTTTTCGAGCGTCACTCTTTGTAAGTTGTTTAATTTTTTGTAGCGATTTTTGTAACGTTTATTAAATTCTTTTGTAATTTTCTTTAAATTTGCGAATTGTAATTTTTAGCGCCGTCTGCGTTTTTACGTCGTCCATGTAGCGCACGACTCATTTTTAAACTTGGTAATTTATATTGTTTTAGTTATTGTAATTTCTATTTGTAAAACTTTAATAATAAAATTTAATATTTTGCTTAGCCACTGATGAGGGGGTAAAATTACCCCGAAACGTATGGCGTAGTATAAACATTTTAGCTCGAAGAGACGCATTTTATTAACCTTTCAATCTACCATCATCGAGCGATAGAGTCAGTTTCAAACAATGATAAGGTCTCCTATATTCTTCACTTTCCTTTGAGGCACTTGCATTCTAACTTCTGCCAGCATATTATCATATATCATTTTCAGCTGTACCGCAACCTCCGGCGGATCATCAAGCCTACTCATGATCGCTAGCATCGCCATGATGTGATCACGTACTGGTTCATTTTTCCCTTGTGTGCGCGCTTGCGCTTCCGCTAATAACTTCATCTGAATGTCTTGGTCCATACCGTAGCTTTGCCTAGCATCACTGCAAAAATCTTTCCAAGTCTTCCAAGTTTGACGCATTTGTCGACACCAGATTAACGCTCCGTCCGTCATAACATGGAGTAACGCATTCAATGAATCCGTATCATCTAAATGCGCCCTACATTCATTCATTCTTTGAATAAATTCTTCAATGCAACTATCTTTACCACCGTCAAACTGGATTTTCCACTCACGAGCAATTTTTCCAACGTCACGATACGTTGGTCTCGACATCGACGAATATTCATTAACTGCCTTACTCGTCGAAGCAGCTGATCCTCCCCCCCCCCCCCGAGACACACCTTGGGGTTCTACTTGAGATGGTAAGCTGTCCATTCCAGTCATCTTTGTTACTTGACCGGGTACAAATTTTGTCACGTTAGAATTTATCTTAGTACTGTAAGCATCCAGTTCTCTATGTACAACCAACGTATCTCGAAATTGAACTCGAATCTGCTCTACCTCTTCTGTCAACTTGCAATAATAACTTGTAAGGTCCACCATAGACTTTTCCATGCCAGCAGCATACGCATTCCATCTAGCTTCAGATTGTCTAGCCGATTCACGCTGTGCAGCTAACTCTCCTCGCAAACGTGCAATCACTTCTTGATGACTATCTTGCTTCCTGTCTTTATCTTCAAAGTCGTCCTTATTGTTACCCGCGATGTCCAATCTTGCGTCAACGCTATCTTCGCAAGTATTTCGCTGCTGAAGTTCCACTATTTCTTCAACTTCATTATGCACCTCTGCCATCGTAACAATGGGATTCCCTCCAGAAATGTCAACATCATCAATGGACCCTCTGTTAGACTCTAAATCACTGTCTCGCTCTATCCGGAAGATATCATCTAAAATTTCTTCTTGCTGATCAGTTTCATCTAAATTTGATGCTTCTGACTCTACAGCGGTTGGCAATCTAAGTCTCACCCACGTCGTCGACTTCGTCTCATTAGACAGATTTTCTTCTCTCAAAATAATCTTCTGAAATGTCGCGTCTCTTCTCGACATTGCGATTTCGCTCGGTTCATCCGTCCTCACAAAATCATACGCAGTGTAATCACCGCGCAATCGCCTAATTAACCTACCCATATTACTGTACCTACTTTCGTCCGTTATCAATTCAAATCTACGCAATAAATCATTTAGTCTATCTTCTGTCAATGATATTGCCCATCTCTCAATTTCTTGATCTGCTTCCGCAAAAATATTTACTCGCATCGCCATTGTAAATTTTGAATGCGACCTCGCTAACTTAAACGAATTTTTTTTTCCGTCGAAATCAAAAAATATACAAGAGACAAATTACGAAAGAAATAAACTAATAATGACCAAAATTTAAATAATTGAACAATAACCTATTTCGCGTGTCGCTCTTAATTCAGTCACAGCCTCCTTCGTTCGACAATCTGTGTAATTCCAAATTACACTTATGTAATTTACTAACAACACTACGACCAGACAAGGAAAAAAAATTGAAAAGAAAATTTTCCGATTCGAAAGAAAATTCCAAAATAAAACTTACAACAAAAACCAAAATTTTATTACCGAGCTGTACTCGAATTAAGAGTTTACTTTCTTTAAAATTTAAATTGAAAAAAATTTCGCTTAAATTGTATCACGAACAAACAAAATAAAATAAAATATTTCGTCAATAATCTCAATTTAACTTCAATAAACCTACACCGAGAAATAAAGTTCAATTTCAAATTTCAAATTCAAACAGTAATTTACCCTGCCGGTAAGTCCACGCTTCGCCGTTGCAATACGCTCCGCCAAGTATACCTGTATCTAAACCTATCTCGGTGATACACTGATACACGCACACATACAATCAGCTGAGCGCGTATGCTATATAGCTGTTAGCAACGCCAAAATCACGCTATCACACACAATATATAAATCAGAAAAATTAACCAGTCGATTTGACTGCAATTATATCAAATAATATAAATAATAAAAATAATATTTAATATCACTAGCAAAAACAATTATTTACACTTAATTGTTCAATCAATAATATTCAAAAAATTATTCCCCTAGTATAATCGCAATCTGAGATTCGATTCGCTATACTACTATTCATCCAGTAATTACGTATACTGATTAATCGCCAACATCAAGCATATAAATCACGCGACGAGAAAATAAAACTTATTTCCTGAAATAATATTTCAGCCAATGCTAAAATTTTCGGTAGCTGGAAGCGCGCAATGTTTACGTTCGCGGACGACAAGTCTAGCCGCTCTATGTAAACACTCGGCAACGTTCGCGCTCGCTCGCTACACTATACACGCAATGTATATCTCCGCACGCTTATCCGCCTATAACGAACACTCGCGATTTCGCACTAAGTTTTTCCTACAAAATTATTCCCTGCTCTAGCTGAATCTAACCACCGATGGGCGCCAATGTAACGCCAATACTTAAATTCTCCGTGGGTTTTAGAGAAAGGGGAACAGGGAAAACCATAAACTCACAAATGAAATACACACGTGACGTTAGATAAAAGGCTACTGCTTATATTATCCAAAAATTGTAACAGAGTAAACGCACAAATGTGCTTTGTTAGCGCACAATCTCGCGGTCAATCGGAAGCTGATATTGTTGAACGCGCTGGTGAGAGTGAGAGAGAGAAGCTGATACTTACAGTAATGCGAAGGACGCTACTACAATAATTAGCCGTAGACTGCGGTCTCGCTTCGGTCCAGCTATCTCGTATGCGGTACGCTCTCTCGACGAAAAACAGTGGCACTCACACGCGTGATCGCAATCTTTATACAATAAATGCCAAGCAACAATGTTATTAATTTCGAGAAGACCGCTCCTTTGCTTCACGGCTCGCGCGCTCGATGCTCGAATCGAATCTAACGTCTAACCTAACGTTACGCTAGAAGCTTCTCTCTCACGCACTCTCTCACCAGGCGACGCGTTCACAAACCCATCAGCTCTCGTACAGCTCTGGTGCGCGGGAACATCTGAAAGAACCTCACATGCAAATATATACAAATATAGGTATTTAATAAATAGCATGCGGCGTGACGATACTCGTCACAATATATATATATATGGGTGGTCCTCTGTGAAATCAAATTTTTCAAAAATAGATATTGCTATAACTCTCAAAATATATTCTACTTGATGAAATACACCTTCCTGAATTTTTTCAGATTTTATCTGACATTAATTTTCGAGCTACGAATAGTCAAACTTAGGATTTTAAGCATTTTTCTCATTTTTTTCAAATTTTAAAAAATTCATAGCTCCTATAGGAAGTGTTTTTCGTCGAATATGCATGGAATACTTTTTCAAGAAAATTTGTTCTAGTTTCCAGAAAAAATACACTCAGCATCATACATACATGTTTTCTCAAAAGTATTTCCATTTTAAACCTTAATATTAACAAAAGTGAAAGTCTGCTCCGGACTAGAACAACCCTAAAATTCATGGAGATACCTTTTATCAATACAAAAGTGCCTGCAAAACTGCCAGAATGTGGTAAGGCTAGTGTGATGAGCTAAAAATCCAAACATCATTTCTCAAAATAAAAAAATTGAATTTCCTATTTAAAAAAAATATAGTTAAATAGTAAAAAAAATTGTAAAACAAAAAGTATTCTTGAGATTTTTCATAATTTCGTTTCGTTTCCAAGCTAAAAATAAAGTAAATTTGATGGTATTTTCATCGACTTTTAGCTTGGAAACGAAACGAAATTATGAAAAATCTCAAGAATACTTTTTGTTTTAGAATTTTTTTTACTATTTAACTGTATATTTTTTAAATTGGAAATTCAATTTTTTTTATTTTGAGAAATTATGTTTGGATTTTTAGCTCATTAGACTAGCCCTATCACATTCTGGGAGTTTCACAGGCACTTTTGTATTGAAAAAAGGTATCTCCATGAATTTTTGGGTTGTTCTTGTCCGGAGCAAACTTTCAATTTTGCTAATATTAAGGTCTAATTACATTACAATATAGTTGTGACATATATATATATGTGTTTAAAAGTATTTTTTTGTGAAATAGACACAATTTACAAAAAAAAGTGTTCAATGTATTTTTGTTGAAAAATGATTCCCCGTAGAGCTATGATTTTTTGAAAATCAGCAAAAAATGTAAAAAAACCTAATTTTACCAACTTTGACTCCCTGTAGCTCTAAGATAACCGATACGAAAAATCTAAAAAAATTCCGGAAGGTGCATTTCATCAAGTAGAACATATTTTGAGAGATATAGCAATATCCATTTTTGAAAAATTTGATTTCACAGAGAACCACCCATATATATATATATATATATATATATATATATATATATATGTATATATCCAAGAACGCGCCCCTCGATCCGTCCCGATCCGTCCTTTTGAAATGTCGGGTTGGGTTTTTCGGGTCGTATGAGTTCGCCTCGATTTCTCCTGATGTATTATTGTCAACGGGATAATTCTGCTTTGTTTCTCTTATTCAATAAAGATTTTTTTAAAACTTCGGAATTTATGTGTTTTATCTAGTATATATATAGTACACAGAGAACGCCCTCACCGATCCGTCCCGATCCGTCCGTTTGAAATGGCAGGTTGTTCGGATCGTATGAGTTCGACTCGATTTCACAAAATAACTTGAACATTACAGAATCATGCACAATTTTTTAAATTAATTTATAATATTGATTAGTTATTAAAAAATTACCACATCCGCATGTCCATCTATAAAAGGGAGATGGCGATTATATCGGATAGAACCAATCAGATTGCTAGAACGGAACAATTCAGAACGTTATACAAAAATTTAATTGGTCAAACGTGTGCAATTCAAGTTGCAGGGCACGTGTGCTATGCCAGTTTTTCTAGTTACATATATATATAGTATACAGAACATGCTATCAATCCGTCCCGATCCGTACTTTTGAAATGGCGGGTTTTTCGGATCGTATGAGTTCGCCTCGATTTGTCTTGACGTATTATTGTCAACGTGATAATTCTGCTTTATTTCTCTTACTCAATAATGATATTTTAGAAACCCCGGAATTTATGTGTTTTTTATAGACTTATTAATGATTTTTTCATAAAAAGTATAGACTAATGCCTGTTGATTAGATTAGATTAGATTAGAAATGATTTATTTTACCTGTACATTCTGTTGTACAAAACATAACATGTACATAACTATTTATAATTATGCACTAACAAATAAGAGTGGCATATTACAGCAAACGTAATACTTAAACTAAATAGATTTTACAAAAATCGAACAAAACTTAATAATTAAACGAAGTTTTGCTCCTGATTGCAATATACACTGCACGCGCAGCAGGAGCTCACAGACCCTTTGAGATCACAAAAATTAAGTACTTAAGACTAACTGTGGACTGACTTTACTTTAATTCTCAGACTTAAACTTAAGACTAGACTAATTAAACAATAGCAATAGTAATAATAGTAATAGTAGTAATAGTAAAGACCAGAGATCGCACAATGGAGATCAACGAAGTAATCAAGACGCATCCTGTTCAAACAAGTAGTTAAAGACTTGATATTTAAAAGAAGGAAGCTGGTGATTATTACGGATAGTAGCCGGGAGCAGGTTCCACATATAGGAGAGGCTAACGTGAAACGAATTCCTGAGAAACTCCGTATTCCAGGTAGGTATGACCAAGGACGCATCACTCCTTAAAGTCCGAGCAGGTACATAAATTTGAAAAAGCTCAAACAAGTAGCTCGGAGCAGCTGTACTAAGTACTTTCCTCAGCAGACAAAGTGAAAAATAGCTTCTACGGTGGGCAACCGTCAGCCAGCGTAGCCTAAGACGATAAGGAGTGATATGCTCGTCCCTCCTTGCACCATAGATGTAACGAATACCTGTATTTTGGATCCTCTGTAGTTTCGTATTCAATTCGTCAGTAATGTCACAGTAAACTAGTGAGCAGTAGTCCAGAATAGGGTTCAGTAAAGTCTGAATGAGATGAGTACGTAGCCTTAGATCAGTGCTCTTTCTGAAAAAATAAAGTCTGTACATCAGACATCGAGCACGTTTACACATATCCAACATGTGTCCCCTCCAACTTAGCGTGGAGTCCAGAATAACTCCAAGACTACGTACAGTGGATGTGAAGTCTATTCTAGCATCACCCACCATAACGAAAGGATTCGCCACACTGGGCAACCTATCAATATAGTAGGGTGAGCCGATTACTATTGCCTTAGTCTTGTCAGCATTCAACTTGAGATGACTCCGCGTAGCCCACTCCATTATCCTGCTAGCATCCTCTGACATCTCAGCAGAGTACCAATCAAGCTCATGCAGGTGGCATTGGCTGTAGATTTAAAGGTCATCCGCATAGATGACATGTTTGGTGTTGAAAAATAGACACAGGCTTATGTCATTGATATACATGGAGAACAGAAGTGGACCCCTGAGGCACACCGGTGTTAAGTGACGCAAACTCAGACATGCCTCCATTATTATCAACAACTGCCTGTTCTCTATCTGTAAGAGAGCTTGCCAACCAGCGAATGACCCTCTTGGAAAGACCGAAGACAGTCAATTTCCTTAGAAGTTTAGCGTGACATACCAAATCAAACGCTTTACTAAAATCAAAAAGAAGTAACGTAACCTTCTGCTTATTCATGCCCCGCCTGATGTCCTCAGTAAGCTTAAGCAAGCCCGTCTGAGTACTGTGGCCAGCACGGAATCCAGTTTGAAGTGGATCCAAGAGCAGCTTACTCTCAAGATGTTCAGAGATCTGCCTATGCACTAGCCACTCCAGCACCTTGGACATGAAGCACAGAAGGGATATCGGACGATAGTCTTTTATTGACGATGGTACACTAACCTTTGCAAGAGCGCACACCAATGATTTTTTCCACATTGAAGGAAAACGCGATTCTTTAAGAGACAGATTAAAAATTCTTGCAATAATAGGAGCAAGAAAAACAACAGCTTTAGAGACAATACACTGCGGTATTCCATCGGTGCCACGCGCCTGAGTAGAAAAATGCCTCACCGCCAGACATACGTCCGACACAGTGACATCAGTAAAATCCATGAGTTCAGGGTAATCCAGGCCATCTAACGTCCGCAGATAATCATCCACAGCAGGAGTCAGAGGATCATAAGAGATCGCACTGAAATGCTGGTTCAGATCATCATTGGAGAACCGAGATTGAGTGTTACTCTTAGCAGGTACAATACCAAGATTTCTTAGTTCCTTCCATATAGCATTGGGGTCAGAAAGAGAAGAGATCCGAGAATAGTAAAAATTCATCCGAGCCTCCTCAATCTGCCTGTGAGTATCATCACGAGCCACTCTATAAAGGTGGAGATCAAGAGGCAAGCGTGAGCGTCGAAAACGTCTATATAACCTGTCCCGTTCCTGAACAAGCCCACGAAGAGCCATGGTGAACCATATGGATGGTGCTTCGGTCCAACAGTCATAGTCCTCAATGGGGCGAGATGGTCAATGGCGTCCGTTAAGTACGTATTGAGCATAACAATACTGTCCTCAAGTGATGAAGCAGCGATTGATGACCAGTCCAAGTCACTTAGGAAAGGCTGAAGCATTTCTGCAGAGACTGACTTATAGTCCCGATAAGTAAAAGTACGAGGTATGTAACGTGGCATCTGTATGTCCAACGTGGCCGTAGTGAGGTCATGTCCGTTAATGAAAGGTGTATCAGTCTTCCAATAGTCCAAAACAGTATCATTAGCATCAACTAAACATAGGTCCAACCAGGTGTCCGATGTAGAAGTATGATGGGTGGCCCCATAGGGCACCGAAAATCGGCTGAGTGAAATAATAAAACAATTAGTTATAATATCTATACGGGGAAATTATTACTAATTGTTTTTCGCTGCAGAATAGGATTTTGCATTTTAACCTCCAAAAGTTGTATTCAATCTTTTCATCGGTTCACCTGCGAAAATCTACGATCCCAACATGAACAAATAAATTTTTCGTGAAACCCCGTTTACAGTTCTTATTTCTGGTAACCTATTATCCTATTACGTAATCTTTGATAAATTTAGTTTAACATTAAAGAATCATGCACAATTTCTACATTAATTTATAATATTGATTAGTTATTTTAAAATTACAATATGCGCATAAACATCTGTAAAAGGGAGATGGCGATTATATCGGAAGGTGTCCATCAGATTCCGCGTATGGAAAAATATATAAGGTTATACAAAAATTTCATTGGTCAAGCGTGTGCAATTCGAGGTTCAGGGCATGTGCGCTGTGTAAGTTTTTCTATATATGTATATATATATATGTATAAATACATAAATCGGGTATTTTGAATGCGCCGAAAGTAGGGGTAGTATAGGGTTATTTTTAAATATGGAATATTGAATGCCAAAAGTGGAATTTTGAATGCGCTAGCGAAGGGTAGTTTATTATAGGGATGCATTCAAAATACCCGATTTATATATATATATATAGTACACAGAACATGCTATCAATCCGTCCCGATCCGTCCTTTTGAAGTGGCGGTTTGTTGGGATCGTATGCGTTCGACTCAAATTGTCTTCATGTATTATTATCAACCTGATACTTCTGCTTAGATTTATTGCTCGTATTCGATAATTATTGTTTAAGAACTCCGCTATGCCAGTTTTTCCAATATAGATATAGTACAGAAAGAACGCGCTCACCGATCCGTCCCGATCCGTCTTATTGAAATGGCGGGTTGTTATGTGCGTATGCGTTCGACTCGAATTGTCCTCATGTATTATTATCAACCTGATAATTCTGCTTAGATTTATTTCTGGTATTCGATAATTATTGTTTAAGAACTTTTGCTATGTCAGTTTTTCTAATATAGATATAGTACACAGATAACGCGCTCACCGATCCGTCCGGATCTGTCCTATTGAAATGGCGGGTTGCTGGGATCGTATGCGTTCAACTCGATTTCTCTTCATGTATTATTTTCAACCTGATAATTCTGCTTAGATTTATTTCTGGTATTCGGTAATTATTGTTTAAGAACTCCGCTATGACAATATTCCTAATATAGATATACTACACAGAGTACGCGTTCACCGATCCGTCCCGATCCGTCTTATTGAAATGGCGGGTTGTTATGTGCGTATGCGTTCGACTCGAATTGTCCTCATGTATTATTATCAACCTGATAATTCTGCTTAGATTTATTTCTGGTATTCGATAATTATTGTTTAAGAACTCCGCAATGCCAGTTTTTCTAATATAGATATAGTACACAGACAACGCGCTCACCGATCCGTCCTGATCCGTCCTTTTGAAGTGGCAGTTTGTTAGGATCGTATGCGTCCGACTCGATTTGTCTTCATGTATTATTATCAACCTGATAATTCTGCTTAGATTTATTTCTGGTATTCGATAATTATTGTTTAAGAACTCCGCATTGCCAGTTTTTCTAATATAGATATAGTACACAGACAACGTGCTCACCGATCCGTCCCGATCCGTCCCGATCCGTCCTTTTGAAATGGCGGGTTGTTGGGATCGTATGCGTTCGACTCGAATTGTCTTCATGTATTATTTTCAACCTGATAATTCTGCGTAGATTTATTTCTGGTATTCGATGATTATTGTTTAAGATCTTTTGCTATGCCAGTTTTTCTAATATAGGTATAGTACGCGGAGAAGGCGCTCACCGATCCGTCCCGATCCGTCTTATTGAAATGGCGGGTTCTTATGTGCGTATGCGTTCGACTCGAATTGTCCTCATGTATTATTATCAACCTGATAATTCTGCTTAGATTTATTTCTGGTATTCGATAATTATTGTTTAAGAACTCCGCTATGCCAGTTTTTCTAATATAGATATAGTACACAGACAACGCGCTCACCGATCCGTCCTGATCCGTCCTTTCGAAATGGCGGGTTGCTGGGATCGTATGCGTTAGACTCGATTTGTCTTCATGCATTATTTTCAACCTCATAATTCTGCTTAGATTAATTTCTAGTATTCGATAATTATTGTTTAGGAACTCCGCTATGTCAGTATTTCTAATATAGATATAGTCTAGAAAGAACGCGCTCACCGATCCGTCCGAATCCGTCCTTTTAAAATGGTGGGTTGCTGGGATCGTATGCGTTCGACTCGATTTGTCTTCATGCATTATTTTCAACCTGATAATTCTGCTTAGATTTATTTCTGGTATTCGATAATTATTGTTTAGGAACTCCGCTATGTCAGTATTTCTAATATAGATATAGTCCAGAAAGAATGCGCTCACCGATCCGTCCTGATCCGTCCTTTTGAAGTAGCGGTTTGTTGCGATCGTATGCGTTCGACTCGATTTGTCTTCATGCATTACTTTCAACCTGATAATTCTGCTTTGATTTATTTCTGGTATTCGATAATTATTGTTTAGGAACTCCGCTATGTCAGTATTTCTAATATAGATATAGTCCAGAACGAACGCGCTCACCGATCCGTCCGGATCCGTCCTATTGAAATGACGGGATCGTATGGGTTCGACTCGATTTGTCTTCATGCATTATTTTCAACCTGATAATTCTGCTTACTATCGGATCGGAAAAGTCAGTCCTCTGGCTATTTTGTCGAATAACTTGATGAAAAAAAATATCATACTGTTGTAACAAACAACATTTTGAAGCTTAACTCTTCAGTAATAAAGGGTGTGATTCGCGTTTAATAGGAATCAAAATTGCAATAATGCTGGCAGTTGGAAGCGAAAAAAATGCAGATTTTCGACCAACTTTTTTTAAGCCCAACTTTAGAAGCTTGCCAGCTCGTTAATAATGAACATAAATATGCGCAAAAAATTGAGCATATAATATGAGAATTCAAGAACAAGTAGGCGCAAACGCTTTTCGAAAATCTTTAATTGTCAAGCTGTAATAATAATTATTTGAAAAAAAGCTAACTTTGCAACGAAAAGTCGTAGCAACTTCAGACGAGGCTCCAAAAATCAGAAAAATTTCAAACATTTTAAAACCCCTCAATTTAACTGCTAAAATTTATAAACAATCAAATGGTGGCAGTTCAAAGTTTAAGCTGCTTTTGACACTTTTATGTGTTTTGGTAGCCGGTCGTAAAATTTTTTTCTTTCCTAGGAGAGGTCCCCAGTAGACTCGGACATTCGACACATGTTCGACTGTAAGGCTCTTTTTCACATGCAGGAAAAGACGCAGCCGCTTGACACACATTTGAACTCATTAAAATTTAAGAAAAACAGAATTATATGTTTCTGTTAGTTAATATTTGTTATTAATAATAAATTAGTTAATAATTACTCAAGTAGATAACAACATGTACTTTATTGTTTGTAATTTATTTTTATTATTGCAATGTTTATTCCGAATTAAAAATTCAATTTAATTGATAGTTTTTAAAAATAAATAAATAAATAAATAAATAAGTAATTATTAAATATATTTAAAATTAAAAATTTACAATTAACAATATTTTTTTCTACACATAATACTATTTATAATACATACACGCAGAACTGAAATATTATTTAATAGCTTGCAAAATAGAAATTTTTCACGAAAACATGTCAACTTCTTTTTCTTGCGTATTTATTTATGGGATTTACCTGAAGACGAAGGTTAATGTTAAGCCTGACTTTATCCTTACTTGCGAAAAGTGAAAACGGAAAATCAAATATATAGTACCTATAAATATATTTCTGCGTCTGCTGGGGATCCAAGCTGTAAAGGTCGCAGTTGACCTGCAGTTTATTGCACCCCCAGTAGACTGCAGTTTGCGACGAAGCTGCATCTCAGTTTTGAGACAGCCACGACAGCAGTACCTACAGTTTCTACAGCGCTCATTTCATTAGAAGTTATGTGTTAAAAACAAGCAACATGAATCGTAGAAATATTTTAACTGTCGATGAACAATCGTTTTATATTAAAGATTGTGGTGGAAACGGTTCCTGCTTGTTCAAAAGTTTAGCTGAAGCTATAACTGGCATTGATCATCGCATTGTAAGACGACAAATTGTGAATCATGTGATTGGACACTGGAATCAGTATAGTGTGTGGGTAGATTATGTTTTGCATAAAAGAAATCCGAGCGAATACCGGCTTTTAATGGGTTCACCGAATTCTTATGGATCTGAAATAGAATGCCGAGCAGCAAGTGAGTTATATAAAATAGATATTTTCGTTGTGAGAAAGCTACAAAATCAATCTTTTATGCAAACTTTTAATTGTGAAACAAATAATGCATTGAAATTCAAGCAAATATATCTACTTTTTACTGGTATGAAGAACGAAAATGATTTAGATGAACATTATCAACTTTTAGAAAAAATAAGTGTTAATAATGTTAGTGAAAATGAACAATCCAATGTTAATTATATCCAAGCAGAATGCCCATTAAGTGATAATGAACTCTCATATGATGATCGTCAAGCAGACTTTAGATTAAGTGAAGAGTATAACATTAACGAACAAAACTATGTATACAATAGTGAAAGTGACGAAACAAGTGCGAAAATTCGTGATTTTAGTAATGACGAGCCAATTGTGCGAAATAACAAAATCAATGCTTTAAAAGACATTACAGATATAAGCAAAAGCGCACAAAATAAGAAGAGAAAAATATTTTCGCAATTTTTTAAGGAGAGTATTGTTAACACGCGACAATTTTTTGAAAATCAAGATGCTTTAAATATTCCTGTCGTTAAAGCTACTGCAAAATGCTTGGGTATTTCCGAAAGAAGTGTTGTGAGAATTTGCAGTGAATACGACAGTAACGATGGAAAATGTGCAGAGCCCCAATTTAAAAATTGTGGTCGCAAAAAAATTGAATTAGATCCATTCCATCAAGGTATTTTGCGACAAAAAATCTTTGATACATATATGCGAAAGGAATATCCGTGCATCGAAAAACTCCTTCAAGAAATGATAAATGACGTCGAGGATTTCCCGCATGTATCAAAAACTGTACTGCGTGAAATATTACACAATATGAATTTTAAATATAGAAAATTGAATAAAAAACCAATTTTAATGGAAAACTGGACTGTAGCAGGAAAACGAGCTGAATATTTGTCAAAAATCAGTAACTATAGAAAAACAGGATGGAAAATCTATTACACTGATGAAACTTGGTGCGGTGCGAATCACACGAAAAAATATGGATGGGTTCAGCAAACAAATAACGACGATCGTGCACAAAATTATGACCAATATCGAAGTGGTGTACAAGAACTTGGTGGATTTCGCGGTGGTTTTGTGACTCCATCTGAATCAGGAAAAAGAGTCATAATTTTACATATAGGAAGCGAAAATGGATTTTTGGATGGTGGACTTAATTGTTTTATTGGTAACAAATCTTCATCTGATTATCATGATGAAATGAATTCACAACACTATGAGGAATGGTTTAGAAAGATTTTATTGCTTTTGCCAACTAAATCAGTAATAGTGATCGACCAAGCACCTTACCATACAATGCTTGACCCCGAATTTCGCAATCCTACATCAGCGTGGAGAAAATCAGATATAATAGCTTGGATTAAAAAAAGAAATATTCCTCTGCCATCTGATGCAACGTCTTTTGAAGAGCTCAATAAGCCAAGACTGTTACTCATAAGCAAACCTTACTTTTTTGAAAAACATTATTTATTAGAAAAGATAGCTTACGAAGTAAGGCAAGGTGATGTTCAGCTACTTTGGTTACCTGTGGCTCATTGTGAGTTTAACCCAATTGAACTTGTATGGGCATATGTGAAGAATAGAGTAGCTGAACAAAATAAAACTTTTAAAATCAAGGATGTTCATAATTTCTGCCAAGAAGTTATGCAGAATATTCCATGTAACTTATGGGCAAACTGCGTGCAACACGTGAAAAAACTTGAAAAACAATATTTATCAACTGAATCTACATTAGCAGATTCGGTTGAGGCCCTTGTAATAAACACGGGACAGAGTGACGATAGTGATAGCGACTGGTGAATTATTAATATAAAACCATCACAGTATTGTAACGAGAGGTTAGAACGCGATATTCAAATATCGCGCGCTCGTTTAGTCGCACGATGTGAATGACACAGCAGGCGTCGCTGCTGTGTATGTTTTCGTGAAAAATTCCTATTTTGCAAGTTATTAAATAATATTTCAGTTCTGCGTGTATGTATTATAAATAGTATTATGTGTAGAAAAAATTATTGTTAATTGTAATTTTTTAATTTTAAATATATTTAATAATTACTTATTTATTTATTAATTTATTTATTTATTATTAAAACTACCAATTAAATTGAATTTTTAATTCGGAATAGACATTTCAATAATAAAAATAAATTACAAACAATAAAGTACATGTTGTTATCTACTTGAGTGATTATTAACTAATTTATTATTAATAATAAATATTAACTAACAGAAACTTATAATTCTGTTTTTCTTAAATTTTAATAAGTTCAAATGTGTGTCAAGCGGCTGCGTCTTTTCCTGCATGTGAAAAAGAGCCTTACAGTCGAACATGTGTCGAATGTCCGAGTCTACTGGGGACCTCTCCTAGGAAAGAAAAAAATTTTACGACCGGCTACCAAAACACATAAAAGTGTCAAAAGCAGCTTAAACTTTGAACTGCCACCATTTGATTGTTTATAAATTTTAGCAGTTAAATTGAGGGGTTTTAAAATGTTTGAATTTTTTCTGATTTTTGGAGCCTCGTCTGAAGTTGCTACGACTTTTCGTTGCAAAGTTAGCTTTTTTTCAAATAATTATTATTACAGCTTGACAATTAAAGATTTTCGAAAAGCGTTTGCGCCTACTTGTTCTTGAATTCTCATATTACATGCTCAATTTTTTGCGCATATTTATGTCCATTATTAACGAGCTGGCAAGCTTCTAAAGTTGGGCTTAAAAAAAGTTGGTCGAAAATCTGCATTTTTTTCGCTTCCAAATGCCAGCATTATTGCAATTTTGATTCCTATTAAACGCGAATCACACCCTTTATTACTGAAGAGTTAAGCTTCAAAATGTTGTTTGTTACAACAGTATGCGATTTTTTTTCATCAAGTTATTCGACAAAATAGCCAGAGGACTGACTTTTCCGATCCGATAGTAGATTTATTTCTGGTATTCGATAATTGCTGTTTAAGATCTTTTGCTATGCCAGTCTTTCTCATATAGGTATAGTACGCGGAGAAGGCGTTCACCGATCCGTCCCGATCCGTCTTATTGAAATGGCGGGTTGTTATGTGCGTATGCGTTCGACTCGAATTGTCCTCATGTATTATTATCAACCTGATAATTCTGCTTAGATTTATTTCTGGCATTCGATAATTATTGTTTAAGAACTCCGCTATGCCAGTTTTTCTAATATAGATATAGTACACAGACAACGCGCTCACCGTTCCGTCTTGATCCGTCCTTTTGAAATGACGGGTTGCTGGGATCGTATGGGTTCGACACGATTTGTCTTCATGCATTATTTTCAACCTGATAATTCTGCTTAGATTTATTTCTGGTATTCGATAATTATTGTTTAGGAACTCCGCTATGTCAGTATTTCTAATATAGATATAGTCCAGAACGAACGCGCTCACCGATCCGTCCGGATCCGTCCTATTGAAATGACGGGTTGCTGGGATCGTATGGGTTCGACTCGATTTGTCTTCATGCATTATTTTCAACCTGATAATTCTGCTTAGATTTATTTCTGGTATTCGATAATTATTGTTTAAGATCTTTTGCTATGCCAGTTTTTCTCATATAGGTATAGTACGCGGAGAAGGCGTTCACCGATCCGTCCCGATCCGTCTTATTGAAATGGCGGGTTGTTATGTGCGTATGCGTTCGACTCGAATTGTCCTCATGTATTATTATCAACCTGATAATTCTGCTTAGATTTATTTCTGGTATTCGATAATTATTGTTTAAGAACTCCGCAATGCCAGTTTTTCTAATATAGATATAGTACACAGACAACGCGCTCACCGATCCGTCCTGATCCGTCCTTTTGAAGTGGCAGTTTGTTAGGATCGTATGCGTCCGACTCGATTTGTCTTCATGCATTATTTTCAACCTGATAATTCTGCTTAGATTTATTTCTCTTATTTAATACTGCTTGTTTAAGAACTC
Organism: Philotrypesis tridentata; assembly: GCA_018906965.1. Lineage (NCBI taxonomy): Eukaryota > Metazoa > Arthropoda > Insecta > Hymenoptera > Pteromalidae > Philotrypesis > Philotrypesis tridentata. The sequence continues at coordinate 35,712 of JACCIB010000849.1, forward strand.
CGCTATGCCAGTTTTCCTATATAGATATAGTACAGAAAGAACGCGCTCACCGATCCATCCGGATCTGTCCTATTGAAATGGCGGGTTGCTGGGATCGTATGCGTTCGACTCGATTTGTCTTCATGTATTATTTTCAACCTGATAATTGTGCTTAGATTTATTTCTGGTATTCGATAATTATTGTTTAAGAACTTTTGCTATGTCAGTTTTTCTAATATAGATATAGTACACAGACAACGCGCTCACCGATCCGTCCGTTTGAAGTGGCGTTTTGTTGGGATCGTATGCATTCGACTCGATTTGTCTTCATGCATTATTTTCAACCTGATGATTCTGCTTAGATTTATTTCTGGTATTTGATAATTATTGTTTAATAACTCGGCTATGTCAATTTTTCTAATATAGATATAGTCCAGAAAGAATGCGCTCACCGATCCGTCCCTATCCGTCCTTTTGAAGTAGCGGGTTGCTGGGATCGTATGGGTTCGACACGATTTGTCTTCATGCATTATTTTCAACCTGATAATTCTGCTTAGATTTATTTCTGGTATTCGATAATTATTGTTTAGGAACTCCGCTATGTCAGTATTTCTAATATAGATATAGTCCAGAACGAACGCGCTCACCGATCCGTCCGGATCCGTCCTATTGAAATGACGGGTTGCTGGGATCGTATGGGTTCGACTCGATTTGTCTTCATGCATTATTTTCAACCTGATAATTCTGCTTAGATTTATTTCTGGTATTCGATAATTATTGTTTAAGATCTTTTGCTATGCCAGTTTTTCTCATATAGGTATAGTACGCGGAGAAGGCGTTCACCGATCCGTCCCGATCCGTCTTATTGAAATGGCGGGTTGTTATGTGCGTATGCGTTCGACTCGAATTGTCCTCATGTATTATTATCAACCTGATAATTCTGCTTAGATTTATTTCTGGTATTCGATAATTATTGTTTAAGAACTCCGCAATGCCAGTTTTTCTAATATAGATATAGTACACAGACAACGCGCTCACCGATCCGTCCTGATCCGTCCTTTTGAAGTGGCAGTTTGTTAGGATCGTATGCGTCCGACTCGATTTGTCTTCATGCATTATTTTCAACCTGATAATTCTGCTTAGATTTATTTCTCTTATTTAATACTGCTTGTTTAAGAACTCCGCTATGCCAGTTTTCCTATATAGATATAGTACAGAAAGAACGCGCTCACCGATCCATCCGGATCTGTCCTATTGAAATGGCGGGTTGCTGGGATCGTATGCGTTCGACTCGATTTGTCTTCATGTATTATTTTCAACCTGATAATTGTGCTTAGATTTATTTCTGGTATTCGATAATTATTGTTTAAGAACTTTTGCTATGTCAGTTTTTCTAATATAGATATAGTACACAGACAACGCGCTCACCGATCCGTCCGTTTGAAGTGGCGTTTTGTTGGGATCGTATGCATTCGACTCGATTTGTCTTCATGCATTATTTTCAACCTGATGATTCTGCTTAGATTTATTTCTGGTATTTGATAATTATTGTTTAATAACTCGGCTATGTCAATTTTTCTAATATAGATATAGTCCAGAAAGAATGCGCTCACCGATCCGTCCCTATCCGTCCTTTTGAAGTAGCGGTTTGTTGCGATCGTATGCATTCGACTCGATTTGTCTTCATGCATTACTTTCAACCTGATAATTCTGCTTTGATTTATTTCTGGTATTCGATAATTATTGTTTAGGAACTCCGCTATGTCAGTATTTCTAATATAGATATAGTCCAGAACGAACGCGTTCACCGATCCGTCCGGATCCGTCCTTTTGAAATGACGGCTTGCTGGGATCGTATGGGTTCGACTCGATTTGTCTTGATGCATTATTTTCAACCTGATAATTCTGCTTAGATTTTTTTCTGGTATTCGATAATTATTGTTTAAGATCTTTTGCTATGCCAGTTTTTCTAATATAGGTATAGTACGCGGAGAAGGCGTTCACCGATCCGTCCCGATCCGTCTTATTGAAATGGCGGGTTGTTATGTGCGTATGCGTTCGACTCGAATTGTCCTCATGTATTATTATCAACCTGATAATTCTGCTTAGATTTATTTCTGGTATTCGATAATTATTGTTTAGGAACTCCGCTATGTTAGTATTCCTAATATAGATATAGTCCAGAAAGAACGCGCTCACCGATCCGTCCGGATCCGTCCTTTTAAAATGGTGGGTTGCTGGGATCGTATGCGTTCGACTCGATTTGTCTTCATGTATTATTTTCAACCTGAGAATTGTGCTTAGATTTATTTCTGGTATTCGATAATTATTGTTTAAGAACTTTTGCTATGTCAGTTTTTCTAATATAGATATAGTACACAGACAACGCGCTCACCGATCCGTCCTTTTGAAGTGGCGGTTTGTTGGGATCGTGTGCATTCGACTCGATTTGTCTTCATGCATTATTTTCAACCTGATGATTCTGCTTAGATTTATTTCTGGTATTCGATAATTATTGTTTAAGAACTCCGCTATGCCAGTTTTTCTAATATAGATATAGTACACAGACAACGCGCTCACCGATCCGTCCTGATCCGTCCTTTTGAAATGGCGGGTTGTTGGACGTATGCGTTCGGAATTGTTTCTATTATTTCAATGTCTGCTAATTATTTCGGTATTCGATGATTATGTTGATCTTTGCTATGTTTTCTAATTTAGTACGCGGAAGGCGTCACCGACCTCCGATCGTCTTATGAATGCGGGTTTATCGTATGCTTCACTCGAATGTCCTCATGATTTTCACTGAATTCTGTAGATTATTCTGGTATTCGATATTGTTAAGAACTCCGCTATGCCAGTTTCTAATATGATATAGTACACACAACGCGCTCACCGATCCGTCCTGATCGTCCTTCGAATGGCAGTTTGTTGGGATCGTATGCTTCGAAGCGATTTGTCTTCATGCATTATTTTCAACCTGATAATTCTGCTTAGATTTATTACTCTTATTTAATACTGCTTGTTTAAGAACTCCGCTATGCCAGTTTTCCTATATAGATATAGTACAGAAAGAACGCGCTCACCGATCCGTCCGAATCCGTCCTTTTGAAATGGCGGGTTGCTAGGATCGTATGCGTTCGACTCGATTTGTCTTCATGCATTATTTTCAACCTCATAATTCTGCTTAGATTAATTTCTAGTATTCGATAATTATTGTTTAGGAACTCCGGTATGTCAGTATTTCTAATATAGATATAGTCCAGAAAGAACGCGCTCACCGATCCGTCCGAATCCGTCCTTTTGAAATGGCGGGTTGCTAGGATCGTATGCGCTCGACTCGATTTGTCTTCATGCATTATTTTCAACCTAATAATTCTGCTTAGATTTATTTCTGGTATTCGATAATTATTGTTTAGGAACTCCGCTATGTCAGTATTTCTAATATTGATATAGTCCAGAACGAACGCGCTCACCGATACGTCCGGATCTGTCCTTTTGAAGTGGCAGTTTGTTGGGATCGTATGCGTCCGACTCGATTTGTCTTCATGCATGATTTTCAACCTGATAATTCTGCTTAGATTTATTTCTCTTATTTAATACTGCTTGTTTAAGAACTCCGCTATGCCAGTTGTCCTATATAGATATAGTACAGAAAGAACGCGCTCACCGATCCGTCCCGATCCGTCCGTTCGAAATGGCGGGTTGCTGGGATCGTATGCATTAGACTCGATTTGTCTTCATGTAGCATTTTCAACCTGATAATTCTGCTTAGATTTATTTCTGGTATTAGGTAATTGTTGTTTAAGAACTCCGCTATGCCAATGTAAAATAATAAATAAAATAAAATAAAATAATATAATCAATGCGCCTGCGCGAATAAGCGTGCGGAAATATAAAATAGTCAACGCGCATGCGCTAATAAGCGTGCGGGAATGTAACTGAGCATATGGTCGGTAATGTCAGTAATGTCGGTATAGCCTATAGATATATTCTTTCAAACTTATCTAAGCGTCGCGCTGCCGGCTTGGCTGTCAGCGTTACGCTGGTTTATTTACATCTGAGTGTTTGATTCAGTAAGCCTGTCAAAATTTGAATATTATTTGTGTATTCTATTGAAAAATCATTAAAATATACTATTAGAAATATATCAAGGTTTTAGATTTAACTTTTATTTATATTAATGTGAATATTTACGTTGCGATTGACAAAATGAAAAGGCATATTTTTTAATAGTTCTAATTCGTATGTAATTTATATTATACACACGAATTAGAAACATTAAAAAATATGCCTTTTCATTTTGTCAATAGCAACGTAAATATTCACATTAATATAAATAGAAAATAATTCTAAAACCTTGATATATTTCTAATACTATATTTTGATGATTTTTCAATATATTTTTTCTAAGGCCGTGGGCTCCGCCCCCCCCCCCGAGACCCCCCTCGTTTTTCTCCCCTTTCCTTCCTTGCCGCCTTTCCTAACCATCTGATTATAATTGCAGAGATCTCAAGCTTTGCGCAGTTAGTAGGAAAAATAGTATACCATACACGTGCGCTCGTTTCGCTATATAACTCGCTTCGCTCATGCGGGAACGACCTGCTTTGCGCGCTTGTTTAGTAATGTACTATATCGATTACGAGCAATAAATCTAAGCAGAATTTTTAGGTTGGAAATAATACATGACAATTCGAGTCGACCGCATACGATTCCAACAAACCGCCATTTCAAAAGGACGGATCGGGATGGATCGGTGAGCGCATTCTCTGTGTACTATATCTATATTAGGAAAACTGGCATAGCGGAGTTCTTAAACAATAATTATCGAATACGAGCAATAAATCTAAGCAGAATTATCAGGTTGAAAATAATACATGAAGACAATTCGAGTCGAACGCATACGATCCCAACAAACCGCCACTTCAAAAGGACGGATCGGGACGGATCGGTGAGCGCATTCTCTGTGTACTATATCTATATTAGAAAAACTGGCATAGCGGAGTTCTTAAACAATAATTATCGAATACGAGCAATAAATCTAAGCAGAATTATCAGGTTGAAAATAATACATGAAGACAATTCGAGTCGAACGCATACGATCCCAACAAACCGCCACTTCAAACGGACGGATCGGGACGGATCGGTGAGCGCGTTGTCTGTGTACTATATCTATATTAGAAAAACTGACATAGCAAAAGTTCTTAAACAATAATTATCGAATACCAGAAATAAATCAAAGCGGAATTATCAGGTTGAAAATAATGCATGAAGACAAATCGAGTCGAACGCATACGATCCGTACAAACCGTCACTTCAAAAGGTCGGATCGGGACGGATCGGTGAGCGCGTTCTCCGCGTACTATATATTTACTAGATAAAACACATAAATTCCGAAGTTTTAAAAAAATCATTATTGAATAAGAGAAACAAAGCAGAATTATCCCGTTGACAATAATACATCAGGAGAAATCGAGGCGAACTCATACGACCCGAAAAACCCGACATTTCAAAAGGACACACACATATATATATAATAGTTGTTTTAAGCCGCGCTGGAATTTAGCCCCCCCTCGCCACCCCCCCTCACCCCCCCTCACGAGCCCCCTCAGCTCCCCCTCAGGCCCCCCTCAAAAGACCCAAGAAATGTTTCAAAAGTTTGGTTATTTTTATGCATTTTTCCCCCCCTCGCCCCCCCCTCAGCGCCCCCTCGTTTGGCCCCCCCTCACGAGCATATCCTTATGCCCCGGAACCGAGCATAAGGATATGCTCTTATGTACGGGTGCTTACAGGAGAAACCACGTGTCGAGCCGTAGCCAGGCGCCGGCACTGGGCCGCGCCGTAGGAGAGAAAGAGAGAGTAACGCCGAAGAGTGAAATTATGAATGTTGTACGCGGTAAAATAAAATAAATAGTAATGAAATAAATAGAAATAAGAACAAATAATAAGGATCATTGTCAAAGAGATCATGTAGGCGAAAAATAAAAAGTGTAAATAAGCGGATAGAGCGAAAAGGAAAATGTAAACCATAATTACCGCGGCAAGTTACGTGACCGCCAGAGCCGACGTATGTGTGTGTGTGATAGCAGGAGAGTGACCCGCGAGCCGCGAGAGTCAGTCGCACGTACGCAGTGAGTAGAAGCACAGCTACGAGCAATTTACAGAGTTTTGAGATATCGAGAGTTTTGTGAAGAGAGATCCAGCAGCACTAATCCACCCGCACACAACCGCGTCTCGTCCCGTATTCGCGTTCGACGTTTTACAGAGCACGAGATAACGGCTGTACGTGAGGAAGACTGCGAGCAGGAGAGATAGAAGTAAGCGAAAAGAAAGTGTGAAGACGAGCAGTGTTGAAATTCGCGAACGCCTCGTAAACGTGAGAAACCGGCCTTAGCCGCGCGTGAAGTGTGTAGTGAAAGAGTAATAAAAGAAATTTCACTAAACCCGCGTGCATTTACTTATTAATACAATTACCGGCTCAAACGACCTGTGAGAAAGAGAGTCTCCGCCGAGGCCCGAAGCCTGTGAGCGAGCCCACCCGCGTCGTGTCAAGGCGCCCGCACCCCGAAAATAACAGACGCGACGCGAAGCTCGGCTCAGACCGCGGAGAGGAAGGCCCACGCGCGAGCGCGAAAACCCCGTCGAGTCATCGCCGTGCCTCTCTCTTCTCGCCCGCCGCAGCCACCTGCCCCGCCGTGTCACAAAGTGGATTTTATGATTGACGGCGATACATTGAGAGTGAAGGTGCTGGTGACGGTGAACGCTGGACTTCATGGACATAGAAGAAAGGTGGAGGGTAACAGGTTCATGAAAAGGTCCTGGACAGTGGTGATAGGTGAAGGCAGAAAATCATGTAGAGGTATTAGGAGCAGGTCAAAAATCAGAGGTGGAGGTGATAGTTTAGGCTCACGTATGACGGATGGAGTTCATGATTGTAATAAGTAGATTGTGTAGGGGATAGGTGAAGTTTGGAGTTCATGATTGGAGACATTAGTGGAAGGTGAAGGTGACAGGTGGAGCTGAAGGACATGATTGCAGGCAAAAGGTGGGCGGTGGTGGTGCTAGGTAGATCGTGAGCTTCATGGATCGAGGTGATAAGTAGTGGGTAGAGGGTACGAGTGAAGGTGCTAAGTGTGCATGGAAATCATGAGTGGTGACTATAAGTGTAGGCAGAAAGTTGTAGGTAGTAGTGACAGGTCAAGATTATGTGTGAAGGGTGGTGGTGGTCATGAATTTAGGAATAAGTAGATGGTGTAAAAGATAGACGAAGTGTTGAGCTCGCGATTGAAGTCATAAGTGAGAAGTATAAGTGATAGGGAAATGAGATGAGGATTGTGAACATTATGGTTAGTATCATAAGTGGAATGTGTACATTATAATTGAATCAGAAAGTCCTAGGTGTAGGAGATAGGTAGAGATTCTGTGTGGAGGGTAGAGATCACGATTGTATTCATAAGTTGACGTTGTAAGGTTAGTTAGAGAAAAAGGACATGATTGAGTGCAATAGATGGATTGATGAACGTGATTGATCAATGTTAGAAGTCATATGTGGACGATTAGAAGCGATATGTGGGGGGTGGAAGTGCTGGTGAAGGTAAATGATAGACTTTATTGGTATAGATGAAAAGCGTAGGATAGTAGGTTGATGGTAAGTTCATGGTTAGATGTGATAGATGAAGGCGGATAACCATGGGTGGAAATGATAGGTGGAGACCAGAAGTCACGGGTGGAGATGATAGGTAGAGGCCAGAAGTCATGTGTGACGCTGATAGTGGGAGTTGTAAGGGATAGGTGGAGTGTGGAATTCATGATTGGAGTCAGAAGTGGTAGATGAAAGAAACAGGTGGTGTAGGAGAATTTGATTGCAGGTAACAGATAGACAGTGGAGGTGCTAAATAGTTGTTAAGCTTCATGGGTTGAAATTATAGGTGGTGGTTTGAGGCTACGAGTCAAGATGTTAGATGGTACGTGGAATTCATGTGTAGAGTTGATAGTTGTAGGCAGTAAGTGTGAACAATGAGGTCCTCATTGGAGACGATAGATGGAGGGTGGTAATGATAGGTTGAGAACATTTGTAGAGAACAATAGTTTTAGTTGAATTTTAGGTCATAGATAGAGAGCAGATTTTATGAGTTGAGGCGATACATAGAGGGTGAAGGTGGAGGATAAGAAAGAAAGGTTGATAAGAAGGTCCTAGGTAGTGGTGACAGGCAAAGGCGGAAAGTCAAGGGTAAAGGTGATAGGTTGAGATTATGTGTGAAGGGTGTTGCTCATGACTGCAGCAATAAGTGGTTGATGTAGGAGATAGATGGAGTGTGGAGTGTGGTTCACGTGCTAGGTAGACGGTCGTAGGTGCTAGGTAGATCATCGTAGACAGGTGGTTGTTTAGTAGGTCAAGGTGGTAAGTAAAGTTTATACCAGGTGTGAAGTTGAATTGTGGAGCTCATTATTGGAGTCATAAGTAAAGGATCTAGATGATGGGTCAAGGGTGTAGATGATCGATGGTAGATAAGAGTTCAATGGTGAAAATGGTAGGTAGTTAGTAGATTTCATGGTTAGAGATCATCGTGGACAGGTGGTTGGTTAGCGTCATAGGTCATGTTGGCAGATGAAGTTTGTGCCTGGTATGAAGCTGAAATATGGAGCTCATTATTGGAGTCATAAGTGAAGCATGTAGGTCATAGATGTAAATGAGCTGTGAATAGTGAAATTTCTGATTGAAGGCAGTTGGTGAAGGTAGGATTCATGATTTGTGACGATAAGTGATAGCTGAAGAAGATAGGTAGAGGTAGCAGATGGAGGGTGGAGCTGATGGGTGAGCTATATTTATAATAACATATTTCAGTATCATGTATACACCATGAATGTTACGGCAGTAGACACATTTAAGAATTATTATTGTTCCAACAATCAATAAAATATGCATAAATTTAAAAATTGGGATTTGAAAAAAAAAGTTTAAAATTAATTCTTTAAATTGTTGCTGTAAATTATATCTGAACATTACCAAATACAAAGTTTAAAACTGAAGCAATGGGGGTTGGCGAGCGGAGCGAGTACCCCCCTAGTATATATATATATATATATATATATATCAATAGTGGATTAAGCCTACAAAGGATACCACTTTAAAATGAAACACGCCATTTCTATTTACCTCCAAGGGTGCTATAGAAATAATAGAATAATTATTTTTTACGTACATACCTTACTGAAATATAATATCTTACAAAGGGATCAAAAAACATGTTTCTTCCCTATTCAAATAATACAAGAAAAAATATCTTTCCTATTGAAATAATACAGCAATGTTATGGTAATATTGAACCACATTATGGTAACATTGCACAATGTTATAACAATATTACTGGTATAATATCTTACAAGCGGATCAAAGAAAAATATTTTGAAAAAAATTTCTGCGCTCCTATAACTCTTGTCCCTCAGTAGGCTCGCACGTTATCCACTGAGCTATTGTTTTGTCAACCACCAAACATTTCCAATGAGGGGGGGGGGGTGGTTCAGGAGGGAAGAGGGGGGAGTTGTTGATGGAAGGGGGCCGGCAAAGCCGTAAAAATAACCAATCTTTTGAAACGTTTATTGGTAATTTTGAGTGATGAGGGTGCCGATGACGGGGGGGGGCACCACTTTCTACCTCTACCCATAAAGTTCACCATCCTCCTAGCTACTTGACCTACCACTAACATCTTCACCCATAATTTTCACCACCAATCGCACACCATGAATTAAGTGAGGGGTTCTCGATCGTCGAGAACTGCTCTTGGAGGATTTTTCGAAATGTGGTCTTCCTCATCACGGAGGATTAATCCACCGTCTAGAAATGCTAGCGGAAGGATTCTCGACCGTCGAAAAATGCTCGCGGAAGGGTTCTCGATCTTCGAAAAATACTAGCGGAGGGGTTCTCCACCATCGAGAAATCCTCTTGGAGTCTTTCTCGACACGGAGGATTAATTCGCCGTCTAGAAATGCTAGCGGAGGGATTCCCGACCGTCGAAAAATGCTCGCGGATGGGTTCTCGATCTTCGAAAAATACTAGCGGAGGTGTTCTCGACCGTCGAAAAATGATCGCGGAGGAGTTCTCGATCGTCGAGAAATGCTCTTGAAGTCTTTCTCGACACGGAGGATTAATTCACCGTCTAGAAATGCTAGCGGAGGGATTCTCGACCGTCGAAAAATGGTCGCGGAGGGGTTCTCAAACGTTGAGAAATGCTCTTGGAGGATATTTAGACCTGGAGCCTTTCTCGACACGGAAGATTAATACACCATCGAAAAATGCTCTCGGAGGGGTACCCGTTCTTCGAAAAATACTCGCGGAGGGGTTCTCGACCGTCGAAAAATGCTCGCGGAGGGGTTCTCGATCTTCGAAATATACTCACGCAGGCTTACTCTATCATTAGGAAAAGCTCTCGGAGGGATTCTCGACCGTCGAAAAATGCTCGCGGAGGGGTTCTCGATCTTCGAGAAATGCTCTTGGAGGTTATCTAGACCTGGAGCCTTTCTCGACACGGAGGAATTATCGACCGTCGAAAAATGCTAGCGGAGGGGTACTCGATCTTCGAAAAATGCTCGCGGAGGAGTTCTCGATCGTCGGGAAATGCTCTTGGAGTCTTTTTCCACACGGAGGATTAATTCACCGTCTAGAAATGCTAGCGGAGGGATTCGGGACCGTCGAAAAATGCTCGTGGAGGGGTTCTCGAACGTTGAGAAATGCTCTTGGAGGATATTTAGACCTGGAGCCTTTCTCGACACGGAGGATTAATACACCATCGAAAAATGCTCTCGGAGCGGTACTTGATCTTCGAAAAATACTAGCGGAGGTGTTCTCGACCGTCGAAAAATGCTCGCGGAGGATATTTAGACCTGGAGCCTTTCTCGACACGGAGGAATTATCGACTGTCGAGAAATGTTCTTGGAGGATTTTTCGACGTGGAGTCTTTCTCGATACGGAGGATTAATCCACCATCGAAAAAAGCTCTCGGAGGGTACTCGATCTTCGAAAAATACTCTCGGAGGGGTTCTCGACCGTCGAAAAATGCTCGCGAAGGCGTTCTCGATCGTCGAGAAATGCTCTTGGAGTCTTTCTCGACACGGAGGATTAATTCACCGTCTAGAAATGCTAGCGGAGGGGTACTCGATCTTCGAAATATACTCGCGCAGGCTTTCTCTATCATTAGGAAAAGTTCTCGGAGGGGTTCTCGACCATCGAAAAATGCTATTGGAGGATTTTTTGACGTGGAGTCTTTCTCGATATGGAGGATTAATCCACCGTCTAGAAATGCTAGCCGAGGGGTTCTCGATCATCGAGAAATGCTCGCGGAGGGGTTCTCGATCATCGCGAAATGCTCGCGGAGGCTTTCTCGACACGGAGGATTTATTGACCGTCCAGAAATACTCGCTGAGGAGATCTCGATTGTCGAGGAGTGCTCGCGGAATGGGTCTCTACCTTCGAACTCACCACTGGCTTACTCTTGCCCTCTCCGATTACAGGCATCAGCTGCCTCTTACGAGAAGCAGGTCGTAGCTTAGCTAGCCACTCAGTTACAGAAACGTACGGCACCAACCAGAGACAGAGAATCATGCAGCGGGCGGTTCCCACAGCCCAGTTCCTGCTCTGCAGAAAAAGCCGGTGGCGCCCATCACCAAAGGGATCTCATCGATATGAATCAGCAACACATGTGTGCAGTCGATACATTTTCTGCGCCTCGGGTAGTCGTAAGAGATTTGCAATGTTTAGAGTCTAATGAGCAAGAAGCAGCCTTACATCAACGAATTCCCGTCGCAGAAGTCCCTCCCGCCGGTTAGGAAGATTCACACAACGAGACAGGGAGCAAGCCTCACAAGTATTTGAGCATTCATCGAGTATCAGCCACCCATAATCAACAGACACGTTCGGATCCAGACCAATGATTGGGGAGACATTTCTTTTATTATAATTATTTACCTACTATTCGAGCTATCCCTTATAAGCCACCTCCCAACTGGCGCATAATTCAGTAACTTCCCGCGACTCTTGTGATACCAGCCGCCAGTCCGCAGAGTTTTATGCACTTCGGACAGCTTTGCCACATCCTTTTCGGGCAAATAACTGCGTTCGAAGCATGCTTCTATAGCAGGACAGACTCCCTAACCCAAAAATATAACTCGCGGCTGTTGCGGCATCCACGCGGACAATCGCTTGAATATGCCGCGAAGCGCTGAACTTAGCGCCGCGCGCGCCCTCTGTCGATCGGGTATACGCAAAATTCCGAGAAGTTACAATACCGATGCCACAGGATGAACTTTGAAAAATACTCAATTGATGGATTTTTTTATCCTATCTATAAAGGGAGTAAGCGCCATATTGCAAATTGAAGGCTGCCATATTGAAATTGAAGCTGCCGCACCGACGGACCGTCGTTGGTCTTGATCGTAGTTACTTTTTTCGCCGCGCCGTGCTAATGCAGAGTGCGCTGCTGTTGCTCGGTAAATCTCGGTAAAATCTCGGTAAAATTGAAGCTGAAAATAGAAGCTGCTGTATCGACGGACGGACGGATCGTTCTCAGTAATCTCAGTCTTGATTGTCGTAGTTATTTTTTTCGCCGCGCCGCGGGGCTATTGCAACGACCGATAGATATTATAGGGGAGCTGCTGTTGCTCACTCAAAACCGCACCAATATTTGAATGTATAAAAGTATACATGGAATATCTTAATTCACAAAGTTTCGCCCGTACTGCATACTAAATACTTTTATATTTAAAAGATTATATTTATATATTTAAAATAAAATATTCGACATAACTATTCCTATATTAGACAAATTAAAAATAAAAAGCATAAAAATGACAATTTACAACAAACTGATTTATTCAATCAAGATTTTGTTAATCATGATCATTATTATAATAGACAAGATTTTCATCTAAATGACGATGTACATCAGCAGAATGATCATTATTATAATAGACAAAAGTTTAATGAAAACGACGATTTAAAACAACAAAATATTGATAATGACAGTCAATTTGATGCTTACCAAAATGATGTATTAAATCAAGATTTTGTTAATCATGATCAACAACAAAATATTGATCATCAAAGTAAATTGAATGCTTACCAAAATGATTTATTCAATAAAGGTTTTGTTAATCATGATCATTCATATACTAGACAGGAATTTCATCAAAATGACGATGTACACCAACACAATGATCATTATTATAATAGACAAGAATTTCATCAAATCGACGATGTACACCAACAGAATCTTGATCATCAAAGTCAATTTAATGCTTACCAAAATAATTTACTCAATCAATATTTTGTTAATCTTGATCATTCATATAATAGACAAGAGTTTCATCAAAACAATGTACACAAACATAATGTTGTTCATGAAAGTCAATTTAATGCTTACGAACAACGAATTTATAATGTATGCAGAGCAACACAAGAAAACTATCTTGGTGAAATGAATATTAGATGTATTCATTGCAATGTCAAACATTTTCCTGGTGAAAGAGTTTCAAAAGGTAATTCTTGTAACGATTGTTGTAGCCATGGAAACGTTGAATTACAAATTAATGATGATTTTCCCATTGAATTAAAAAAGCTTTTCAATTTAGAGCATGAACTTTCTACAGATTTTTTTAAACATATTCGTTGGTACAATAATTTATTTTCTTTTGCATCTTTCAATGCTAATATTGTTCATTTTAATAATAGACGTCCTGGTCCTTATTGCTTCAAAATACAAGGTCAAATTTACTATCAAATTAATACAACTTTGAATCCTGTTAATAATGAAAGACCTTCTTATGGTCAACTTTTTGTAATAGATGCTAATGAAGCAATTGAACATCGTACAGCAAACAACTGTGAAATAAATCAAAGTATCGTTGAATTAATTGAAAATCTAATGCGAGAGCATAATGAATTTTCAAAGTCATATGAAATGATGGGTAAAGAACTTAAAAAACAAAATCCTAATTCACCACAAGAGTTACAATTACTGTTTTGATTAAAGTCTGGAACTGATAAACGACGATATAATTTTCAAAGAACAAACGAAGTTGCCGCAATATTTAATACTACGGCTGATGGTAAAATACCTGATGCTTATGTTGTTATACGTGAAAAAAATGCAAAGGAATTAAAACCAGTTAATGCCTTAGATCCAAATGTTGAGCCTTGGATATATCCATTGTTTTATCCCACGGGTTGTCAAGGATGGCATAAAGATTTGAAGAAAAAAAATGGAAGAGGCAAAATATCAAGGGCTGCTTACATGAAAAATAAAATTGCTATTAGAGATGAATTCAATGCTATTATTAGAGGTCGACGCTTATTTCAACAATTTGTTGTTGATTCTTATGTAAAAATTGAAAAGGATCGTATAGATTATTGTAAGTTACATCAAGCGGAATTACGAGTTTCATCCTATAAAGAATTAATGAACTTTTTACAAAATAGAGTCAATACTTTTGAAAATATGAGATTAGGAAAAATTGTAATTTTACCATCAACGTTCATAGGATCTCCGCGATATATGTTACAGTGTTATCATGATTCTATGGCTATTCAACGAAAAAAAGGAAAATTTGATTTATTTATTACAATGACTTGCAATCCACAATGGAGAGAAATTCAAGAGAATTTATTAATTGGGCAACAACCATCGGATAGACCTGATATCTGTACAAGAGTATTTCATTTAAAAAAAAATGCTTTGCTCGATTTCATAAACAACAATATTTTGGAAAAGTTACAGCTTATATTTATGTTATTGAATTCCAAAAACGTGGTTTACCACACTGTCATTTATTAGTTAAATTAAAAAATAAAATTGATACCGTCGACAAAATTGACCAATTTATATCAGCAGAAATCCCTGATCCACACATTTATCAAAATTTACACAATATTGTTATGAATAATATGATACATGGACCATGTGATGACTGGTGCATAGTCGATGGAAAGTGTTCTAAAAAGTTTCAGAAACAATTTCAAGAAGAAACTATAATTAATGAAAATAGTTATCCAATTTATCGTAGAAAGAATACTGGAAAAACTTATATGCGTCATAATAATTATAAAGTAGATAATCGCTTTGTTGTGCCTTATTGCCCAGAGTTATCTTTAAGATTTAATTGTCACAAATGTTCAAATATGTTCGAGTATCAAATCTGTTAAATATTTACATAAATATTTATATAAAGGAAATGATGCAGCATCAGTAATAATTACTAACAGTATTACTGATACTTTAGTCATTGAACACGATGAAATTAGTCAATTTGTCGATACACGTTATGTAGTTCCAGTACAAGCAGTATGGCGAATTTTGTCCAAAGCATTACAAGCAAAAAGTCACTCAGTTGATCGATTACCATTACATCTTCCAGATTGTCAAAATGTCACTGTTCATACTGATTCAGACAATATTAATAATTCATTGAATAAAGTATGTATGCTTGTAGATTACTTTCAACTCAATGCTCGAGATCTAGAAGCACGCCAATGTTATTATTCTGATATTCCTGAACACTATATTTTTAAAACAATAAAATGTAATAGTATTACAGAAAGCAAATGGTGTAAAAGAAGACTGAACTCTTTCATTTAAGAATATTATTATTCAGAATTAAAGGTGCAATAAGTTTTGAACATTTGAGAACAGTCAATGGTGAATTGAAACAAACTTACAGAAGCCTGTTTAGCTTATGGTTTTATAGAAACTGACGATGAATGGTCCAATGCAATGTCAGAAGCAGAGGTATTTATGATGCCAAAACAACTTAGAAGATTATTCGTACGTATTTTGATACATTGCAATCCTGTTCATACAGATAAGCTTTAGGAAGATTTTAAAGATTCAATGTCCGAAGATTATACTAGACATTTCAGTCAAAATGAAAGTTATTGTAAAACTATTATTGATATACAATCTATACTTGAAATGGAAGGTAAAAATATTAATGAATTTCCTCAACTGCACCAATTAACAGAAATAATTAATAACTATCATGTGGCTTCAAATGATACAGAAGATATAACTAATTCTTTCAATATTGCACTGGAAAAAATGAATAAACTTAATGATAAACAAAAAGAAATAATTGATAAAATTTTAAATGTAGTATTTAACGAACAAAGTAATGTTGATAATAATGCTGAAAATAATTGCTTCTACATCAATGGACCTGGAGGATCAGGAAAAACTTTTTTATTTAATAGTTTATGCTAAGTTTTTTGTACTAATTATTATAAATTAAAAGTATCAAAGTATTGTGCTATAGTCTAAGTGCATAGCGTTAAAGGGGCTATATTCCTTTTTCCATTTATTTCATGTTATTTGAAATATTTATTACTCATGGTACTGTATGGTGCTGCTGAAGGTGATGAGGGATCTCATTTCCCTCTACTTATAACCCTCGCGCGCGTTTACGCGCGCTAATGATATCCTAGTGTGAGACATAAATTGATTCGCTATCTACTCCACTAAGGGTTATTTGACCTCGCCTACACGAATTACACGGTTACTTAACCTAAAAAGTTATATTTCGTGAAAGAAATTTTTTATTAGTTTCAAAATTAATTGAATCGCAAAAATAATGTGCTTAGCGCATTCCGCTTGGTCTTTAAACCGTAATACACTTTGCCCGGGCCTTATTCGTTGTATAGAAAAAAAGCTATGAACTTAGAAAGTGCATTCATTCTTAATTTGTCACTCGGTAGTATATCTACATGTACAGCACCCGGGTTTTCATACATGGCTTAATATATAGGTATCTTATGCCAAAATATAAGAAAAATATGCCAAGTAGTTCATGTAAGTACTACCAGTTAAATATACATAAGTGTTTCGATAAACTTTAAATGCATTT
This sequence comes from Philotrypesis tridentata, assembly GCA_018906965.1. Lineage (NCBI taxonomy): Eukaryota > Metazoa > Arthropoda > Insecta > Hymenoptera > Pteromalidae > Philotrypesis > Philotrypesis tridentata. Next base: position 52,575 of record JACCIB010000849.1, read on the forward strand.
TTCTCAGTCTTGACATTTTTATGATTTTAGGTCCTTTACCGCAGGATATCTCAACATCCAGATGATGAATTGACACCAGACAGGATGGAAAAACTTCTGAATACGTTTCTTCACTGCTTGAACGGAGCAGAATTGATTGATACAAGGTAAAAGTCAATGTTGCGTATGTGAATATATGTAATATTCACTATAATTACTGATATAATCATCTTATGAGTTACTAAATATTTAAAATTTATTTTTTATAGAAAAGTCTTCCACTCAAGCAGTGAAGAAACATATTCAGAAGATTTTACATCCGGTCTGGTGTCAATTCATCATCTGGATGCTGAAATATCCTGCGGCAAAGGGAAAAAAGTGCTGAAAATTAGTGATTCATACATGTAATTGTTTACAATGTAAGTATAGATATATAATTTTTTTTAAAATAGTTAAAAATATGTTTAATACCTACATTTTAAGTAGGAGAAAGATTTTTTTTATACTAGTAATAAATAATTTTTTTCAGCCTATTACTTATTAATGTCTTTTTTACAGGTTTAACTCAGGCATAACCCTTTAATTATAGGAAGCGTTGGGAGACAATTTTCTCAAAAATATTTTCTCAATTTTATTTTTCTCAATCTATTATTTTCTCAATTCCGATTTTCTCAATCTATTATTTTATTTAAGCTGTTCCTCCTCGTTACCCCCCACCATTATGGAATCAGTATAATTCGGTCTTGCAAAATCTTTCTCGCACTAACAATGCATCTGAGGGGTGGCATAACAGGCTCAACCTGGTAATAGGTCGACCTCATCCAAGTTTTTACGCTTTTCTCAGAGAACTTCAACAAGAGCAGGCTTATACTGAATGCATGCTTAACCAAATCAACCTTGGACAGCCAATAAAAAAATGTAGGGCACCAAAAAACCAACGGAAAGAAGACCGTATATTGAACATCGTATCCGCTTACAACGAATATGTTCAAAGGGACGATATTTTGGGTTATCTGACTGCGATTGGTCACAATTTACATTTTTGATACACTTATTGTTTATTTGAGAAAAATTATACATTGAATAAATAATACTTAGAGAAATTTATATTTGAGAATTTTTATTTTTGAGAAAAATGTATGTTTGAGAATTTAGTGTTTGAGAAAAATTAATTGAGAAAATCTTATTGAGAATTTTTTTTTGAGAAAATTGTCCTACAATCGGAAGCGTTGGGAGCTCTTCCAATTGTACGTACATAAGCTATTGCAATCAAATTTATCAATTTTTTAATAAGATCTTTTTCGTCGATTATTGTGTTTACATAAACTATTACAATCAATTTAATCAATTATTTTAATAAGATTTTTTTCGTCGATTATTATATTTTTATATTTTTATATTTTTTTATATTTTATTTTTTATATTTCTATATTTTTATAATGTAGACAAGCAAATATTTTCTGCTATCTATTTTTATTAAGTAATTTTATAACTTGCATTTAATAATAATCTATACTCATATTTAAGTCGTACAAAAAATTGGCACATCAATAAATACAAAATTTACTTTTATTTAATAAATGAATCGTATATATCGTAATATCCTTTCACATAATTCTCTTAGTTATACTTATAAATATATAGGTTAATACTGTGAGCTATAAGTTAATATTAAATGATAGAGGTGCAAAATTCAATTGCAGAATATAATTATTGAACTGTTATAAATTTATATTTTAATTATGTTTAGGGAGCAAAATCTAAGTGATGAAAGTATTAAAAATAACAATTATATCCCAGAAAATTTAGAAAGTACATCAATACCACTGAAGGCAAGTTATGACGCGGGGTGGCAAAAAAGGGGAACGGGTCATTCATATAATAGCTTGTCTGGTTCGTAAATTTTATCTGCATGTATATTAATCTCAAAAAATTTTTGTAATACTTTTAGTTATCAAATTTTTACTTATGATACTTATAATATATAGGGCATGGGACAGTTATTGGTCATCATTCAGGAAAAGTACTTTCATTTACAGTGAGAAATCAAGACTGTCGCTTTTGTAAATTAAGTCATCCAAAAGATAACCACGAATGTCGCGCCAATTTTAGTGGTAGTGCAAAATCGATGGAACCAGATATGGCTGTTGAATTATTAACGAAAAATCCACTATTAAATCAAGAAAATGTGCATATAGATGTCTTGATAGGAAGTAGATAGGCTATAGGCATACTGGAACATAGGCGTTCTGGAACAATGGATCCCCTCTCTTTTCTGTTCCAGTACACCTACAGTATACTGAAACAGTGGATCCCCTCCCTTGCTGTTTCAGTATACGTACGGGTTCTGGCACGTACTGCCCCACTCTCTGGGTCCCCCCTCTCTCTCAAAGTCAAAACCCGTAAGAAGAGAGGGGACTTGCTCGCCCCTCTCTTTTGTTCCAGTATACCTATAGCATTTGATAGGCTCTTCCCTCTCTCTCTGTGGAGCAGTATAGAAGCAATGGGAGGCGCGAGAAAATACTCTATTGCGTCTATGCACAATGTACTGCGCTAACATCTCAGGAAAAAGTATGAATACAAAGAGCGCGTGCACTTTCTGCGGAAAATCTCTCTTACGCTGTGAAACGATATATCTATTTTGAATACGCGCAAGGTTACCTGCAGGGCTATTCTCGCAGGAAAAATATGTATACATAGATCGCGCGCATTTTCTTTCTCTCTCTGCGGAAAGTGTCTCTGCACTGCGCGAGAATATATGTATTTGGAATACGCGCAAGGTTACCTGCAGGGCTATTCTCGCAGGAAAAATATGTATACATAGATCGCGCGCATTTTCTTTCTCTCTGCACTGCGCGAGAATATATGTATTTTGAATACGCGCAAGGTTACCTGCAGGGCTATTCTCGCAGGAAAAATATGGATACATAGGTCGCACGCACTTTCTTTCTCTCTCTGCGGAAAGTGTCTCTGCACTGCGCGAGAATATATGTATTTTGAATACGCGCAAGGTTACCTGCAGGGCTATTCTCGCAGAAAAAATATGTATACATAAGTCGCGCGCACTTTCTTTCTCTCTCTGTGGAAAATGTCTCTACACTGCGCGAGAATATATCTAATTTTGAATACGCGCAAGGTTACCTGCAGGGCTATTCTCGCAGGAAAAATATGTATACATAGGTCGCACGCACTTTCTTTCTCTCTCTGCGGAAAGTGTCTCTGCACTGCGCGAGAATATATGTATTTTGAATACGCGCAAGGTTACCTGCAGGGCTATTCTCGCAGGAAAAATATGTATACATAGCTCGCACGCACTTTCTTTCTCTCTCTGCGGAAAGTGTCTCTGCACTGCGCGAGAATATATGTATTTTGAATACGCGCAAGGTTACCTGCAGGGCTATTCTCGCAGGAAAAATATGTATACATAGGTCGCACGCACTTTCTTTCTCTCTCTGCGGAAAGTGTCTCTGCACTGCGCGAGAATATATGTATTTTGAATACGCGCAAGGTTACCTGCAGGGCTATTCTCGCAGGAAAAATAAGTATACATAGATCGCGCGCATTTTCTTTCTCTCTCTGCGGAAAGTGTCTCTGCACTGCGCGAGAATATATGTATTTTGAATACGCGCAAGGTTACCTGCAGGGCTATTCTCGCAGGAAAAATATGTATACATAGTCGCGCGCACTTTCTTCTCTCTCTGCGGAAAGTGTCTCTACACTGCGTGAGAATATATGTATTTTGAATACGCGCAAGGTTACCTGCAGGGCTATTCTCGCAGGAAAAATAAGTATACATAGATCGCGCGCATTTTCTATCTCTCTCTGCGGAAAGTGTCTCTGCACTGCGCGAGAATATATGTATTTGGAATACGCGCAAGGTTACCTGCAGGGCTATTCTCGCAGAAAAAATATGTATACATAAGTCGCGCGCACTTTCTTTCTCTCTCTGTGGAAAATGTCTCTACACTGCGCGAGAATATATCTAATTTTGAATACGCGCAAGGTTACCTGCAGGGCTATTCTCGCAGAAAAATATGTATACGTAGCGCACACTTTCTTTCTCTCTCTGCGGAAAGTGTCCCTGCGCTGCGCGAGAATATATCTATTGTGAATACGCGCAAGGCGACGCTATCCTCGCAGAAAAATATGTATATGGAGGGTGCGTGCATTTCACATGTACACAGTCTTTCTTTGGATATATTGCACTACCGAACCTTTTTATGATAAATGTAAATATTTGTAAATTTATGTAAATATAACGATAGCAGTGTAATACATCCATGTGAAAGTTGCGTATGTAGCCAAAAAAGATTTTTTTTTTCAGAAACATTAGTGATTTGAGGTGTTTGCACTGGACGTGTAATAATTTAATTAGTATGACGTTAAAGCTGAGAAAAAAAACACGTTAAATAAAACAAAAAATTATTGCAATAGCAGTTTTGGTTACCGAGATAATCAGATTGTAACTAAGGTGTATGAATTTTCTTCGCCGCTGCGCGGCGCTCCGACTATCAACATATTTCAACAATAAAACAAACTATAGCACGAACTTTTTGATATGATGCTTTTAAAAGAATGTAGCTCGCACTTCCTCGCTTATTCTATTCATAGAGGACAATATTTTTGATACTTTTTCGATACTTTTTAATACTTTTTGATACTCATTCGATACTCTTTCGATACTTTTTGATATCTTTTGATACTTTTTCGATACTTTTAATACTTTTTAATACTTTTTAATACATTTTTGATACTTTTTCGTATAAGAAAGTAGCTCGCACTTTCTCGCTTATTCTATTCATAGTGGACAATATTTTTGATACTTTTTCGATACTTTTTAATACTTTTTGATACTCATTCGATACTCTTTCGATACTTTTTGATATCTTTTGATACTTTTTCGATACTTTTAATACTTTTTAATACTTTTTAATACTTTTTCTGCGCTCGAAGAATTATCTCTACATTTATGCGCAATGTCTACCTGCTGCGCTCGCAGAAAATGTTTTTATATATAAGAATGTCGGTATAGAAGCAGTGAAAAGTTTTTCTGCGCGAGAAAATACGCTATAGAGTGTATATCCGCAGTATGTGTACCTGCTGCGCTCACAGGGGAGTCTTAAGATGGTACACATGCTGCGGCGTGCACGCCAGAGAAAATTTGGACCCTCCCATATTTGGAGGTGGAAAAGTTGTGAAGTCTACGCAAATATTGTGGAAAGGGAAGTTGTCCTTCTGAAATAAATAGCCTAGCATAGTTCTCCTGTTTTAGAGTCTTTCCTCAAGTTGCAAAGAGGCAATAGCAATAGCAACTACATCTTCTTAAAGAAAAAATTCTAATCGAAGTACAGGATGTGCATCTTAAAGTGTTGTGTTTGCAAGTACCGCTACGATATCCTAGATGAATTCTGGGAAATTTGTTGGCGATGTGGTAGATATAAGTGTGGAGGATGTGTCGACTATTCGTGCCGATGTTTACAGGAGATGGAATCACCGCGTTCACCATCTTCGCATCGACGTCGTCGATCACCACCTTCATACAAGATTGAGTCTATGCACTCCCAATCTCCAGAACGATGGTGTGAAAAAAAGTGTTGTGTTTGCAAATATCGCTACAATATCCTAGATGATTTCTGGGAAATTTGTTGGCGATGTGATAGATATAAGTGTGGAGGATGTGTAGACTATTCGTGCCGATGTTTACAGGAGATGGAGTCACCGCGATCACCATCTCCGCATCGACGACGATGTCGTTTATCACTACCATTGGCGTCACCACCACCACCACCACCATCACTACCATTGGCAACAGATGACGAGATGGCATCACCACCACCACCATCACTACCATTGGCGTCACCACCACCACCACCACCACCACCATCACTACCATTGGCGTCACCACCATCACCACCACCATCACTACCATTGGCAACAGATGACGAGATGGCGTCACCACCACCACCACCACCACCACCACCATCACTACCATTGGCAACAGATGACGAGATGGCGTCACCACCACCACCACCACCACCACCACCATCACTACCATTGGCAATAGATGTCGAGATGGCGTCACCACCACCACCACCAACAGATTCACCATTGCGAAGATCACGTCGTGTTATAAAAAAATAAAATGTTTATGTGAATGTTAATTTTAGTGAACGTGTAATTTTTAATATCCTAGAATAAGGCGAGGTAAGAGTAGAAAATAGATACGAATAGTTTGTAGCTTATATCAATTACAAACTTTTGAGAAAGCTGACATATTCTTTCTATATTATGACTTTATCGCTCGACTTCCCAAAGTTTGTGTAGGTGAATGAATGTATGCATCTCTTCGAGCCAATTTCAAAATTTATTTATTTAATTGCCAACGTTTTAAACCGTTCCGGTTCCTCTTCAGGGCTAAAAACCCATTTTTTCAAAAAATTATACGTTTACAAAATTTCAATTAATGATTAAACCTTGATGATAAACTATATATTTACCTAATTCTAATTTTGATAAGACATTTGCTGCCAATAATATGCTTGGTCAGCAATGTAAGTTAATATTCTAGTCAAAGTTTACAATAAATATTCCAACCTATACGTCTAAGAATTAATTGAAATATTGTAAATGTATAATTTTTTGAAAAGAATGGGTTTTTAGCCCTGAAGAGGAACCGAAACGGTTTGAAACGTTGGCGATTAAATAAATAAATTTTTAAATTGGCTCGAAGAGATGCATACATTCATTCACCTACACAAAGCTGACATATTATTTCATAATGTTTTTTTGAGATATTCTAAGTATTCTAAGATTTTATTAACTATTTATTAGGATTTTGATATTCATCAAATGAGAGGGATTAAAATAAAAAGTATTTATATTAAAGTAATTTGTACAAGTTTATATAAGTAAAGTATAATTTATATTCTATCAATTATTGTATGCTGTCGTCAATCTACACTGAATAAATTGTTATGATAATCTAACAAAAAACTCAGAAGTTTTATTAAAAATGTTCATACTTTTGCTTCTACATGTTCTGTGCTTATTACTTTCGTCTCCATAAAATCCGAAAAAATAATATACAAATATTTTAAGTTACTTGTTCCATTCATATATGCATAATCCGTTAACAGATCACTATAATTATCATTTTAAGCACATATTTCTGCAATTTAATAAATTTAAGCCCTACTATCGATTTGAATGAGTATACCTCAGTTTCCTAACAAATAATTCACTGAAAAGCCACACAAGAAAGATAATTTATCTGTGCGTTGATTTTTTTGACACTTTGAGACAAGACAACTGTAAATCGCTGCCATCGTCTCAAAGTGGAGTGACACCACCGCAACAAAAAAAAAACCAGGTAGGTACTTGTCAGCTTTGAGAACAGAATAGCTTCATTGAAAATTATCTCGGTAACTCAAAGTCGCATAAAATCGAAACTAGTTTAAAAAATTGAAAAAATATTACAGATCCTTAAAATAAGAGAATCGATTTTATAATGTTGTTAACTTTCTTGTGAGAGTCGTCATACAGTTATTCTATTGATTTTTTAAATGAAAAAATGCATTTTCTTCAGCCATCGTATACGGAAGTAAAGAAAAGTGCTTTGATTGGCTTTAAATTTTAGAATGATTGGCTTTTATATAGCTAATTTCGTTGGGCAGCTCATAAAACTCTTTGATTCACTTGCAATATTAAAGATGGTGGAAAGTCAAACATAATTATATTAAATAACTTAATGATTAATGATATTTAAACAAGATTATATAGTTACACTATACATATTTAAGATGAAGAAGTACTGAAATTGAAAGAATTTTCTCCTTGGTATATATAATAAATAATGTTAGCTTATTTGCAGCGTTGCTTAAATCATAAAGTTGATTATCTTGTAAGAGCATTGACGATATTTTGTTTAGTAAAAAGATTTGGAAAGAGTCGTCCACCTTGGCACCAAATCTAGTTTTGACCTCCTTCAGTGCTGTTGTCATGTTTTCTCTATATTTTTCTATGTCTTTAGCTTTTGTATATTGCATTGCTCTCGTTGTATAATATCTTGATCTTTAAGACATCTTCGATAGTCTTCATTTATTCTGCTTTGAGCCAGGTGGTGTGCGGTGTTCTGCACAAAACGGCAAATATTGATGATCATCGTGTATTTATTCCGGGTACTCGAAGTCCACTTCAGCAAAGTAAGCAGTATCTGAATCTGCGGATTAATTAAAAAAAATGTGGATTCGACTCATAATCTATCCACTCAAATTTTCCAACTGGCAAATGCTGCATATTTCCCAGCCACAAAGACTGTGGATATCAAAGTGCAATAAAGGTCTTTGTTTTTTGAGTCGCATCGTAAGAAGAACCCATGAACGGATTGTTCGCCTTACGATATCGATTGCAGTACTGGCTAATTTCTCCTCGAATACTTGATTCGATGAACATCAACATATCGATATCCGTAAGAAGTTCTAATTCTACGTTTGTCATTTTAAGTGCTGCTGAAAATGACAATTCAGGTGTAGTATAAAAATGTACTGGACATAATCCATAGGCTTTAAGAGATGTTTCCCGAAAACTTTCAAAGACGTCGGCCAGTAATACATCTGTTTTTTAAATATAGATCTGAATACTCTCCTAAAGATGATATACTAAATTTATGCCATGCTTGAAGAGCATGATAATTGTTCTCTTCTGAAATATGTGAATCCGTGAGCTTGTTATAAAATTCATACTTTTCTGGCAGTTATAGATTAAGTAATTACCTCGCTCATACAAATAAGCTTAACTTTGGTGATATAGAATTTCCAGTTAAAGTAAAAGATGTTTCAAAATTTGAAAAGCTTAATAATAATATTTCTGTGAACGTGTATATGCTTAGGATGTATGGTCAGAAACATGAAGTGTCGCCTTGTTACATTACAACCGAAAAGAAGGAGAATCATGTAAATCTCCTTCTTATTCAAGATTTGTATATAAACGAACATGAAGAAAAAAATCATGGTGAAGAAGAAGAAGAAAGACTGCCTCGGTTTCATTATGTGTGGATAAAAAGCATGTCACGACTATTAAAATTTCAAGTTTCAAAATCTAATGAAAAATCTTATCATTGTGACAGATGTTTACAAATATTTTATAGTGAAGAGGGATTGTGGCTGGGAAATATGCAGCATTTGCCAGTTGGAAAATTTGAGTGGATAGATTATGAGTCGAATCCACATTTTTTTTAATTAATCCGCTGATTCAGATACTGCTTACTTTGCTGAAGTGGACTTCGAGTACCCGGAATAAATACACGATGATCATCAATATTTGCCGTTTTGTGCAGAACACCGCACACCACCTGGCTCAAAGCAGAATAAATGAAGACTATCGAAGATGTCTTAAAGATCAAGATATTATACAACGAGAGCAATGCAATATACAAAAGCTAAAGACATAGAAAAATATAGAGAAAACATGACAACAGCACTGAAGGAGGTCAAAACTAGATTTGGTGCCAAGGTGGACGACTCTTTCCAAATCTTTTTACTAAACAAAATATCGTCAATGCTCTTACAAGATAATCAACTTTATGATTTAAGCAACGCTGCAAATAAGCTAACATTATTTATTATATATACCAAGGAGAAAATTCTTTCAATTTCAGTACTTCTTCATCTTAAATATGTATAGTGTAACTATATAATCTTGTTTAAATATCATTAATCATTAAGTTATTTAATATAATTATGTTTGACTTTCCACCATCTTTAATATTGCAAGTGAATCAAAGAGTTTTATGAGCTGCCCAACGAAATTAGCTATATAAAAGCCAATCATTCTAAAATTTAAAGCCAATCAAAGCATTTTTCTTTACTTCCGTATACGATGGCTGAAGAAAATGCATTTTTTCATTTAAAAAATCAATAGAATAACTGTATGACGACTCTCACAAGAAAGTTAACAACATTATAAAATCGATTCTCTTATTTTAAGGATCTGTAATATTTTTTCAATTTTTTAAACTAGTTTCGATTTTATGCGACTTTGAGTTACCGAGATAATTTTCAATGAAGCTATTCTGTTCTCAAAGCTGACAAGTACCTACCTGGCTTTTTTTTGTTGCGGTGGTGTCACTCCACTTTGAGACGATGGCAGCGATTTACAGTTGTCTTGTCTCAAAGTGTCAAAAAAATCAACGCACAGATAAATTATCTTTCTTGTGTGGCTTTTCAGTGAATTATTTGTTAGGAAACTGAGGTATACTCATTCAAATCGATAGTAGGGCTTAAATTTATTAAATTGCAGAAATATGTGCTTAAAATGATAATTATAGTGATCTGTTAACGGATTATGCATATATGAATGGAACAAGTAACTTAAAATATTTGTATATTATTTTTTCGGATTTTATGGAGACGAAAGTAATAAGCACAGAACATGTAGAAGCAAAAGTATGAACATTTTTAATAAAACTTCTGAGTTTTTTGTTAGATTATCATAACAATTTATTCAGTGTAGATTGACGACAGCATACAATAATTGATAGAATATAAATTATACTTTACTTATATAAACTTGTACAAATTACTTTAATATAAATACTTTTTATTTTAATCCCTCTCATTTGATGAATATCAAAATCCTAATAAATAGTTAATAAAATCTTAGAATACTTAGAATATCTCAAAAAAACATTATGAAATAATATGTCAGCTTTGTGTAGGTGAATGAATGTATGCATCTCTTCGAGCCAATTTAAAAATTTATTTATTTAATCGCCAACGTTTCAAACCGTTTCGGTTCCTCTTCAGGGCTAAAAACCCATTCTTTTCAAAAAATTATACATTTACAATATTTCAATTAATTCTTAGACGTATAGGTTGGAATATTTATTGTAAACTTTGACTAGAATATTAACTTACATTGCTGACCAAGCATATTATTGGCAGCAAATGTCTTATCAAAATTAGAATTAGGTAAATATATAGTTTATCATCAAGGTTTAATCATTAATTGAAATTTTGTAAACGTATAATTTTTTGAAAAAATGGGTTTTTAGCCCTGAAGAGGAACCGGAACGGTTTAAAACGTTGGCAATTAAATAAATAAATTTTGAAATTGGCTCGAAGAGATGCATACATTCATTCACCTACACAAACTTTGGGAAGTCGAGCGATAAAGTCATAATATAGAAAGAATATGTCAGCTTTCTCAAAAGTTTGTAATTGATATAAGCTACAAACTATTCGTATCTATTTTCTACTCTTACCTCGCCTTATTCTAGGATATTAAAAATTACACGTTCACTAAAATTAACATTCACATAAACATTTTATTTTTTTTATAACACGACGTGATCTTCGCAATGGTGAATCTGTTGGTGGTGGTGGTGGTGACGCCATCTCGACATCTATTGCCAATGGTAGTGATGGTTGTGGTGGTGGTGGTGGTGACGCCATCTCGTCATCTGTTGCCAATGGTAGTGATGGTGGTGGTGGTGGTGGTGACGCCATCTAGTCATCTGTTGCCAATGGTAGTGATGGTGGTGGTGATGGTGGTGACGCCAATGGTAGTGATGGTGGTGGTGGTGGTGGTGGTGACGCCAATGGTAGTGATGGTGGTGGTGGTGGTGGTGGTGGTGGTGACGCCAATGGTAGTGATGGTGGTGGTGGTGGTGGTGGTGACGCCATCTCGTCAACTGTTGCCAATGGTAGTGATGGTGGTGGTGGAGGTGGTGACGCCAATGGTAGTGATAAACGACATCGTCGTCGATGCGGAGATGGTGATCGCGGTGACTCCATCTCCTGTAAACATCGGCACGAATAGTCTACACATCCTCCACACTTATATCTATCACATCGCCAACAAATTTCCCAGAAATCATCTAGGATATTGTAGCGATATTTGCAAACACAACACTTTTTTTCACACCATCGTTCTGGAGATTGGGAGTGCATAGACTCAATCTTGTATGAAGGTGGTGATCGACGACGTCGATGCGAAGATGGTGAACGCGGTGATTCCATCTCCTGTAAACATCGGCACGAATAGTCGACACATCCTCCACACTTATATCTACCACATCGCCAACAAATTTCCCAGAATTCATCTAGGATATCGTAGCGGTACTTGCAAACACAACACTTTAAGATGCACATCCTGTACTTCGATTAGAATTTTTTCTTTAAGAAGATGTAGTTGCTATTGCTATTGCCTCTTTGCAACTTGAGGAAAGACTCTAAAACAGGAGAACTATGCTAGGCTATTTATTTCAGAAGGACAACTTCCCCTTCCACAATATTTGCGTAGACTTCACAACTTTTCCACCTCCAAATATGGGAGGGTCCAAATTTTCTCTGGCGTGCACACCGCACCATCTTAAGACTCCCCTGTGAGCGCAGCAGGTACACATACTGCGGATATACACTCTATAGCGTATTGTAACGTCGCCGCAATTCTCCGGAAAAATTTTTCTCACGCATGTTCTCCCGCATTTTCTCATGCACGAACCTCGGCGATAACGATAACTAGAAATCCTAAGCAAAAGGTACATAGGCTATCAGTCCTTCACCGAGTCCCATCTTTATGATAGTAAATAAGTACGATAATTTTTTTCTTCCTCCGCGCGTATATTTACAGAATATATACCGAGTAAATAAGTACATTAGTTCCCATGCTTCTTTCCTAGGAAGACAGAGTAAACTAGATTAGTAAGGGATGCGATTCCCTCGATGAGATAGGAGATAGGACTACGTACACTAATTGACACAGCTGCAGGCAATAAACTGTAGACGGTCAGTTCAGGTGCGGCGTCTGCGCTCCTATCTCCACCCGAAAAATCTATTTGTATTTGCGCGCGTTGATATTCTCCCTTATGTTGCGACCGACCGGCGCCTGATAGGAGATGTCTGCGCTCGTTACGGCGTTTATCTTACCCTAATAAGGAGGGCCTGAGGCCAGAGCACAGGCGGGGCCCCATTACGATTCTTGCAATCTCATTGGAGAAGACCGAAAGGTAAACTTTTCCAATTCCTCCGATTGGAAAATTTTTACCCGAAGGGACTTTTCCGGGGACTCGAGGGGCAGGGCCTGCGTGCCCTTTAAAAACGGCCCACCAGTCGCCCGCAGCCAGTTGCTTTCTGGCCTCTGATCCGGAGCAAACATAAAAATTTTTCACCGCATTTTCCGGGTCTCTGTCCCCGTTTGACCACGAAGTGTGTAGTTTTGGTGTGCCTAAAAATAAAGTTTCTTTCGCATAATAAACTCGGAGTTTGGACCTTTTCTTATTTCCTCCCGAACATCACTTTCCACTCGGCGTGACTTCCTGTGCTTGTGCCGTGTTCCTCTGGTGAAATAAAAAAAAAAACTCGACTTGACTGTTTTCCCGCTGCGCCATCCCCGTCCTAGACCATCGTCCTGACGAGAGAGAGAGATATAGAAAGAGAGAGAGCAACTTCAACGAGAGGAGCCTAAGAAAAGTAAGGATATACATTATATAGATATTTTAAATTCAGCTTCAGGGCAACTAGCCCTCGTGTCTCTATTCTTCTACGTGACGCGATAGGACCCAGTGTCGGTGGGTCAATAAAGGCAATTTCGTTACTCCGCTCAAAAGAAATTTAAATTTATAATAGATTATCTATTTGGAAGGTCTGGTTTCGTACCGTTCCCTTCCGATAGATATTTCTATTCAAAAATTTTGATATCGGTCGGCCGGAAAGTAAAATAGATTGAAAAAAGCTGAGAATCGTCTGGCGAAAGCCGTTTGATTCTCTACTTTTCAAATCTCAAAAACAAATCTCGAAGTTTTCGTTTTCAGGAAGATCCGCGGAATTTTGCCACAACAACTCTATATCGAAGTTTCTCCGTCACCATATATTGTTTTCTTTTCATTTCGTTCAATTTCAGTTAATGCCATTCCCCGAGCTAATATCTCTAAGGAGATAGGCTCGAAATCTGGCAAGGTCGAAAAGCGCAACGTGCTCCTCGACAAACCGTTTCGTCGCAGGTCGAAAGGGATCTATTCCCTTCAATCTCCGACGTCACAAATAAATTTTTGGCGCCCGAACAGGGACATTTAACAAATTGAACGGAAAAAACATGAAAATTATTCGTCTAGTTTTTAACTTCGCAAAAAAAAATCTTTTAAAAATAAAAGAAACAAAAAGGTTTCAGTGATCTTGGTCGGATAAAATAAAACTAATTGCTTTAGCTTGGCTGAGCATTCTTCTTCTAACATTTTCAAATCAAAAAAATTTTCAAATTCAATTTTAACTCAGGCTTGGCCGAGTTAAATACAAAATTTTCTATGCAAATTTTCTAAGTTCAAAAAAATTTTTCAAATTCAATTTTAACTCAGGCTTGGCCGAGTTATACACAAAATTTTCTATACAAATTTTCTAAGTTCAAAAAAATTTTTCAAATTCAATTTTAACTCAGGCTTGGCCGAGTTAAGTACAAATTTCTTATAAAAATTTCTCTAAGTCAAAAAAAAAAAAAAAAAAATTTTCAAATTCAATTTCAAACTCAGGCTTGGCCGAGTTATACAAAAATTTCCTATAAAAATTTTTCTAAGTTCAAAAAACAAAATTCAATTTTAAACTCAGGCTTGGCCGAGTTAAATTAAATCAAATTTTTACAAGCATAAATTATGAACAAAAAATTTTCTATACTCTAGCTTGGCTGAGTATAAATCAAGTCAAAATTTAAAACATTTACTTAATTAACTCAGGCTTGGCCGAGTTAAATACAAAAATTTCTATAAAAATTCTCTAAGTTCAAAAAATTTCAAATTCAATTTCAAACTCAGGCTTGGCCGAGTTAAATACGAAAAATTTCTTTAAAAATTTTCTAAGTTCAAAAAAAAAATCTCAAATTAAATTTCAAACTCAGGCTTGGCCGAGTTAAACTAACACAAAATCAACACAAAATACGATTTACGCAAACATTTTTATATTCCGGCTTGGCCGAGTATAATTTAAATTCAATCTAAAAAAATTTTTCAAATTTAACCTCCGGCTTGGCCGAGGTAAATACAAAATATTCTATAAAATTTTCTAATCTTGAAAAAAATTCAACTTCGGCTTGGCCGAGTTAATTACAAAAATTCCTTTAAAAACTTTTTCTAATTTCAAAAAAAAATTCAAACTTCAGCTTGGCCGAGATAAAGTAACACTATTTTCCCTCAAAAATTATTAAAAACAAAAACTTTCCTTTTTAAATTATAAGCGAGTAATATTTATTTGCCTTGCCCAAGAAAACTAAAAGTGCACGCGCTCGCGAATTAATAAAAACCATTCGAAAAATTCGGGGCTAAATAATTCATTAAAAAAAAATTTCCTCTCTAGTGGCACCAGTAGAGGTTGAGAGAAAACGAAAGCCCACGAAGCAACAAAGAGAAAGAAGGAGGAAACAACTCCTTGAGCAACAGAGAGAGTGGGCCAGTAAAATATTACTGGAATTACTAAATACGCCACCCCCTCCTGCTCCACCTCTCCCTAAGGATCCACCACCGGTGGACTTAGAAGAAATCCCCCTGCCAAAGGAGGAGAAGAAAAAAAAGTGCAAAGAGTGCACCGAATTTAAAAACAAGTGTGTTGAGTGCTTTAAAATCAACACTCGCTTTACAAAAAAAAAATCTGTGTTGGAGCGTCTCATGCTCCAGATGGACGCTAGCCAGTTGGGGCTAACGACAAAGAAAAATTAGATTGCAGGTACAAACCTAAAATTAAAAAAAAAAACTAAGTTAGGATAGAATAAAAATTAGAAGAAAAAAAGTATTAGAAGAAAAATCAAAAATTTTTATTTTACTAACCAAACAAACTTTTACCAGTGTGCTGTGGACGAATGCAAAGAAGTCACCGGGTCAGTGAGGAGACCCTGGACCAGCACCACATTAACCCGGACAATCAACAGGAGGATCCAGCAGTTGAACAAATTGATCCTTCCACATCAGCAGAAGCCTTCATCGAGCTGCTACCAACTGATCCGGAGGGCACTTTTACCCAACGGATGCAACTAAGGCTCGCAGAGATCCAAGCTGCGGAAGCCTATAAGCAGAGGATCGAGCAACTGCTGTTGGAAAATCCACTTCGAGCAGTTGATTTTATTGCGGAAGCTGCCCTGGATGATTTCTTCTTTTGGATACAATTCACCCAGCCAAGATAACTTAATTACCTTATAAAAACAAATTAAAAAGGTTAAATGTGATTTGTTTTTAGTTAAAATATAAGAAAAGTTTTATTACTTCAAAAAGAAAAAAAAAATCACCGTGTAATTTATTTCTAAAAACCGAACAACAAAAATATAGATTACCTTGGTGCTTTGAAAGCACGCATCTTTGAATCCATTTCAATATCCCAGTCCAAATAAAGTTTCGCAGTCCATTTATCCACTGGAGCACCTTCATCGTCATCTGAAGCAAAGACCAGTTGCTAAGTCGATCCCCAGGTCCATTTGGGTGAGCAACGAATAAACTTTACCCAGGACTAAGACGACACCCTGGTTGTCCAGACTTGTTTGAAGAGTTAAATGGCCAGGAAGAGCTGAAAAAGAAACGATACACTTTTACACAAAGTAACAGTGCTCTGTATCGAAAGAGAACAGAAAGATTATTAAAAACAAGCTTAATTCAACTTATCTGATGCTGATGCGTCTGTTGATTGAAGAAGTTCCTCGCTCGTTGCCAAAATATTATACGCTCCTGGAAACGGCTCACTGGTGCAGACCCATTGAAGCAATAATAGGATATTGAATTATCCCAGAAACCAAAAGAGAAAAATTTCCAGCCTCTTGGAGTTAGTTTGACAGGGACAATACAGGTCCCCTGTGTGAAGAAAAAAAAACGAACACTCACTACACTTAATACACTGAAATTCTTTCACTAAAACTTACATACCGAGGTAAAGGAGTATTTTCTTTATTCCCCGAGTATACGCGCCAGCACTGAATTCGCGATTTTATTTCAACAATTTTCATCACAACGATAGTATACAACGCGCGCGGAGGTTAGCCATTACGGTATACGCACGACCGCATGGCATCATACTGAAGCCTGCTACTGCATCGTGAACACAGCGTCGCGCGGTCGATAACTCGATCGAAGCGTAAAGGCCTGTACACAGGTCCGGTCGATAACTTGAGCGAAGCCGAGCGGTCTGTTCGTCTGTGCGGTCGATAACTCAATCGACGCGGAACGATCCGTACGAGTGGAACGGGAACGTGAACTTGCGCGCGGAGCGCAGTAGAGCGGTCGCCATCTTGAATTCTCGTGCGCAAGCGTATGAATTACATTTTTCGTGAATAATTAACTTTTCTGATATAAGATAATTATTTCAAACAATACCAATAGTATTTTTAATATTAAATTAATGTATCAGACCGTAATTGGATCAGATTCAGATTTTCTCCGTATATATACATATAATAAAGTCTAGCTCGAGAAAAATAGTGTCACTGGTCCCGTCGCCATTGTGAATTTCAAGTCTATTCGTATGATCATACTATGCACACCTAAAGGAATTTTTCTTATCGGGAATTATTTTTGACTTTATTAACGGTAAACAAATTGCATATTTATGTTATTATTGTCATTAATACCGAACAATTGTTAAACTCAACGGATATTATTCTGCAAAGAAATAACTATAGTAAGCTAATGAAATTGCAAAGTAATGCCTGAATTTGAATTGATTAAATTACATATAATATCGGGTTATAACTTATACCAAATCTTTAAGAAAAATTATTTAAACACCGACATCACAGTTTATTTAACTATCCCTTACAGCAACGAAGGATATCCCATCAAGACAATAAAAAGAGATAAAGAAGTATTCGAATATATTAAGGTGGGAAAGAAAGCGATTTGCCCTATTACATTTAAACATCTCCCTTCGGCAATAGCAAATTCATTAACTGAATTATTGCGACGTATTGCCCAAGGATATTTCAGTCCATTTTCTACCTACGGAAACGAGGCAATCTTGACGAATTCTAACCTAAAGACGAAAGAAGCATTACCTCAATTATTAGAAGACATAACTAAATTAAAGAAACTACACCTAGATGTTAGTCTTTTCTTAGAGGAATAAGCACGCCCAAAACGAGGTAATAATTCCGTATTTTGCTACCCTTGCAAGCTTAGTATTATTCGTATACGCATAAATAAAACCACTAAACCTCGAAGGGAAATTTTATAAAAATAAATAACAAATTAAATCAATGAAATTATATAAAGACGCGGAATTTGAGTTAATCATATTACACATACGGTCCGCGTATAATTTATACCAAGCTTTTACAACCAATTACCCAAATGCTGAAATAACGATTTATTTAATTAACGAACAATCCGATAAACATTATCCGGTAAAAATAATAAAGCACCAGAAACGTGATTACGAATATTTAAAAATTGCAAAAAAATCTATCAGTCCTGCAACGTTTATACCGTTACCGGAATATTTGCATGAACGGGTTTTAACCCTTACCTATAAACTTGCGAACTCTTACAATGACCATTTCCAAGTAATAAATAACCAGGTCATAATAAAACCCACGACACTACAGTCCTCACAGCTAACGGATTTCATTATTCAAGGGATTAGAGATTATAAATTAATTCTCCAAGATATTAACTACTGGTTAGAAAAGGAAAACAAGATTGATTATAGGTATCCGATAGAGATCCCTGTATTTACTTACTGTTCTAAACCAAGATATTCCCTCTCTGACAATAATGAGTTGTGGATAATTGAAGATAGTTTAGCGATTTTAGAGAATAACTAAAGAAAACTTTATTTTAGAATACACCTTAAAGAAAAATTTTGCTCTGTTTACAGTGCGTCCGTCATTTATCTCCGACCTGTTACCATCGGAAGTCAACGAACGGATAAGTGAAATAGAATCAACCATCGACGAACTTCAGACCACCCAACTAGAATTTAAGAATAAACTTAGGAATTTATTAAATGACGTAATTAAGGGCGTACTTTCGGAATTAGATTTAATCAAAACCTGTAATTTGAAACAACAAACAGAAAACCGCGTGTTTAAACTAAGTTTAGACAATGCTTATGATATTTTAAGAACCCAGGATCGTGTTCAACGGACGCTTATACAGCAACAATATATTGCTGCAAAACAAATTTCCGATTTACAATCGGAATTAAAAGTTGTAAAAGGATTATTGTGTAGTGTAACGAAAGCTACACTACATGGTTTCCGAGACTTAAATAGCCAAAACATAGTTAGTAATTCCGAAATAATAAAATTAGAAAAAATATTCGCGAAGCTTAAAATTAAATAACCTTTGTTGTAAGTCTTAATATAATAAAAATTATAATTGTAACCTATTAGAGTAATGTTCTATACTTATTTTTACCCCACCAATTAGTTTAGCTTGATTTATATAGGGTTTAAATGAGAAAAAAAGAGTTATTAATATTTCGAGTATATCCCAATCTAACGACTTATTCCCTGATTTGTTGTAGATGACCCCCACTGTTGATTCAGGAGCCCTGTTACATCAGATCTTGAATAGAATAGAGAACCTTGAAGCGTCGGTACATCAGCTACAAGTAAAGGTAGCTGAGATTAAAGCCGACCAAGACGAGATTAGAGACGACCAGGACGCTCTCGAAGACAGGCTTGACCGATATCGGGATAGCTTGAATCAGCATAAAGACCAGCTAGATAGCGAGAGTGCTGCCTGGGAGAGACACATTCAATTAAATAAGGAATTGATTCAGGTCCAGGAAAAAATTCATCACGTATATAAAGAAAACATTGCCAAATGTAGAACGCAGAACGAAACCACAGCACGACAGTTGACTGAATTTAAAGGTCTAGTGCGTGAAGTTATCGGCGTAACCGCCCGAGGGTTCAGCAGCCTTAATCATAATCACCCCGTGTCTACCAATGATATCAATCTGTTAATTGAAATTTTTTCATCCTTATCAATAAAATAAGTTCGTTGTAAAAGCAAGCAAATGATAATAAAGGTCTAAAACCCTAGTAAAATACAAAAAAAAAAACCCCTTAGTTAATTAACGACAATAAAAAAAAAAAGCTAATACCATTAAGTACATTTCTATTCATGTATGTATATATATATATATATATATATCTTATAAGTTAATAAAGCCATAAAATAAACCACTGAAGAAAAAAATTTTTTTTTCCTCTACCCTTAAATTTAGAACTTGATGTAAATCTAGGAAAAACCTTCATGTATAACAATTAAGTGGTCCCAAAAGAAAATTTTTTTTTCTCCTTTTTCTGTCCTCAGTGAGTTACCAGGATACCGACGCCTCCAGCCCTGTTTCAAAAGAGAGCAGTAATAGTCCCTACTACCTCACTGTTAGTTCGGTGGGAAGTAGCCCTATCCCTACACCCCCACATCCGTATTACTCGCCCATTAGCTCCGCTCCTTTAACCCCTCTATCTCAACCAGGATATTCTAGTCCCCATTATTCTTTAACCGAATCCTTTTGGTCTTCACCCTGGTACACTCCTGCAACGAGCCCAAGCAGTGAGGGAAGTAGTGATTGTTTGGGCGAAAGGGAATCAAAGGCCAGCCCACCTATAATAAACTCTCACAAAACCTGGGATTCCTACTTTAGAGTACGGGTCACACCCTATCTAACCGAGAAAGGGGAAACCTCGTATAAAATAAAATTTAAAAGATTGTTCACTCCATAAATAAAAGTAAAAATAAAAACCAGTTATTTCCTTTTAAATTGAACAAAGTAGTAAACAAAATTTATTTACATTACCCTACCCTACCATATTGATTTATGAATCTAACTGAAATAAATGAAGAATTAGTAATAAGACTTCACCTGATTGCTACGTATAATTTAACTCTAGCCTTTAATCAAAAACTTACTTTTAGAAAACCTAAAGTAGTTCTAATTCATCCTGAAACCCGACAATATAATAGCAATAAGATAAAAATTATAAGACATAATTGTAAGGCTATTAGATACTTATCGTTAAAAAACAATCAAGTTACCCCATCTACATTCTCCTGTTTCCCCGAATTACTTTTAAACCGATTAATCTTAAGAATAATAAATATTAGCAAATCCGTTACTACGGGAATTTACTTTAAAACAGGAATACAACGTGAATTATTCCTAGATGTACAATTACCATTAGAGCAATTATTACTTGCGTTCGAAGAATTCTGTAGTAAAGAAGAGGTTAAAATCCCTTCTAACACGTCTAGACATAAACTACTCATTGAAGACAAATATATACAGGAATTATTACTCAGTTAATACCTAATTACGTCAACTGTGTTGAAACACTCACGCTATAAAGATTAGAATTATCACCAATTAAGAAGTTTATGAATCATAAGAAGAAGCTCACTCGACAAGTGGCGAAAAATCTAGGTGTCGGTCACCTCAGCGCCAAAGAGCTGGCTAATTTCGATCCTTTCGCAAAGCGAGATAAAATCTCTAAAGAGACTCCTCCAGAGTACTTAGACGACATAAATCCTTTTAAGAGCAGACCGCGAATACCCCAGGATAATCCAGCTCCCGCTGAGACCAAGACTACAACCGACCAGGACAGTACAGAATCAGAAAAAGAGTTTGATCAATATTCTGATAACCCCACTGAGTCATTAAGTCTAGCAAGAAGTTCGACTCCTGCGCCTTCATTTGACGGAGAGTCGACTCTGATTGACCCAGGTGAGTCCGAGCCAGAAGTAGAAGTTGACGAAATTATAAAAGGATTACGAGATATTGAGAAATCTTTAACCACCGAACCAGACGAGGAAAGGTTATTACCCATCCCTAAAAATATCGAGGAGTGGCACTACGAATTCCCAATTGGTAGTGGACCAAATTCGCCGTCTTCTAGACGAAACACTATACTTCAGAGACCATCCGCTCCGAGTTTAAATTTACTTAGTGCAAACCAGGGATTGCGACTACATCCAATAAAGCCTATATTACTCCCATTGGAACAACCCAGAGTCGAAATGGTTGGAAGCGGTCAGAACCAGGGTGCAGGAATCGGAGGCGGAAATGCTTTACAATTCAACCAAGTAGTGTCGATTAAAGACGCACTACGGGTTATCCCAGACTTTGACGGAAGTAATGTACCCTTCAGCCAATTCTCGGAAGCCTGTTTAGAAGCGAAAGATATGATAGAAGCGGCAGCCGAACCGAATTTAACAAGATTAATTCGATGCAAGGTCCAAGGGGAAGCCCGACAAGCCTTAATGGGACAAACCTTTACGACAATAGATACACTATTGTCATTCCTAAAGGGAATATATTCTCCAACCAGAACCGTAGCTCAATTACTTGGTGATATGGGGAACGAATTTCAACATAGTCAAGAAACAGTAATCAGCTTCGCAAATCGAGTTAAAGATTTGGGTAAAAGAATTTTAGAATCATTTGCCATTGAAAATGGTACAGTTACAGACACGTTCCGCGCCTCTACCCAAACCAATGTGATTGATTGCTTCAAGAGAGGACTAGTATCGGAAATAGAACAAAGACTAGATACTGCACCCAACGACGCTATAACCGACGTAGTCAAGAAAGCAATAGCTATCGAGCGAAAATTAGCCAATCAAAAAGAAGTTAGAGAGCGCAGCAACCCGGATAAGGCACAAGCGAGTGGAGTGAGGAAAAAAATATTCGCTTGCTCCGTATGCAAAGCGCCTGACGATGATAAATGCAGTTGTAACACCAAGTGTCAATTTTGTAATCAAACAGGGCATGTATTAGAACATTGCACAATTCATGCTCAAGGGTTGTTGAAGCTGAAAATGACTTGTCAAATTTGCCAACAAGAAGGCCATACTGCCAGTCATTGTAAGCAAATAGAAAAATGTCAAATATGTAATAAAATGGGACATTCCGCGAAATCATGTAAGCAGAATGTATTTCAACAAAACCAAAACCAAATTATATGTCAAGTTTGTCAAAAAACAGGCCATCTGGCCAACGCTTGTTATAGACTAAAACCTAGAAGTAATCCCACTGGTTCATATAATGGAAGACCAAATGCAGAAGTCTGCCAAGTTTGTCAAAAGCCTGGCCACTCTGCTATTAGTTGCTATTCACTCAAACCTCGCAATGAACAACAGAGTCAGATAGATGCGAGAAGGCAATTATCTTGTCAACTGTGCAATGGTAACGGTCATACAGCTGCTACGTGTCGTGTCAAGAATCTCCATCTTACATGTGATTACTGTAACATAAAGGGACACACTGTCGATCAATGCCGTAAACGTCAATTTAATGAAGGGCAACGCCATCAGGGAAACTCTCGAGGTTCTCACCTTTCGAACGCGGGGAGAGAAACCCAAAGGAACCCGGAGCGTTCAAACACCGTCAGTGTCAATCAAATATTGGAAGAACTTATACCCTTAAACTAATGACCACTAGCAAAGAGCTTCCGTACTTAAGGTTAAGAGGTATCAATAATACGAAGACCGAGATATTTCTAATTGATACAGGATCTGAACTGAGCTTTATTAAACTTGGAGTTGTAAGGAATCCTGAGGATATCGAAGGTCATAGAGCGATTAAACTAGAAGGATTGGGACTCAAGAAAATGTGGACTCTAGGATCCATATATGTAAGGATACTCAATCAATCCATTAGATTTGAGGTAATACCAGATGATTTTCCCATTCAATTCAGTGGAATATTGGGAGCAATGGATTTAAGAACTAGAGGTGCCATTTTAGATTTCAATAGAAATGTTTTCATTATGAACTCACAAGAATGGCCAATGCATGCCTCAATTAACAATGACCATACAAACCATCAAATTCTAAGATTAACATCTTTCAAGTACGAAACATCTGTCCCCTATATAGATATTTTACATCCATCTTCTTCTAACCGTGGACAACTCATGTTGGACACTGGCTCAGAGGTGAATTTAATGAAAGTTCGCTTCGTTCCAGTACACACACAAATAAATGTAAGCCAGCGTAGTCAGCTATCACGGATAGGTCAAACACCAATTGAAACGCTAGGCACAATAACCATGAATATTTTAGGGTATCCTACGCATTTCCATGTGCTACCTGATAATTATCCGATCCATTGCGAGGGAGTAATAGGATCCGAATTCCTCAATTCCACCAAGGGCATCATCAATTTTGATGCTGACGTATTAATTGTAAATAACCGTGAGTTATCACTTCAATTCGATGACATTTGCAATCGAACCACCGTCTCTGAATCGAAAAATATACGTTCCAGAATCACGAAACGAGGAGATGGAAATATTGGAAAATACGCCGGATCAGTAGGATTACCTGTCCACCTAGGCGAACCTATTACTAAAAATATAAAAGAACCACTTCGAAAGGTTGGATCGATTAACTTAAAGGGACCGAGTAAACTAATCCCTTATGTTCAGTTTTTAAATTCCACAAAGAATGTTAGTCTCAGTCTCATGTTGGACACTGGGTCTGAAGTAAATATTATTCGAGCCAATGCGGTATTAGATCCTTCACGAATACGAAAGGACCGACTACTTGAGTTAAAGGGAATAGGATCTGAACCTATTACTTCCCTGGGTACGGTAGAAATGAGTCTGCTAGGCACAAGAATCAATTTTATTGTTGCACCTAATGAACTCGAGATTCCTTTCGAAGGAATACTTGGAGCACCCTTGTTTAAACAAAATGACGGAATGATAGATTTCCGATCTAAAATACTTACTTTGAACAACCACAACGTAACTTTTCAGCAAAAGGACAATCCCTATTACGAAGTAGAATGGGGGAGAATTGTCAATATAGATATACAAGATCCAAAGTCATGTATCCCCTATATTAACATACTCAACCCACCTGCCTATAAGCCAGGTCGATTGATGTTGGATACGGGTTCTGAGGTAAATATACTCAGGTATTCTATGGTACCTCCCACATGTGACATAAAACCCTCGGAGGTGGATTACTTAAAAGGTATTGGACAAGGACTTACCAAAACAATTGGGATAGCCGAGGTGAAACTATACGGAATAGAAGCCGTTTTTCATATAGTACCTGACGATTTTTCCATACCATGCGAAGGAATATTGGGAGCTGCATTTTTCCATCAAACAAACGGTACTATTGATTTCAAAGAAAACAGATATTCAATAAATGAAATCACCATTCCTATAGTATACAAAGACCCCATACCATTAACTACAGAATTAGTTATTGAACGAGATCCAACCTCCATTATACCTCTTCGTGAAGGGGCTGTTGATAAATGTAAAACCGAAGCTGAGGACTCAATAGTAGTCAGATCTTACAGTTCTGATTCCTCTCCTACTTTTAAAAGAAAATACATAGACCTACAAGAGAGTATATCTGAACTTGGATTAGATTCTAGATCGATAACTAGTACAACAGTAAATCCTTCCACCGAAACACTGACGCAGTTACTAGACGATATCCAGAATTTGAGTGACCTAGAATTAACATCTGACTCAGGTGGATATTTAGCCAACTACGGAATCGGTGTGAAAGCTATAAAATTTCAAGATGAGATGAAGCAAAAAGAAATTACACAAAGACAAATATTCCATGTAGTACAACAGGAGATTTTCAACGATCTGAACCTGGATCCCCCTACTTTGGAAGAAACTGCCGACATGTACCAGTTACTCCATACCCATGAGTCCAAAAGTATA
>JACCIB010000085.1:0-277500 GCA_018906965.1 Philotrypesis tridentata
GAAGAGACGAGAGAGAGAGAGAGAGAGAGAGAGAGAGAGAGAGAATCTAAGAGAAAATAAGAGGTATTTATTATATTTATAATGAATAAATGAATGAAATTTATACATAACAAGGTAATATGCTTATATTTAGATATGATTCCGGTACTAGAGTCGAGCTTTAACGAACTTCAAATTCACAATCGAATTGATCAGCTACAATCTATAGTTCAACGCATGGTTGAGAAAGACAAAGAACGAGAACAATTTGAAAATGTTTTAATAAAAGATTTTTGTAAAATAGAGACAGCGTTTAAAGAGCTGAATTTATTATTTTTAAACGATACGCTGTTTACAGGACTAACTTTATCTAAGTTAGGAAAAATAGAAAAAAATATTGAATTGATGAACGATGAAATGGATAAATTATCAGATAAAATAAGTGAATTATATTTATAATACAGCATATTACCATTGTTTAAACATAATTAATAATAAAAAATTCTTAAATTTACATATTGTTTCACATTATTGACTATACCTCAATATCTTTCTCATCCTAGATTAATCCTCATGCACATGGCGATTGATCGATATTATTCTACACTACTTTCAAATGGATTGACCGCAAAACCCGTAGACGACGTCGACCAATAACCATAAAAATTCTGATTAATCTAACACATCTGCAAAATGAATAAGTTGCAATTTTTGAGAATTGTGCTACAAGTCTTAAGGATCGTAATGTTACGTGAACCAGTAGCCAAAATTTTCTGCAACAAATGTGGCGCCGATCTTTAAAATATTGTTCGATCAAGACACTTCTACAAAACCTCAAATATATTACTGATCTCTGTAGTCTCCGCACCATTGCGGTCTTATTCAATCGTGGTTTCTTCGAAAACGATGTAGATATTATACGTATTCTTGGTGAGAGTATTCGCCGTCGAGGAATGCAATCTGCATGGCAAGTCAGAGAAATCATGCAGCAATATCAGCTGATTTTGGGTAATTTAAATCTTAAAAACAGTTATTAGTTTGCTGACAAACATATGTAAATTAAAATGCTTTTTTCTTAAGATCTCGATAATATGATGGCTGATATTGATGGAGATCTCGCGATTGAACTTGTTCACCTGAGTGATGAGGAGATGATAGAAGAGAAACCAGAGGCGGTAAATCTAGCGTTAAAAGACACGGTCAATTGTAACGAAGTCGGCAATACATCTAGTACCTCTACTTCTATGAATACTGACAAATTGAAAGTGGATACGACGGTCGAAGGGATGGAAGTTGATGCATCGCTCCAAGCAATACCAGAGCCATCTGCGTCATACACGGGAATACTTCTCAAGGATAATCACGACGACGACGACGACGACGACGACGACGACGACGACGACGACGACGACGACGACGACTACGGCAACGATGACGACGACACTAGAGACCCAGGCATTACTTGTTCAAAAGAGAAAGAGAAAGAAGAAGAAACAGAAGAAAAAGAAGAAGAATATGACGAAGGTGTAGTCTTCGACACATTGCCAAGCTCTAGCGGCTCTTCAACGTGTGCTGCGATAAGTACTGATGACGAGACATCAGGTCATAGTACGGGCGATGAAACTGATACCAGTACATGTGAGTATTTTGTGTATCATTATCAGCACGAGCGATAAACGTGTACGATTCATCGGCAAAATAAAAAATACTTGAAATTAGCTGTTTGTTTGCAGGAGGGTGGTGGTGCCGACCATCCGCCAGTATGCCAATATATACAAATTCATCGAGAACGATCGAAATATTATCGCCTCTTTTCTTTGTACGGCCGTGAGGCGATCATCACCATTAGACGACCGCCAATTAATACTGATGCCACGTAGTGGATAGGACACGGTATACATGAAATTCACAGGTATGTGATCGAGAATACCTTACGCGACGACTTAGTCGGCCTAGCTATAGAGTCGCCGCAATTCCAGCAAGGCGTTGTGTGGGTTGCTTTAAGAATGGTTTGGGAATTGGAAGTATCAGATATTTTAGAGCTGTTGGGCAGTGTTTCGCAAAGTAACGGTGGCTTTGACATCAACGACGCATTGACAATTACAGTGAGTACCGTGTCGGTGCCCCAAGGTGCTGGTCGAGTTGCGCTCACATCTGAGAGCGTTTTTAAGAGATCTATTCTCACAATACAAAACAATGATAACCTCTGTCTACCGCGGGCTCTTGTTTGTGCACACGCATATGCCATTCGCGCCGACATTCGCACGGGTCATTTGCAGAAAATGTGGGATAGCATCAGACAATGCAACGGCAAATTGCAAAAAGAGCAAGCGCTAAAACTTGTTAATAGTGCTAGAGTTACCATACCCGACTCTGGCTGTGGGCTACCAGAAATCAAGTTATTCCAAGAGTATTACGCTTGTGTAGATGTTGCTATAGTTGTGTATACGTTTCAGGGGTTTGCTCGAGGGGCCAAGCCGTTATACGACGGTGCCGAATATGTCTATAATGTTGGCAATATGGCTAGATATACTCTGCGTATAATGTACTACGAAAATGCTCGGCATTACCAGCCCATTTTAAACTTGGTAGCTGCAGCCGGTAGTCGTGGGTATTGTATACCATGCAATAGAAAAATAACGAATGAGAAAAACCATAAATGTTCCGGCAAGTGTCAAAGATGCCTGCAACGACCGCCGTGTGAGCGTGACCCGGTCGATAACCATACAGAGTGTGCGCACTGTAATAGAATATTTTTTAATCAAGCGTATCTTCTTAATCATCTGAAATCCGGATCGTACGATAAGAATCATACGGTATGCGCAAGTCTTAAAAGTTGCGAGCGATGCTGTAGGACGATTCGTGTCAGCGATACAGTGACTACTCACCAGTGTGATGTCATATTCTGTAAGATTTGTAATCAGCCGAAGCCAATTGGTCATTTTTGTTTTATGCAGCCACTTGGTGGCTCGAGAGATAAGCAGGCTGGTAGTCGTGACGGTGGTAAAAAACACACGTTATATGTGTTTTATGATTTCGAGACTCAAGAATCGGAGACTGTTTTGGGCGACGAGAACACACGTATACATGTTGTGAATCTGTGCGTGGTGCAGCAGGTGTGCAGCGTATGCTTAGATAATGATGATATCTCCGAGTCATGTAGTATTTGTGGTGTGCGAGAGTACATATTTAGAGACAACCCGGTAAAGCAGTTAGTGGACATGCTGCTAACCCGTAGCAAAATATCAGTGGGATTGTGTGCATTGCACACAATGCTCAAGGATATGACGCGCAGTTTATCTTGAAACACTTGGTTAAGCGAAAAGATTTTCGCGAGTCACCAAGTGTAATTCTAAACGGTTCCAAAGCTATTCTCATAAAATTTGCGCACATAAAGTTTTTCGATAGCTTAAATTATTTGCATATGGCTTTGAGTGCCCTGCCAAAAGCATACGGTCTCGGGAATATTGAAAAAGGCACGTTCCCCCATCTGTTTAATAGATCGGAAAATCAAAACTATGTGGGTGAAATGCCACCTGTCGAAAGCTTCTCACCAGACTCGATGGGTGTCGTGGAGCGCAAGGCATTTTTAGACTTGTATAGCGAGAAAAAAGAGCAAAATTACGTGTTTGATTTCCAGCATGAAATAATCAAATACTGTCGGCAAGATGTAAAAATATTGCGACTAGCATGCCTTGCGCTCCGTAAGTCGTTCATCGAGTGTGGCTCGACAGACCCGTTTCTCGAGTGCGTCACGATAGCATCCTCGTGTATGCGCGTTTCCCGCAAACAATTTCTAAAAAAACAAACGGTCGGTATCATACCCTCTGGTGGCTATCGTCGAGCTAATAAACAATCTTTGAAGGTAGCGCAGTGGCTCACGTGGATGGAGCAGGAGACGGGCTGGCCAATTCGACACTCTGTTAATTCGCGTGAAAAGAGGTTACCCGAGGGACCGCTTGTAGACGGATATTATGAATTAGAAAACAGCGAGAGAGTTGTGCTACAGTTTCACGGGTGCTACTGGCACTGCTGTGTTCGCTGCTTTACAGCCGGACGGGAATTGCCGTGTACCAATGCCGAGGGCAGTTTGGATGATCGGTACGAGAGAACACTCAGAGTCTCGTCAAAAATCCTGAAGCACGGTTATCGACTGATCGAGAAATAGTAGTGCGATTTTGATCGTGAACATTGCCAAAATGATAATATGGCTGCAAGCATAAAAGAGCTTACGAAATCATGGCACGTAGCGCTGAATCCGCGCGACGCATTTTTTGGCGGTAGAACAGTAAAATAACAGTAACACGGTAACACGGTAAAATCATACGGAACGGTAACACGGTAAAATCGTACAATGTTGGTCCAGGTGAAAAAATCAAGTATGTAGATGTCTGCTCGTTGTATCCATATATTTGCAAATACGGTCGTTATCCCGTCGGTCATCCGAAACTCTACTTTGGCGAGGCTGAAGGCTCACGAATCGTCGGACACAACAATGACATCGTCGAAATTGACGGTCTCATAATGTGTGAGGTATTGCCCCCGAGAAATCCCTTTCATCCTGTTTTGCCGGTAGGGCTTGCGACGTAGCAATAATTATTGCTGCGTCGTGATCATTGTTGCACGGCCAACTGACTTACTCTCGGCGAGTTGACAGTTCCTGGAGCGGAGCCAGCGCTCGGTGGCGCTCGCAGGAGTTGCCTCTGACCGGCCGCGTGCGGAGCGCAGGATGTGAGTTCCCGAGTCCCACCTGCGCGGCGCGTCGGCGTTCGGGAGGGGGCATGGCAGGAAGCGAGCCGGCGGCCGCGCGCACGCGGTTACATGCATGCGGCGGTGTGTAGAGGGGAGAGCGCGAGTGTGAGCGTGAGTGAGAGAGAGAGAGAGAGAGAGATGAATATAGTGGCGCGAAGTTGACGGCGTTTGGAGCGCTCAGAGTTGACTTTATGTTGACTTGCGGACGTCATAGAGATGTATAGAGGAATATACGGGCTAGGGATCTTCGAGGACTCGATATATGTATCTCTATGGTTTACTCGAGGATGATAGAGGATTTTCAAATATCGCGCGGCTTACAGATTATCTATAGGTGGAGCCACTGGATGGATATCGACATGATTAATTGATTGATCGATATCCATAAAGGGGGCGCGAATTTGCATACTAAAGGAAATAATAGAGGACGTTAATTGTTTTTCTGACCGATGATTAAATTGGATTTGGAAAAGAGGGCGCTGGGGAAATCACGGATAGAGGAATAAATTAGTGGTGGTCTATTAATGGCCAATAGGGGATTTTTCTAGGAAAAGGGACCAATGATGTAATTTTGGAGGCCGGGCTTGCGTTTCCGTGAAGAAGGAGGTCGAGTGGGCAAACGCGGCATCCTTCCTCGATCGGAGCGTCGGCCTCGGCCATTCCGTTCCTGGAGCCCTTATAGTATAGTTCTCTTGGTAGTAATAGTTGTTTTTCTTGGGTGGACGTTTTGTCAAGTAGTAGTTTTGGAAGGAGTTCAAGGCGCAGAGCGACGGGAAGTTTTTTTGGAGTTTTGGAGAGATATTATAGAGGATTTTTGGTGAGCATTTCAAGTACCTAATACGGAATATATATAGAGGAAACTTGTATTCGTAGAGGAACACGCGTGCGGCCGTTACAGGATTATTTCGCGCGTTTTTCAGCGGACGGCGGTTTTTCCTTTTGTTCCCTTTAGAATCGAAAGTAGAGGATTTTCGCGGCCCTTTTCAGGTTTTCCGAGCAGCTGTGGATTTAGTAATTTGGCCGCGTGCCCATGATTTGTATTTCGAGTCACTACCAATTTGTTTGCCGGATAATAAGTGTATAAGGGAAGTTAGAATATATTTGTGATTATTAACCATTATATATTTGTGTAATTCATCAACCTGATTGCCACCACATTCCCGCTTTCTACCATTGCAGGTTTCCACGAGGCTGGGAGAAGAAGTCAGTTGCGCGAATTAAAAATTATTTTGTAAATAACTGGAATCCCCGTGCGGGCGGGAAATTCCACGTTACAGGCTTCACAATAAATTATTGTTTCCACTGTGTCGAACGTGTGGCAAGACCCTTTGTCAGACGGACTGTACACACGACAACGCGAGTGATCGTGTCTTTGTGGGGACTTGGGTGGCCGACGAACTGAAGAAAGCCGTGGAATTCGGCTACATAATTACCAGAGTATTTGAAATTTGGTCGTACAAGGTCACGCAATTTGATAGCCAAAGGCGTCAAGGTGGTCTATTTCACGAATATATTGACAAATTTTTTGCGGAAAAAACTTACGCTTCGGGTTATCCGCCAGAGTGTGGGGATGGTACCGATCAGCAAGCTGTTAACTCGTACATCGAGAGATTTGAACAGCACGAGGGTATAAAACTCGACCGTGGCCGAATAAAATTTAACTATAGTCTACGCTCCGTGGCCAAGCTGTGCCTGAACTCGTTGTGGGGCAAGTTTGGCCAGCGAGAGAACATGCGACAGACGGAATTAGTGCGGGATCCGCAGAGACTATTTGATCTTTTAACCAGCGCGGATAAAGTTGTCGACTCTGTTTTATCGGCAAGCGAGGACATTATTTATGTAAATTGGTCGTATAGAGATGATATCGTCGATATTGAATCATCACCGGCGTGTAATGTGGTCATTGTTGCTTACACCACAGCGCTAGCCCGACTGAAACTATTCTCCGAGTTGGAGCCCCTGCGCGAGCGGGTGCTTTATTACGATACGGATTCTATTGTGTATGT
This sequence comes from Philotrypesis tridentata, assembly GCA_018906965.1. Taxonomy (NCBI): domain Eukaryota; kingdom Metazoa; phylum Arthropoda; class Insecta; order Hymenoptera; family Pteromalidae; genus Philotrypesis; species Philotrypesis tridentata. The sequence goes on from JACCIB010000085.1 coordinate 6,738, forward strand.
GAGTCGTGAGACTGGTGATGGTGGTGGCGGTGACGAGTACGAGCCGACAACGGGACCATTTTTAGGGCAGCTTACGGATGAGTTGGCGGGTCACGATGTCACGAATCGTGTGTCTGCAAAGTGAAAGGCATAAGACTGAATGCATCCGCGAGCGAAAAGATTAATTTTGAGAGCGTACAAAAACTGGCGAGTGGTGAAATACCCCCGGTATTTGTATCGTTTGACGCCATCAGATGAACATCCTTCACGATGTCATAACGCGTACAAAGTGTAAGATATGCGAACCAATTTATTCGAAGCGACGATTTATAAGCGATAACAAGAGCTACCCGTACAGGTATATTTGTGCAAATTAACGCTTAACAACGATATATCGCTTAACTCGAATTATATCGTCATTTTCAAGAATCCTCGCGATCGCTCGCAGATACAGTATCTAGCCCGACAGCTCTGCCCGGAAAATCCTAAATTTCTGCAGGAGGCGTACAACGATGCCATTTCCCAGCCCTATCGCTATCTGTTACTTCATCTGAAGCAGGACACACCGGAAAATTGCCGCTATCGCACGTGCATTTTTCCGCACGATCGACATCAGTACGTGTATGTGACGCGCAAACAGTTTAAAATTCCTCACAAGCCGATAATGTGCCAGTCGTTCGCCTGTAATGGCCGGAGTAACATCGATGATTTCTGCAGCAGCAGCAGCAGCAGCAGCAGCAGCAGCAGCTTCTGTTCAGAAACGTCACCAGCATCCGATCCCGAGAAAATTTCTCTAAATATTGAAAGTATTCAGCAGACATCTTGACGCGGCGCAACGTGTAGCTCTCTTACGCCAGGCTTGTCGTAAACTTGTCCTCTATCTTGCCGAGTGTGTACTGAATATTTTACGGGGGAACGTACCTCTGAGCAAGTGTTTGAAGAGCAAATTACGTAAACACGCTGTACTACTCCGCAAAATTGCAGTGCCTGGACAGACATTCGAGACGTGCAAAAGACGTTTAATTAAAGCACATCATCTTTTGCCGATAATTTTGAAACCTGTCTTATCAGCATGGAACACGCTAGAAAAATGATTTTAGTGCCTCAAGAATGCATCGAGGGTGCGTGCGGACGACAAGTTTAGCAGCAGCATCGTGTCGCCGATAATAATGGCGCTACCACAGTTACTGCAAGTGCAGGTGATGGTAAGGGTGCTGGCAACTGTGACAACAGCCATTTGAGTACTGTTCAGACACCGGGCTCCGACCTGTCACGGCTCGATGACGAGATGAGCAAGATCTTGAATTCTCGAGAAATTCTGAGTGATCGAGAAAAGAATTCTCTGTATGAACAGGTTATGCAACGCTACTTATACTACAAGAAAAAAGAAGCGGGCTTAATGGATAATGGTTCTGGCGATGGTGGTGGTGGTATTGACAAACTCTCAATAGTAATGGGGCCTATCACTACTACTGCTGCTGCTGTTGCTGCTGCTACAAACAGTGATCAAGTCTTTTCCGATCAACGAATTCTCAAGAGTATACCACAGAGTTTTCAGTCTAAGGCAGCCTGATTAATCGATGCTCTACGACAATCTGGTAGCATTACATGGAATAAACTTGGTGATGTCATGCTAGATGGCGTACGAGCACAAGGTGTAAATATTTTAGATATGGTGAACGAGACTGTGAGAGGTAAACAAAAAACTCTGCCTTCTTGTAATTCTCAACAGTTTATTCGTATACTTCACCGGGCGCACATCCCTTTGGAGTTTGTGGGTAATCGAAAACTTCAAACCAGCTTAGCAGCAGCAGCTCTGGAAGATTCTGCACTATTGACATCGACAACAGATTACCGTACACCTGCACGCGCTGTGCCATCGGGTAGCGACATTAGCAGCGACGATTTTGAAGAGCATCAAGAAGAAGAGGCGGAGGAGGGGGAGGAGGGCGAGGAAGAGGAAAGAAAGCTTAACAGTGGTGCAAAGAGGAAACGGGACAGTGGTATTCCCAGCGCGGATATCTCGATAGCTTCCGTAACTCCACCAAGCAAAAAATCATCTATACTGAAAAAACCTACTCTTACCGGTATAAAAAAATGGGATCGCTTGGATCTGGATTGAACAAACGTCCAGCAGTTGGCATTGATGGCTGTAGTGATGGTGGTGGACGTTGTGTTACTACCTTAGACATGTCGATTAATCAGATACCCTTTGAAATGCTGGGATATCAATTTCTCGGGCCTGGAACACATGTCGAGGAGAGGCTGGCACGTAATGAGAGTAGGATAAAGCAGTAGTGGCAGTGGGCGGACCCGAGCCGATCGGCGTCTAGCCGAGCGGGCTTTTTCACGTATGCTCTCCGACACGTTGAGTCGAGAGGAGAAGGGGGCCGCTCTTTTAACTGTTTTATGTATGGTTGGTAAAATCACATTTGACAGAGTGTATCGAAAATGCCGAAAAGCCTTTAAACGGGCACGCAAAAGGCAGAAGAGCTCACTCGGCGGTAGACGTCAAGCTGAGAATGGAGAGTAAGCTCGAACAATTGTACTACGGTCTACCAGCTCCATCAGCATACGCCGGAGATGACAGACTTGTATGGGCAACACGTAAAAAATTTCCACCGAACAAAGTGGTAGAATGGCTTGAGAGCCAAGATGTACACACACAGCACAAAATGGTACGTCATTGTTTTCCCCGACGACCGTATCACGTGTTCAGCCCATACGAGCTGTGGGAGGCTGACTTGGCCGATTTTCGTGCTCTCAAGACCTACAATGATAAGTACACCTACCTACTGGTCGTCATTGACGCGCTCTCAAAGTACGCGTGGGTGGAGCCCCTGCACAATAAAACGAGTAAAAGTGTGGCTGAGGGCCTCGAGCGAGTACTCAAGCGAAATAACGAGCGAGCACCTAAATACTTTCAGACGGACAAGGGCAAGGAGTTTGTTGGCCGAGAAGTGCAAAATTTACTGAAAAAACGAGACATTCTTTACCGCGCTGTGCGAGATCCCGACGTTAAGGCTGCAATCGCCGAGTGTTTTACTAGAACGTTGAAAGAGCGTATTTGGACGTACTTTACGCACCTCGGCACTAGGCGCTACATCGATGTACTAGACAATATCGTTCAATCTTACAATAATTCAACCGCTCAATGACGGTCAACCGCTCGGCGACGACCCAGGTACATTTGGCGATAGCTGGAGCTATTCGTATTGCAACTGAGGGTGATTTAGCTTTATTAGACTGACTATCGCCGTGTCGGCCATCGAAAAATGCTGCACATAAGTTAAGTGTAATTGTAAATTTTTCTTTGCCGTGCTGTAATTTACGTATTGGGCATATAAATGCAAATTCAATAAAATCCCATCTAAACGATATAGAGCTTCTTTTAACCACTAAAAATTGCTGGCTAACGGTACAGTGACATTAGGCGATATGGGTTCTTGTAAGTTTATGCAAGGAAGCGGAGTTGCATGCTATATCCGCGAAGATTTCGGTTTTTCGATTGTTGAAGCCCCGCAAATTTCTGAAATGAATGATACAGAATATTTGTTAGTTAGTATAAACTGTGCTCGGAAACTCCTTCTAGGTATTGTGTATCGCCGGTCTAAAGAAAAGTCACTCAGAAATTTTTTCGGTAATCTGCAAAGTATTCAGCATATGCTTGAATATTCGCTCTATCTTGTACCTTATGATGCGACCTATTATCGTGAAAATTCGCATATGTAGCTCGATGCATTTATCATTGATTCACCGGATAAAGTTAAGCATAAAGAACAATCTGATACATCATTTATTAGCGGCCACGATTACCTCATAATTGACTATGAGTTTGATTTTCCACCGGAGATTGATTGTCATACTCTAAGCGCAATTTTCGTAGTTTTAAGCCTGATGATTTTATTTATAAGTTACAGTTAGCACTCAATAATAAACTCACTAATGTCAGTAATATTAATGGGAAGTTAGAAGTTTTTCGCTCTTCGGCTATCGAGCTTCTTGATGAGTACGCACCATTTATAAATTTTCGGTTGCGTAGAGTACCTCTGCCATGGTTCACAACGGAACTTAAAAAATCATGCAAAGAGCGTGACCGATTATATATATACGTTCAAAAGCGAATAAAAATTCTGACCTATGTATGCAATACACAATTGCTGATAACTTAGTTAAAAGAAATATAAAGAAAGCCCGCGATGCGTATGTCTTAAACAAATGCAATAATAAATCGAAAGCATGGTCGACTTTGCACAAATCTGGTTTAGTTTGACAGAGCTTCAGGTCACCATTGCATTCCTTTTCCGCTTTAGAACTTAGTAATTATTATTCTTCGATCACTTACTCGCATCCAGGATGCATTCAAAAACTTCTCCAGTGTATCTTAGCGGATTTAAGTAATAATGAGAATATGCTATTTGGATTTTTGTCCACGAATACTGTGGAAGTATGCCAGACTATGATAGACTGTGCGCCGAAGGCTCGGAGCAGATGTTGCGACGGCCTCTCTATTGATTATTTTAAACGCGTAATATCGCATATAGTCCCGTTCATTACGGAATTGTTTAACTTGGCTATCGTATCAAGCATATATCCGGATATATATCCATATGGAAGGAATCAATTAATGTGCCTTTAAGTAAAGTCATGCACCCTAAAAAAGTCGGAGAAACAAGACCAGTAGCGAACATTCCGCATTTTGCCAAAGTTTTCGATACAGTCTTAATTAAGCAAGTAACAAATAATTTTGCGCGAAATTTGCTCATCACACCAGCCCAGCCAGGCTTCCGTGCTGGCTAAAAGTCTCGGAAGATATTAGGCGAGGTGCAGATAAAGGCTTCGTAACGATTTTATTACCCTTTGACTTTAGGAAAGAGTTCGATAGAATGGATCACGTGACGCTATTTCGTAAATTGAAAAAATTGAATTTTGCGGACTCGACAATCAAACTTTTTCATTCATATCTTTCTGACCGCTCACAGGCGGTCGTTGACCTTGACAGCTCGTACTCACGGATTATGCTCTATACTTCAGGTGTTCTGCAAGGACCTTCACCTGGCCCAATAATCTTTCTTATCTTTTTCAATGAGATTGTATCGAGACTAACACATTGTAGCCGGTCTTGTGTATTGTTTGCTGACGATCTGCAAATTTATGTACTATGTCATCCCAGAGACTTTACTATGGCGGTACAGAAGCTCAATCACGATGCGAATACAGTTGTAGCGTGGTCAAGAGAGAATGGTTTATTGCTGAATGTAGCGAAAACCAAAGCAATTCTTATAGGCACCGTTAAGCATCATTTAAGAATAGACTGTGATACAATACCTCCTATCTGTGTAGATGGTGAAATTATACCTTTGGCGGATTCTGTTAGGAACCTAAGTGTGCTATTTAATAAATACCTTACGCGGAATGATCACGTACTTCAAATTTATAATAGTGTCTATATATATGCCTCTCAAGTAGATCATTTTTTGAAAGCATATATATAGCTCACTATATAAAACAAATTTAATTTAGACTTATTGGCAGAAAAGTAGAAGAAAAGTGCTTGAATTTGACGTATTGAACGTTAAAATCGAGTCACTCAATCAAAAGTTATGAGGATTCGAAGAAAAAAAATGTAAAATCGAGGATTTCGGTACCAGCCTAAAGGGAGTCTGAAGCAAAATTCGTTTATTAAAAAAGTACGTGACTTTTGATCCGTGCATTCAATCTAGACAAGTTTGGGTTCAAATCACAGACCCTTTAGCGTACATTAAGCCTATTTATATGCCCATTTAGCCTTACATTCGAAAAAATCCAGAATATTTTGCTAAAAAATGCGTAATAATCTCTGCATAAAATCACAAAGATGGTCAAAAAAGACAGTGTCACAAGATCGATTTCGTGGGTACACTATTTTTTTCTTGTTCTGTACGTCTCAAAGAACAGGAAAAACGTTGCCCGGTTGATGTAGCCCGAGATTTTTGTTTTGACACTTTTGGGGGCAGAAAAGGGAATATAAATTGTAGATTTCGTCATATACATTTCTATTGGCGCGTAAACATACCTTTGTAATTTAGTATATTTATATTTAAGTTATATTTAACTTCATTTCAAATAAGTTTATTTAATGTATGAGAGTGAAAGGAAATTTGGGACCAATCAAAGTTACGTACTATTTGTTATAATTTGAAATGTACTGAACAGTGAATTTGAATTTATAAATTGTTTATTACTATTATTGCGATTTATTGATATAAATTTACAAAACATGTAATAATTTTGAAACTCGCCATGAGACCATTAGGCCAAGGCGTAAATAAATAAGTTTCATCATATCTCTCTCTCTCTCTCTCTCTCTCTCTCTCTCTCTCTCTCTCTCTCTCTCTGGTCGGCTCCTGGGTTTCTGTAGTTTAACCTCCAATCTACTCCTTGGAGAGAGATTTTGAGTTTTTCAGGCGAAGCGGGCTCCTACTGGCCAATGTTTTTGCGTGTCAATATCACTGACTGACCATCTCAAGCTTGCCTGGTTGCGTATCAGTGATTTTCGAATGCGAAATCTAAATCACGAGCGACTACCGACTTTCATCGTCTCAGTGAACGTGCTCCATAGAAACTTTTTCAGTATACTGACGCGTAATCTCTAACTCAAACGCTTGTATATTAACTGAATCTGCAGCTGTGGCTCCGTTACAAATCCGCAGTTATACCGTGTATTCCGACTGTTTTACTGGTAAAGCTTTCAGAAGCGTTTTCATGCTACCTAGCATTAAATTAAATGTGTAAATTATTTTGCTCGTGCTGTCGAAAATTACTGTGTAATGGTTATCGCTATATTGTACCGTCAAATCTGCCTGTAATCCGTTGTTTACAAATCGAGCGACCATATATACGTGTCCAAAATATCGTAGCTGCTTCTTACTCGTACACATTGTCGCTTTTAGATTCTGTCCTGCCGTAACGTTATGTCTAGAAAATCGTGCGTCAAGTGTCGGAAAACAGAAACAAGCCAAACTTCCGGTCCTATACTGCACTGCATAGTTTGTCATAAGCCATATAACCTACATTATTGTGAGGCTTCGTGGCGTCTTGATGCGACCACCGTTCAGTGCTGCGACGCACAAGACACTCTTTCGCTAAATTCTAACTCGATCGACCTATCGAGAAATCCTTCGCAGCGGCGCTTCAGGTCTCCAGGACTCGCATCATCGGGATAGCGACGGTTCGGTCTCTTCTTCAGGTAGTGTAGAATCCATCGTTGACGCAGCTACTTGCTCCGTCACACCCACACTACCGATAGCTACCCTTGCGACTCATACCTCGCTAGCTGATTTGGGAAGCTACACTCTGCAGAACAAGAGGTCACGTGCGTCGCCGTCTCCGCCTGACGCTCCTCCGTCTAAGCATCTGAGAGGTCTTCAGAATCGCGATAACCCAGTAACTAAAAACATGTCTGATGCCAAGCAATCATGGATCGATGATATCGACCTCACTGGCGCGCCGCAATTCTTTGTAAATTTCGTCAATGCGTTTAATCGGCAGTCGCAGTTCATCACTACCCGACTAGATGATCTTGACAAAAAAATCACCGACGCGAAGTCCGAACATAAAGCCGAAATCAGTGCAGTACGAAACGATCTTAACTCACTCGCCAACACTCTGACCTTGCGCGACAAGTGCGAAGCAGTAATTTTGGGAGTCCCGGTCGAGTATATGTCTACGCCCGCCACAGCTACTGCTCGCATTCTTACCGCCATTGACTTAGCCAATCTCTCATTACACATCTTAAGCTACCGACCTTGGCGTGCGGAATCAGAGTTATCCCCCGAATCATCTGCACCTGCAGAAGAAGAAGGAGCTATATCCGCCGAAACCCTCCCCGAGCATAAAACCGCCCCCCTCGTACGCGTTTGTAGTCAAGTTCTCGTCTGCGATCGTTCGAGACATAGTAATGCGTAACACCCATAAGCTCAAAGACGCCGATTCTTGCGTACTGTTCGATGTCAGAGCTGCAGGCTCCGTATTTATTCGGCAACTGTATCCGAAGCCCGTTTTCGAACTTCTTAGCAGCGCTCGCACCATGTGTAAAAAAATCGATTATGCTAAACCAGCCAGTACGCTTACGCCCAGCTGCGCCAATGCCTCCTTGAGCATAGCTACAATCACGCTCGACTTTGTATCTGCCCGACTTCGACGCTAACCAGCTGAGTGCTGGTCGGCTTCTTGCTCGATGTCGGTTTCTCGTGGTGCTAGGTGTGGCAGCAAATACGTGCTCGGGGCTGAAGGAGGAGTGTAATGATCCCTCTTGTATATGAGTTTCTCCGCTTTCTTCGTGAACGTGAGTATAGCTTCTAAGTCGGAGACTTGCTCACGTGGTACTAGCATTCTTACTTCGGCCAACAAGTTGTCATGGATGGCTGGATTTGTAACCGGTTCAAAATCGTCAGTACGGCCATAATGTAATCTCGAGCCTTTTCCTTTTTCCTTTGTTTACGTTACAGATCCGAGAAAATCACGAGAATTTTCGAGAGTCTTTTTTTTATGAGATCCAGAAGTCAACCCCGCTATCCCACCGCGTCCGTCAGTGATTCGTGCGTTCACAGAGAACGAGACAACGGCAGAATGCGAGGAAGCGAGATTGCAGAAGGAGTAAATGTAAGAATTTTGTGGGGCGTTTGCCCAAGGTGTTTGCGCGTGGTTTTTGCGTGTCAGCCGTAGCCGGCAAGCGTGTACCGCGCCATAACAAAGTTATTTTCGTGGGTTAGATTTAAGGTTAGAAATCACATTTTTATAGCTTGATTTGAGGAAGCACGTATCCTCCGCCCTATTAAGCGTGCTATCAAAAAATTGAATATGGAGCATTTCCAATCACCAGCATTATTTACAATAAAAAATACAATACAAAAATTAATGTCTACTATTACTAATTATTAAAAATTAAAATTGCGGGAATAAAGAGACGTATTAAGAAGGTTATCGACCTTTAGAGTACGCGAGGTGTTTTTGAGTGCGACTCGTCCTTTAGAGGTCTATCTACGAAGGGAATTGAGCACACATCGCTTCCGAAGTCATATGGCCTTATTAAAATTCATAAAACGGGTTATCCGGTATGAATTATAGTATCGGCGGTCAATAACCCTACATATTCTCTTGATAAGTGTGTTTCTGTCCTGTTGACAAAGAAGTTTCCAGTACCTACGTCTAATATAAAAAGTAGTTTGCAATTAAAAGAAGTCATGAACAATGTTAAATTCCCTAGAGATCACTGTTTGGCGTCTTTCGACGTAGTCTCGTTATTTACTAGTTTGCCTAAAGATCTTATTATTAGTGCAATCAATAACAGATGGAAATGGTTAGGATGCATAAAGGGCATCTCGAAAGATGAGTTTATTGAAGGCATAAAAACCCTCCTTGATTGTACATATTTGATTTTTAATGATAAGTTTTATAAGTAGGTCTCGGGCGCTCCTATGGGATTTTGCTCGAGCCCGGTGTTTGCGAATATGGTTTTAGAAGACCTTGAAACGTATTGTTTAAGCATCGTAAAGAGGAGCGAGTTGTTATTTCGCAGATACGTAGATGACTGCCTTCTGATTGTTGAGAGGGAAAGATTGGAGTATGTATTGTCGGTTTTCAATAACCATAATAGTGACCTCCAGTTTACATTTGAAATAGAATCAAATAATAGTATAAATTTCCTAGACGTGTCTATTTTACATTTGCAAGACGGCAAGATTATCACTAACTGGTATCAAAAAAACACTGCTTCTGCTAGATACATTAACTTTAATTCCCACCATCCTCAAAGTCAGAAGGTCGCGATTATTTATAACCTATTAGATAGAGCGATACTGTTATCAGACCAAAAGTTTCATCTGCGAAATATTGAGTACGCAAAAAAGATTCTTGTAGCGCATGACTACCCACTGTGGTTCATAGAAAAATATTGTAAAAAACGCATTGTGCGCAATCTTGGTCTTTTGAAGAAAAACAAAAAAGAGAGCATAGATTCGGATAATCCGGATTTACCAAAAATTGTTGTAAATAATGCTGGTGACTGGAGGAAGAGTTTCGCTGTATTTCCTTTTTACGATAAATTTAATTGCAAATTAAAGGCGGTTTTGAATAAGTACGGCAAAACATTAGTTAATAGGATTACGGATAAGTTTAATAAGTTTATAAGACTGGGGAAGGACCCTACTGCTATAGGTGATACTAGGAACGTTGTGTATAAAATTGATTGTGCCGACTGTGAGTCAACATATATTGGTGAGACTTACCGTCCGTTAAAAGCGAGAGAATCGCAGCACAAACGTTATATTGATAAAGGGGATACCACCTCTCCCCTTGCCGTTCACGCAATAGAGACCGGGCATAAATTTGATTTCGAAAATATTAAAATTATTGATAGAGAAGCGTCGATCTTTCGTAGACGCTTCTCGGAAATGCTCCATATTCAATTTTTTGATAGCACGCTTAATAGGGCGGAGGATACGTGCTTCCTCAAATCAAGCTATAAAAATGTGATTTCTAACCTTAAATCTAGCCCACGAAAATAATTTTGTTACATGTTTTTATTTTATGTATACGAGAACGGAGGCCGAGCGTTGATAGCGCAATATACGGGTATCATAGGACTGAGAGAGGTGGCAAACCGCTCTGCGCTCTCTTTTATATAGCCAACATGTATTAATGATGATTGGCTGGCGGCGCGGAGCGGCACATCCCAGTAAGAGGTCGGAGAGTCTGAGTTGCTGGGCGACGTTCCGGCCATACGGTACTGATAGCCGATGCGGTTATGGAAGGAGCGTTTGTATCGGCTGCGCGGGCTCTGTATCCTAATACATGGACTAAGTATGTGCCGCTTCCTCGTGTTGTGTGGCACCCGGGTTGCCATGTGTTTGGGGCTCCCTTCTTGATATCTTATGTTATATATCATTTTTTTCAATTGTCAAAATAAATTCACATATACACTCACTTCTAAGTAAAACTTTTAATTACAAATATTAAAACTTTTATAAAACTATTAAATATATTAATTAGTTTTTACAAAACTTATAAAATTCACAACTAGAAACTAGATAGCGAATTTGAAAATGTTCAGTGTTTATTTTTGGAAACGTAGTTTTTTTGGTGTGAGCCAGGAAAAACAGGATCATAGACTTATCACCACTTACTTGATCTCTCATATGGTTCAGTCGGTAAGTCGGTAAGTTGAAAATCTATTATCTCCCGTGTTTTCACTTACATACACACACACAGATTAATAAATTTGTATCAGAGTAGTTTTTTGCAAAACTTTTTAAGAATACAAAATTTAATCAATCTTGTTCTTATTATTTGTAGACATTAGTGAATTGTTACGTGAAAATAAAAATATTACGAAAATTGACTATGCAAAATTATTGCACTAATTTGTTAATAATTTTTTATTAAAATGGTATTTTCTTGTAAAATGGACTTTCTTATCGTATTCTACAGAAAACTTTCTATAGAAATCATGTATGAAAAGTATTCAAACAATATTATTTAGTGCTAATAAATATTGTCAATAAATTATCATTTTTCGAAAATTACCTATGAACATTTTTCCAGTTTTTTATTTATATCTTTACAAAAAAACGTAGCTAAAAACGGGTTTCACCATTAGATTCTACGGAAAAGTTTCTATAAAAAAGGTAGAAAAAATCGATTTTTTCAATATTTTAACCCAGGCCTGACCCCTTAATGGTAACATGTAGACAAATTTCTACAAGCATATTACTGACATTTTAGTCAATTATTCATAGATTTTCAACTCTTAATTTTTTTCTACGTGTTCAATTTTAATTTTCCAAATTATATTTTAAAGGTGTTTTGTCCGCCTAAACCGTGAAATAAAAAATATTTGACGAAAATTTGAAAATGTCTCTATCAAATAAAATTGTGTAATTAATCAAATTTCTTGTTTCAGATAACCACAGTTATTTAAAATCATTACTTAGTTTATTAATACCATCAAATTCTTGTCCCTTAATCAGTGGATGGACTAATCAAGGTCAAATAATTATGGATTATATAACGGTCACAACAGAAATTGAACAATTATTAAGTAATGAAACCTGTTCTAATATGAACTATACATTAGAACTTTTACAACCTCAGCTGATTTCTCTTTGTTCTAAAATAAATACTTTTCCGTGTCCTACAGTTAAACACAGGTGACTAAAATACAATAAAATAATATTAGATTCTATTATAGCGGATTATCTAACAAGTACATGCATTATAACCAAACCACACAATCGAGGACTGTACAAGAATTTCAGCTAAATAGTGATGAGAATCCTATGTTCCCGACATTTTAAATATGTGCCCAACCTATGGAGCTAATCTTGCACTACCGGTTTGAATGACGCAGTCACCTCTGTTTTAAACTATATCCCTCAGTCAAGAAAAATCGCATTAAAAAACGAAATATAAGGTGTTAATTGCGTGTCAATTAGTATAAGTTTTGTTATATAAGAACAGCAGTGAGTAGAAATTTAAAAAATGCAGATTGTTGGCCACTTTTTAGGAAGGTCAACTTTTTCAAATCGGGCACTTAGCCTAAAGATTCAAGAACACATACGCGCAAGAATTTTTCAGATGTGTTAAATAGTATCACTAAAACATTCACTAATGTGAAAAAGTGTATCTCGGATATGAAAAGTCGTATGAAGATGAGACAGGATTCAAAAATTCCGAAAAAGTTACAGATTTTCAGAAATATGAAAATATGTTTTGCAAAATTGTAAATTTTCGTTTGAGAGCTGTCGAAAATTTGAAATTTTTTTTAACTGAACCCGTATGAAATAAGTGTGAAAATCGTCATAAAATTTGGGGATTGTCTCAAAGAAAAGCAAAGTCCCTACTACTCAAATCAACACATGTCGAGCAGACCTTGTCCTCCGTCCATGATATACTTCTATTTTACTTTAGACTGTCCAAGGACCGCTCGGATTACCTTTCATAACAATCATCTGGAATTTTTTTACAATTTTCAAATTTTTTTTCATACAGCTCCACTACAAGAAATTTTCTAACCTTCAACAGCGATCAAGCATAAATTTATAATTTTCCTAATTTAGTTGCTTCTAATGCTCGATGTTGATAGAATGAAAAATTGAAAATCGATTTATCTTTTCGAGCCAATAATTTTTTTATTTTGCCAACTTTTCGAGCCCAGTGAAGCTTCTCTTCGGGGCTGTAGAATATTAAATTAAAGAATATATACAAAAGGAATATTATAAAAATTTTTTTACACAAAACATAATTTATACTTATCAATAAAATAAAAATTGACGCTTATTTAACACAACATTCTGACGAGAAAACAATCCGGATCTTAACAGTTTACGACTAAAATACAAAAATCACGAAGTAAATAATTTAATAAATTAATAAATTACAAAACAATAAATTACAGACTGTAATCAGAATAGCCATATAGCTCGCCGCCTACCCTCGCATAAATAAGAGAGGGAAAACACACGCATACAAATTTGAAATACTTTTAAATTTCCAAGCGCTACCACGTCCTATGGAGCATCAAGAGAGCATATCGCCAAGAGAGGGGAGCGAGTGCGAATCATCAGGCGAGCGAGAGAATCCGCGCCGTCAAGTCGACGTCACGATCATAGCTGTATTGAATACAATACCAGCATGCTCAGGCGTCACTATAGCAACGCTAACTCGTCCTCTCCCTCAATGGGATGTTCCGCATCAAAGTGACAGCTAATACTATCGATAAGTGTTAGCTGGATCTAAGTAGCACCGATGCGGCATGCCCATCTATCCTGATGGTCCGCTTATTTAATACTGAACGTCAAACAAGGTAAACGCTGAGGTTTCGTTATAATTAAACTATTTACTATTTTTTTAGTGTCGGACTCGATTTAAAATTATTTACAATACTTTTATAATTCGCCTTCAGATAACACGCGTCTTCGGCATGGTTAAGCGTGCTGTCCTTCTTCTGCAGAGAACCTTCTCCTGAAAATAGATGCTTGTCTATCGATAATCTGAATATTTTTAAAATCAAACTCATGTCCAATATTCATGGCATGAACCGCGATAGGAGATGTGGCATCTCGTTTTTCTATCATCTCTTGTCGCAAAAAACTGCTATCGTTTATAATTTAGTAGATAGGGCTATACTGCTATCTCACGCGAAATTTCACTCTGACAATATTAGCTTAGTTAAAAAGATTTTGGTTACTAATTACTATCCGGTACATTTCATTGAAAAAAAACATTAAAAAGAGACCTGCCCTTAATCTTGCTCTTATTAACAAAAATAAGGACATAGATGCCGACAAGTCTGTTGCCTCAGTTATTAATAATAATTTTAATTTTGATAAATTTGACAGAGTAGCAGTTTTCCCTTATTATGATACGTTTAATGATAAGCTTAAATCTGTTTTAAAGAAGCAGGAATTTTCCTTAGTCAATAACAATCCTGATAAATTTAATAAGTACATCAAACTTGGGAAGATCCCACTGCGATGGGAGAGAGCAGAAATGTGGTTTACAAAATAGCTATAGTAACGCCTGAGCATGCTGGTGTTGTATTCAATACAGCTATGATCATGACATCGACTTGGCGGCGCGGATTCTCTCTCTCGCCTGATGATTCGCACTCGCTCCCCTCTCTTGCCGATATGCTCTTTTGATGCTCCATAGGACGTGGTAGTGCTTGGAAATTTAAAAGTATTTCAAACTTGTATGCGTGTGTTTTCCCTCTCTTATTTTTGCGAGGGTAGGCAGCGAGCTATATGGCTATTCTGATTACAGTCTGTAATCGACATTCTCCGGTGTCGCATCGCCACCTAGCGACACCGGGGATTTTTTCTAAGAATTTATACGTTGAAGGTTCGAGTCAATGTTAGCTCCGAATCAATAAAATAAGTTTTGTAATTTATTAATTTATTAAATTATTTACTTCGTGATTTTTGTATTTTAGCCGTAAACTGTTAAGATCCGGATTGTTTTCTCGTCAGAATGTTGTGTTAAATAAGCGTCAATTTTTATTTTATTGGTAACTTTAAATTATTTTTTGTGTAAAAAAATTTTTATAATATTCCTTTTGTATATATTCTTTAATTTAATATTGTACAGCCCCGAAGAGGAGCCTTACTGGGCTCGAAACATTGGCAAAATAAAAAAATTATTGGCTCGATGAGATAAATAAACTTTCAATTTTTCAATTTATAATTTTGTTAAACATATTTTAATATTTTTAAAAATCTGCAATTTTTTCCGATTTTTTGAGTTCTCTCATCTTCATACGACTTTTCAACTTCGAGATACACGTTTTTTACATTCGTTAATATTTTAATATTTGTTAATATTTTAGTATTTTTAATATTTTAGTATTTGTTAATATTTTAATATTTGTTAATATTTTAGTGTTTTTTAATATTTTAATATTTGTTAATATTTTAGTATTTTTTAATATTTTAATATTTGTTAATATTTTAATATTTGTTAATATTTTAATATTTGTTACTATTTTAAATTGATTAAAAGTGTTTAACATACATGAAACCTTTTTTTTTAATGTGTAACGTGCCAGGTCTATTGACTAGGATATTGAGTTAGTTGTTCATTATATTGTTGCATGTTTAGCGTTAACATATGTCGGTAGCGTATTGGAGTTTTCGGCCGGTCTTGCGTTATACATTGGGCGGCGGCTGATTGCTGCAATGCGCGAAACCGATTGAGACATCCATAGCGCGTCGAGTTGCTGACTTGCGCGTCAGCACTCCTTGCGACCTACTGATCTGGAGTCGGGTAATATGATTTCTGGTGTCAAATTATAATTGGTCGAGGATATCGTACGACGTATGTTTTGTCGAAATTAAGTGTGCTCCGCCTGAGGCTTTATAAGCCCCGGAGATGCGCCGCACCAGGCCTTTTGCAGAGTGAACGCGCGAGTAGTCGTTTGGGTAGTCTCGCTGAGTTAGTAAATGCGTGGAAGCATTTGACTGACATATACATCACCTTCTCATATTCGGCTACGAGGGCTCAACCCTAGAAAGTTGAGTAGTCTCGCTAGGTATTGACAAGAGTGAGTATAGACAAGTTAGATCTCTATTATTTGAAGACTCGGCTACGGGGGCCTGCCGACAAAAGACATTACTTTGGAAGGGACCGCCAATAAATCTGGCGAAAGTGACTAAAACTCACAGCTTAGTTAGGACCAAAATATTTGCCACGAGAAGTCGTGTAGCCTAAGTTAGAATAGTTATTGTTATTATGGAAACCTAGAAAACTTCTATAATAACAATTCTTAGACGATAACTCCAGGTTAAGTAAAAATAAGACTTCATGCAAAGATTGATTAGAAGTAAGTACGGAACGAGATAACATTGTTAACACGAACAACCTTTGTAAGAACCGGACTGTACAATTGGGACTCTGAATAAACAAAACAAAAATAATAATCAATATAACATCCTAGAGAGTATTTATTTATAGAATAACCAATTGTCATAAATTAAGTCCACAAACGAGGAAGAGGACGAGAAAGGGTTTAATCCAAAATCAGCGTGTCCGCGCTACTGGTTAGCGTGTCCGCGCTTCTGCATCGTGTCCGCGCTACTATACATCGTGTCCGCGCTACGGCATCGTGTCCACGCTACTGCTCAGTGTGTCCGCGCACTGTATAACGTGTCCGCGCTACACATTTGTATATTGTGACCGAGATACTGCATCGTGACCACGCTTCAGTTTAGCGTGTCCGCATTATAGACAGAGTGTCCGCGCCATTGTTCGGGAACAAAATAATAACCAAGTAATTAACAATTACGGAACATAAGACTTACGAGTCGAGGCTAGTTTCCAAAACGAAATATAGTGTACCTGCGCGTCCGTATTTACGACCCGTAAATCCGGTCCTTACAAATGTTTAAAAAGAGTCTATCAACCTCTCCGAGGCAAGTGTTAGGAAAAAGTTAAAATTAATTTTGAACCATTTTTCCTTTTATTTCAACGTTTCGGTGAACATTGTCACCCTCTTCAGGAAAACTGTCAATTTTATTCGAGAATAAATGAGTTCAATAAACATATTACAATAAGTGGCTAATGACGGCTTACATGTAGAGGAGCACAACAGCCGATAAAATCGAATGTTCTCTTCCCCGGCCAATCTCAGGCAGGGTAAGGAGGAGCGAGAAGCAAGGAGATAGACACTGTTATTGTTCCGGCTTCCTCAGCTACGGTTTTGATAATAAGAAAACAATAGGTATAGCCGGCCCTTTAATATTATAATTAAAGGAAAAGATAAAAAAGAAAAACAATTGGAAAAGAATGTTGTATATAAGCTGCAATGTAATGACTGCACGGCTACATATGTAGGCCAAACCAAGAGAAGTGTTAAGAAAAAATGAATGTAGGCATCTCTTCGACCCAAAGTTACTTTTATTTATGCTAACGTTTCGACCGAATTGACGGTCCTTTTCAGGGCTATATAAAAACCACAAAATAATTTACAAAATTGTACAAATTAACATAAAAAACGACGTTGTATACCTGTTTACGAGCTTGCCAAAAGATTTGATTATTGCTGCAATTAATAAGAGATGGAAATGGCTAGGGTGCATAAAGTGCATTTCTAGAGATGAATTTATTGAGGGGATAAAAACCCTTCTCGATTGCACTTTTCTTATTTTTAATGGCAATTTCTATAAGCAGATTTCGGAGGCCCCTATGGGGTTTTATTCGAGTCCCGTGTTTGCAAACATGGTTTTAGAAGATCTCGAAACACACTGTTTAAACATTGTAAAGGCAAATGTGCCTCTATTCTGTAGATACATTGATGATTGCCTTTTGATTGTTGAGAGGGAGAGATTTGGGTCTGTATTACCTACTTTTAATGACTATAATAGTGATTTGCAGTTTACTTTTGAAGTTGAATATGATAATAGCATTAATTTTCTAGATATTTCGATATTTCATGATTGTGACGGTAATATTATTACTAATTGATACCAGAAAAGCACAGCTTCTTGTAGATATATAAACTTTTACTCTCACCATTCTCAAAGTCAAAAGGTGGCGATCGTATACAATCTTTTAGATAGAGCGATTTTATTGTCAGATCCGCGTTTTCATCTGCAGAATATAGAGCATACGAAAAAAATTCTTATAGCGAATGATTATCCTCCTGCGTTTATAAAAAAGTTTTGTAAAAGACGTATTGTTCGTAATCTTGGCCTCTTAAGAGATAAAGAAGAGGGCAGAGATTCGGACAGTCTGGGCTTATCTTCTATTAATAATTGCGACTTAGAACTAAGAATAGGTTTGCGGTGTTCCCGTTTTACGAAAGTTTTAATTGTAAATTAAAAGCAGTATTAAAAAAGAATGGAAAAATTTTAGTCAACAAAATTACAGATAAGTTTAATAAGTTTATTAAGTTAGGGAAGGATCCTACGACTATGGGTGATACGAGAAATGTTGTTTACAAAATAGATTGTTCCAATTGTGAGTCCTCGTATATCGGGGAGACTTACCGCCCTTTAAAAGCTAGGGAGTCGGAATATAAACGTTATATAGATAAAGGAGATATCACCTCCCCCCTTGCAGTTCACGCAATGAAAACGGGCCATACGTTTGATTTTCAAAATATAAAAATTGTTGATAGAGAGCCATCTATTTTTCGTAGACGTTTCTCAGAAATGTTGCACATTCAATTTTTTGATGGCACGCTTAATAGGGCTGAGGATACGTGCCGCCTCAAAAATATTTATAAGAATGTTATTTCTAGTCTTAAGTTAAGTCCTCGTAGCTGCAATAGGTAGTATTTTTAATTAATTGTTTTTAGTTAGGAGAGATCGGAGGCCGAGCGATTATGGTGAGACATGCGGGTAACATCGGGGCAGAGGAAGTGGCACACCGCTCCGCGCTCTCTTGCCTATAGCCAACATGTACTAAATAGTGGTTGGCTGGCGAGGCGGAGCAGCACATCCCAGTGGAAGGTCGAAGAGTCCGAGTTGCTAGGTGACGCTCCGGCCATACTGTATTGGTCGCCAATGCGGTCATGGAAGGGACGTGTGAACTCGCGGCGCGGGCTTACTGCTTGGTACAATATTATTGCCACTTTCTCGTTTCGTATGCGAGCCTAGTATGCTGTGCCATTGCGTTGGAGTTCTTGATTTGTGCTATGTATGAATCTTTTTGTATATGTATGCGGTGGTCCTAAGGGATATATAACGTTTGCGAATTTCGGGAATGCCAGTCGTTCATTGATCTCCATCGGTGTCGCATTACCATCCGGCGGCACCGGCCACTCTGCAAGAGCTTGAGTTGTTGCCACAATGTGTAAGAGAGGCTTGGTACTTTATTTAACAGTAATTAGTTAGTTTCATTAGTGTTTTTATTTGTTTAAATTTATCCATTAAGGACGACGTTCGGATGCATGGCTGTTCTGCTCTGCATTTAGGCGATATGTTTATTTAAAAAAAGAGTTGTATTATTTAAGGTAAATTTCGCAAATTGAGATTTTTATGTTAATTTGCACAATTTTGTAAATTATTTTGTGGTTTTTATATAGCCCTGAAGAGGACCGGGTTCGACCGAATTCGGTCGAAACGTTCGCATAAATAAAAGTAACTTTGGCTCGAAGAGATGCATACACTCATTTTTTCTTAAACAACCAGTCGAGCGATAGAAGCAATTTAAACAACAAGAGAAGTATTTGTATATGTATTGAGGAACATAGAAAATCGAAAAATAACGTCATAAATGAACACAACAGTAAATTGAATCATAGTTTCAATTTTGAAAAAATAGATATAAAAGATAAAGAAATTAATTTAAACAAAAGGCTTGTTTCAGAAATGTTACACAAAAACTCAATAATGTGTACACACACTTATTACACCGTTTGAAAAACAAAACGGATTATAGGCGACTCTAAACTTGTACATATGCGTGAGAGCAACTGGGGTGACGTCACTCTTAAACAGACCGCTCGAAAAATTAGCGAGACTCCTTGTTGGTATAAAAGCGTTGGCTACACCTATTGTTTCCTTATTATCGAAACAGTAGCTGAGGAAGCTGGAACAATAACAGTGTCCATCTCCTTGTTTCTCGCTCCTCCTCGCCCCGCCTGAGATTGGCCGGGGAAGAGAACATTCGATTCCATCGGCTGTTGTGCTCCTCTACATGTAAGTCGTCATTAGTCACTCATTGTAATATTTTTATTGTATTCATTTATTTATTTACTCGAATAAAATTGACAGTTTTCCTGAAGAGGGTGACAATGTTCACCGAAACGTTGAAATAAAAGGAAAAATAGTTTATAATTAATTTTACCTTTTTACCAACATTTGCCTCAGAGAGATCGACAGACTCTTTTGAAATATTTAAAAGAAAAACACCGGATGATAGAGTCTTTGAATATTGTGTCACACACATTTTCACACATATATATATGAACAATTTTTTGCGCGTATGAGTTTTCGAACCTTTAGGCTACTACCGTACCTGATTTTTTGCTAGGCAGCGGCTTTATTTTTCAGCGAATGACAGGCCTACAAAGTTGATCTTCTTAAAAAGTGGTATTTTTTTGCTTCTAATCACTGCTGTTCATCGTCTAATCAATTTCATGTAACGAAACAAATCAATGCGCAATCGATTTTCCTGTTACACCTCACATTTCATTTTTCTTTTCGACTGAGTTATATGAATCGAAACAGAGGTAGGTGACTATGTCGTTTAAACCAACAATAATCTATTCTCATGTTAAGGAGACAAAACCCCCTGAGTAGATAAGCAAAGCGGGTTCTGCATCCCCCCTCCCCCACCACTTGACCTAGCGACTAACCTGTGGTGAGAATACAGGTGAGAATACAGATGAGAACCGGTATAGCAGAGATTTTGCGTACCCTAGGTTTTCAGCCCTCCCAGCGACTTTGCCTAACGATTCACCTGTACAGGTGAGAATAGGTGAAATGTTCCTTGCTTATGCTCTGAATATAGTGTGCTCCGGGCAACATACTCCTGGATACGTGCCATCTCGAAGAAGCTGCTCAAGGTCAAAGTTTGTACGTTTATTACTGATATGTGCGTCCATTTGATGATATACTAAAATATAGTATGACTACATGCACTAGGATAGGAGTGTATATAAAGGTAAATTGAAATTTGAAATTTGGTAGATTATAATTCATTTTTTATTCAAATATAAAACATATATAAATGAACATCTTGTTCAGTATTGCTTATCAGATACTTATTTAATTTTTGCAGTAGTACTGGTTCAATAATATTACTTAATCTTAAGATTTTTAATTTAAAACGCTCTCGATTTCACGCTCTTGATCCCACTTTGCATATCGTGAATTTTTGTAGGCTTGCATCCATGTGCACATTAAATGAATGGTTGGTTTCTTCTGAAAACGTACTCGCTTTTCTATATCATTGTTTATAGTTGACATAGTTTTTACACTGCAAGCAATCTCTTCTTAAAGGTGGAGTCCCGTTTTCAATGGAATTATGCTCTCGACACCGTAAACACTCGAAAATTTCTGTATCAAACTTCAAATGATGTGATGATTTATCCCAAGCTTGTTTGATACTATTAGCTGCAAACGTTATGTGAAACTCTCTAGGTAAGAATGCAATATCTGTAGGAGTCATAAATGATAGATGTTCTGTGCGATAAAATTGTCTGAGTGATTTCTCTAAAGATGGTGTATTATCATGATAAAATTTTTTCATCAACAATACATTTCTGTGTGCAGAGTTTACTTTGAATGCTAGTTGATGATGTCAGCAGAGTGGTTCCAAAATACTATTCTTGAGTCGCTGCAGCGTAGGAAAGCCCATTGCACCTAAGTCGAGAACGTAAAAATTAAATTTCTCAAGCCACTGCTTTTCTCAGCTCCTTTTACATATACAATGCTTGCATTATGTAAAACAGTGTTAAGTACATTTTCAAGTTCTTCATATGGCAGATCTCTATAACTCCATGGTAAACCTGATAATTGCGTTCCAACCACAGATTTCCTGATTTGTACTTGACTGTGAGTCTATGCTAATGGTTTGAAATATGAATGAAGTTGAACGATAGGTAGTTCTTTAACAAGAAATTCATTTACAGGCTGTTTAAAGCCTTGCACATCTAACACGTATTCCATTTTAACTAACTGCTTACCATGAAAAGTCGTGGGTTCTATATTCTTTTCCCCGTCTTTTAAACAATTTTTTTCACATCCCCAGGCTTGTATTCAATTATATGGTCAAGAAGGATGAGACAGTAAGCAAATGTACCAGCAGGAAAGTTTGCTCTGGCTACAAATTGAAGACGAACGTCTACTGAAGCTTGCTTCAATGACTGATTTTGTTTTGAACAATCAATGACAACAAGAGGTGTATTAGACAGATATTCCATCCTCTTTAGGATAGGTACTGATTTCTTGTTGTAGTATGCATTTTGACAGTTGACATACACATCGAATAATATTGCATACTGATTATTAGTAATATTAAGAGTGAGGTTTCCATATGGATAGTGTTGAGAGTTGAGAAAAAGTGTAACATTACTCATATTACAATGATGGAACCCACTAGCATTAGCTGCTCTTCGCCTTTTGCGATTCGTTTGAAAACTTAGAATAACGAAACGAGGTTTCTCCAGCTGATTAGCAGTTTTGACAGTCCATACATGTTTTGATATAGTAGGTAATAGTAGATATTCATATAGTTCCCAGTTACGAAAACTCATAGCTATACGCTTATCCTTCTCCAAATAATTAGGCAAACTGAGTTTAGTAATTTTAGTAATTTTCACCTTAAAATCCCCATAAACGTTTGCACCAGCAACTACGACTTGACTTTGCACTACAGAATTCACATCTGAATTGGATCTTGTAAAAATTCATTCATGTTTAGCATTTACTACAATCTTATGATAATCTTCAGCAAAAACCTAGGATCATACTAAATGGGGCACTGATATGTCGAAATTACAATTTTGATCGACTATAGCTCCTTCAGTCTCGTTAACACCAAGCCAGCCAACATTGTGAATAACTGATCTTTGACTAGGATTGAATGACACAAGTCCTTTTATCAAATTTGTCAAGCCTACATTTTTGCACCTATCTATCTCAATAGCATTCAGCTCGTGTCGAATCTCTTGAGATAAATGCAATATAGCATTATTTACAAACTTTGTACCTACAACGGCACTGCCATCCACTTTTCGCAACTTTCCACATACATGTAATGAACTGCGTGAAGGTAGCACACACAGATCTTGATGTTCTATACCTGTACGAATTTCATCGCTGTTGTTGAAATTCAATAAATATACGGCTGATCTGCATGAATCTCTTGATGCGTAACAGATTCATCAAAAAAGATGGGCGACTGCATACTAAGTACCTCATCCATTTTGTTGTAGACAACAAAATATTATACAGCTTATTTTTTCCAAGAACAACTTTTAATCCTAGACTTTTTAAAAATTTTATGTTTTGACGTGTTAGCGCTTTAACTGTTCATCGATGACTGGCGGCTTGACTGCATAGTCAGTTGTTAATAAAACCTTTACCCACTTTAGCATTGTATACAATACCCACAATCTAACTGATTTAATGTGCACTCTAATTGTTATAACTTCTCCACGAAAGTTAACTACATGTCCGTCTTGATCAACAAGCCGTAGTTGTAATTTGTTCATAGTCTTTACAGTAACTGGTATATAAATAATTGAGGATGGAACTTCGATAATCTTGTAGCTTGGTGATACAGCTGGGAAAAACCCATGTACAGTATGTGCTTTATTCTCATTTATATATGCTCCAGACGTAATATTACACTCAACACGTAAAGCGTTTACTTTTAGAATAGTTACGGGTAAATCAGATCCGTGATCTATATTTGCAGATAATACGCGGTTCGTGAAGCCTAATAATTTTCCAGTAGAATCTTCTGGTTGAAAATCAATTGATTAGCTGCTGTTAATAATGCAGCGCAGAGTATTATTATTCGACTTAAGCTTAATTGATATATTCTTTAATGATAGAACTTCTTTCAATCTTTTCTCAATATTTTCGATTTCGTAACTACCTGTAGGCAAAGTTATAATTTCTTCTCCTGCGTAAAACTTGTTATTCCCAATATCAATTGAATGTCAAAAGTTCTACCAGCCCGAGAACGAAATTTTTATATGGGGAAAGTTCAAGCAGTGGAAAATATTAGGCTTCAAGTACAGATGTATTTCCAGATAAAGTTAATGTTAATGAATGTTCCATGACTACTCGAACAATACTGACTTAAATTAAAGTGGAACCAACAGTTATATATCATTTAAAAGGAATTTTAAACACAGATGTCCACAGTTGTAGGAGTTGTAATCCTGATAACACTTCTGATAATACTTGACCTCGTTTACATTCAAGTACCCTATAAGATCTTGAGGTGGTTGTAAATCTCCAAAGCTATCAAAATACACAACATTGTTGCCTCGTTTGTGATAAGTAACCCAATGCGTACTGGTCCACTTCATTATCGAGATTGATGATTGCCGATTCGCGATAGTGTGGTTCACTTATTGGTAATGCATTTCCTATGTATACACCTCGAAAATATGAAATTTTCAAGATATCAGCATATTTTGTAAGATCAACGTTTTTTAAGGCGCGTTGCGGTATTTTGAAGTTTTTTTTTCTTAAGCCTTGTCCTTGTTTTTTTTATTGTGGAGGTACAGACCATATCCCTCTTTGTAAGGATTCAGATAGAGACCTTTACTAAGCGCAATAGATTCCATTGCTTTGTTATGTCTGTGACTTTCTTCAAGTTGACGCTTAGCAGCATTAGCATCATTTACAGCCTTGACGATGCCAGCAGCGCCACCGCTAGTGCACCAGTTGCACTTAAACCAGCGAATAGTGGAATAAGAAATGGTAGGATCCACCCATTTTTGAGGGGACTTTTAGTACTCGCAGAACACGGACATTTTTTCTACCACCAATTTTTTTTACAGCAGCACGAGCGTTTTTTAAAGTGCTTTGAATAACTGCACGAGCGTTGTTGCTCAAAGTAGCAGATGTGGGAGCAGCTTTTATTACTTTAGCTAATAAAATAGATGGTCTGCTATGTTTCTTTTTTCTGCTTACTCCCATTCCCAACTTGGATTTCGTCATCATAGCACCTGCTACAGAGAGAGAGCAGCTGCTTTTTCACCAATTCCTGCGTCTTGTGCAAGAACTAACTGCCTGGCTTTTGCAGCCAAATTTTATCTGCAACGTTTTTCGATTCAACGTCTTCTCGATTCTTTGAGTAAGCTATATCGTGCTCTTTTCAAGCTTGATCAAGACCATTAATTTCAGGATCTTCACGTGCAAGACGCTTTGCCAATTTTGTACCAGAACCACAATACTGATACCCTGGAAGATGTAACTCTACTGGAAGTTTTTTTAGTGGAAGTTTTAATTATATTGGAGTATTGAAAGTATTAATTATATTAATAACTTTATTTAACAAGCGAAGACCTTTTGTTTGCTTATGTACGATCATGTTGCATGAAAAGACAGCTCTCGACTGATTTCAATAATTTATAAACATGGTTTTTATAGCTTCAATCATAGTTGCTTTCAAGCTTAGAAAGAGTCTACATGAATTTTCGACAACATAAAGTGACACTGCCAGTAATTTTTATACTGTTGCAGGACAGTAAAAAGTGCAAAAACGTCATGAAGAATTATTACCTGATAGTATAAGAGCAGTATTTTGCGGACCATCAAATTGCGGTAAAACTAATTCACAGCTTATTACACATTCTAATGGACTCAAGTTTGAAAATGTGTACATTTATTCCAAGTCACCGAAGCAGCCAAAGTATAAATTTCTCGAAGATCTTTAATAGCCTTTGATTGGTATACAGTACTTCCCTTTCAGTGAACATGCTACAGTTGTAGCACCTAATAATGTACTACCCAACTCAATCATGGTTTTCGATGACATTGCTTGTGAGAAACAAGATAACGTTAGAGCCTTCTTTTTTATGGGAAGGCACAAAAATGTAGGCTGTTTTTATCTCTGTCAGTCATATGCTTACATTCCAAAACATTTGGTACGTGATAATGTAAATGTCTTAGCAGTTTTTCGACAGGATGATGTGAATCTTAAACATATATATGAAGATCATGTGAATTCTGATATGACATATGTAAATTTTAAAGATTTATGCTCAGCATGCTGGAGAGATGGTAAACATCGATTTCTTTTCGTAGATAAAAAACAAGTGATTAATGAAGGAAGATACAGAAAAGGTTTCGATTGCTTTGGTACAGATATATAATATTAAATTAAGTGTGAATATTTCCAGTGGAAAGTTAATCGTGAAGGAGTCAACATGGCAGACTTTCGACGTGAAAAGGATATCGTTGAGCAAATTACAAAAGCTAGAGAAGCAATCTTCGCCGATAATTTCATCAAGAAGTGCTGCAAACACCTCCCGCTCTTGATCTCTAACATCAGCCAAACCCACCGAAGATAACTTTACTGAGCTGTCTTCCAGTGCTGCTAACTCAACATTGACGTAGTTCTTGTCATCTCCAAGTTAAACTCTCGAGATCATGAAATCTAAGATAATCTTGAACGTTAACATAAAGTTCACTCCCACGGTATAATCTATAGGAAGATCCGGGACAATCGCTACATAGATTTCCTTTATCAAATTACCAACCTGCAAGGGTAACCATACATATCCAGTAATGGATGTACAGCTTCCATCGGCCAACTTAGCATTATGGCCTTGGTTCGGCAAAACTTGCCAATCCAGTGCACTTGCGAATTGCAGTCCAATAGGGCCCATACCAGCTCGTGAAGCGCCGTTGTCATACAAAGCTCGGAATCGAAAATCACCATACCAGACCTTCACTCACTCGATTCATCGAGTTGACTAGCCTGCAACTCAACCTTTCCAACATTCATACTTATCTTATACAAATGATCCGGGCGTGCACTCCCATCATCCGCGCTCACAGTATTTTGTGCCGAAAATACATTTTTATCAACGTTCGCGAAAATAGGGCTTAACCTCCTGCTCACTTGCGGTAATACCGAGGCCTTTTCTGTTAACCGCGAACGCACTTCAACCTCTTTCATGCGCTCACTTCTTCTTTTAACTCTGGACAATTCTTAGCAGATAAAGATCTTCTTTTTCTGCTCAGGATGTTTACCTCCGGAAGAAGTTGAAGCTTTCTGGACTTCCTTCTCATTCTTAGGCTCGACGTCCTTTTTAACTATCTTACGCTCGAACTCTGAGCTTCTGATCGATCACCTTTCCGAATGCTGCCACTAATTGTGCATTTAGCACGGTAGAACTTACGTCCACCAAGTCTACCTTCGTAC
Organism: Philotrypesis tridentata; assembly: GCA_018906965.1. Classification (NCBI taxonomy): domain Eukaryota; kingdom Metazoa; phylum Arthropoda; class Insecta; order Hymenoptera; family Pteromalidae; genus Philotrypesis; species Philotrypesis tridentata. The sequence goes on from JACCIB010000085.1 coordinate 34,092, forward strand.
TCACCAACGTCTCAGGTTTGGCACCCGCCGGCGGTCTATACGCTAAACTAGATAACATAGTTTGTTCCGGCGGAGGCTGAGGACGGTAATCCTTGCGGCTCGCTATTACTATCTCCGCTTCATCCACGATCTGTCGAAAACTATTCAGACCATGCACTGCATTCTTGGTATTAGTACTTGAATATCCGGCTTTAGATTTCTATGTAACAAATCTAACTGATTTTCCATGCTAGGCTCCGGAATCATCTTTTTTATAATTCCGCGAGGGCGCATGACAAAGTCATGTACGGATTCATACTCGACTTGAAACCTCTTCCGCATCTGACATCAGATGCTGCTGAAAACGTCTATTTATCCCATACCAGATAAGTGCATCATAGCGAAAATCTTGCAAACTCCGCCATTGACCTCTATTGTTGCGGTACCACTCAGCTGCTACTCCACTGAATACCAATGATAATACTGACAGTCTCTTACTGTTAGTCATTCGAGCAAGATTCATATCTTCTTCAAGCTGTTCTATAAATCGCTCGATCCTTCCTGTGACGTCATCTGACAATCCCCACTTTTTGACAATTCCCACGAGATCACGAGGATATCATCTCGTCTGTAAATTCCTCTCAAGATTATCTCGACTATTAGACGAATCAGTCTGTCGTTGGCTTCACCGCTGCTCCTTAAATTTTCTGTGTCTGATGGCCCGAAGATTCTCTTCGGTGCTACAGGCGTTTTCACATTCGACAAATCGAATGTGACTCTCGATGGTGTGGCGCCTGCCTGCAGAATCCTCGTACTGCTTGCCCTTGCATCGTTAACGTTCGTACGCTCAGCACCTAACTGTTCTCTGAGCTCCCTAATCGTCTTTTGCATGTTGTGCATCGACTGCATTAGACCTGGCGGCAACACGTACTCTTTACCATCAACTCTAATCATAACATCCACATCTTCTTTTGCTGCAGCTTTACTCTCAGACTTCTCAGTTTGTTTAGCATCGACTTTACTTTCTTTTAACAATTTGCGTATTCGAAAATCAATGACTTCGTCTGTTAACGTTTTGTGCAGCAGATGTTTATCAGCTGTCACCGACAAAGCATTCAACTGTAACGCTCTCCACTGCGTGCAAGCACCATCTATGAATGACTTGCGTGCTTCAACTCTCTCCGCTTCAATCTCTGTCGTCTCGCCTTGGACAGCAGGCACAATCTCTGAGGAAGTATACTCTTCTCTTAACCATCTGCATAACCTAGCCATCTGATCTTCTGCTGTACTATCTAACTTCAATTTCATACTAGTCAATGCCTCTTCTCGTTCTTCGTCTCGTAAACCGATTATCCAGTTTACGATTTCGCCATCTTCGTCGTCATACATCTCAAAATACTGCGCTATTTAATTTTATAAAAAAACGCAAAAAGCCATGTGTGCTCACGCACGCAATCCCTAATCTAAAAAAAGGTGTGCAGATATTTTATTTATTTGTTACTATTGGAGTTCTCCCGTGTTGTGGTCGTGTCTAATAATGGATACCAAAAAGAAAACGAAATATTGTTCACTGAGTGGATGTAAAGGTTATTCCCAAAATGATCAAATTTCTTTTCATTTACCTCCACTTGATAGAGCTATGTATGATAAGTGGCGTCTTGCTTTAAAAGTGAAAGTTTTACCACAAGAAGCAGTAATACGCAGTAAACATTTCAATCCTAACGACTATTATCTAGGTATTTATTATTAAAAACTACAGTTTGACAGATATTATGTATGATTTTTGGATAATCAAGAGACAGTATCGACCTTCGTGTTCTTTTCTTTTAATATAGTTTGTGACGTTATGCTTTTTACCGTCCCTGGGGAGGCTTAGCACAACGTAGTTGACACCTATGCAGGTTTATCGCGAGCCCGTATTTAATAATTATTGTTGGACGCCCGAACTCGCGATCTTCAACTCTTGTCTGCCGGCTTGAGACTCTCTTACACTCTAGGTCATGGGGGAGAGGTGCAGGGAGAATGATACGCAAAATAAGACACGCGACTTTATAAAATTTAAACACTTTGTAATTTATTAATAATAAAAATCAAATCAATATTTATTCTACTCGCGGACGCGTGCTCGTCCTCGGGCGAGCTCACCGTCTATAGCGCGGACTGGCTTTAGGTTACGGACTCGCGGCGGGGAGGTATATCGCAACACTCCTACCTGTCTCTAATCCTTTTGCTCTCCTTCCTCGCGTTCTGGTGGTGCCTCGTTCCCTGTGGAAGCGCTCGCGAAAGAAACTTATATTTGCTCGGAAAAATGCACACGGGGGGAAATGGTCGCTCTGGTCGTCGCCTTGGAAAAATACTCGTTGCTCGCTCGTGGTACTCGATACTCGGGATACTCGTTCGATACTGCCTAGCCTCGCGCGTTCGGCAACTACGCCGGTTCGCGGCGTCTGTTTCTCTCTCACTCGCACTCACGCATTTCCCCTAGATCGCTCTCTCGCGCCTATTACATTTTTCCACGCTTACGCATCATATATGCCATATCGCACTCTCGCACCCTCTTTTTCAATTCTCATAATTGCGCGCGATTTTTGAAACACGCTTACACGCATGTCTGGCTCTATTAATTACGCTTACGCCTTTTCGCACAATTACATACTTCGGCACGCTTACATTTTTGTTATCCGCTCGCACGCGCGCTGTGGATCGAGCCGTAGCCCTCCACCTTTTCCCAATAGCATACAGCGCATACGCGTTCCTCCACTCTCTCTTTTGTCTGTCTCTAACGCATTCATCCGCTCGCTATCTCTGTCACTCTCGCACTCATACTACAGTCAGTTGCTCGTCAACATGGCGGCCGCCGCTCGCGTGCGTCGTATCTCTTGTCTCTCTCGCTCTCGTTGCTCCAGCGCTGCGCCGTCCGTCCCTCTCTCTTTTTCTCGCCTTGGCTGCCGCGCGCTGCTACGCGCTGTGTCTCCCCCACTCTCTCGCTCTCGCCTCATGCTGCTGCTGCTCGGCGGCGTGCTGCTCTCGGCTCTAACAGCTGACTGCTCTGAAAGCACCACCGAGTATAAGATTTTTATATCTTACTGGGTGGTGTCCAGGCGAGCAGCCATCGACGGGATCCCCGTCACAAGTTGTAAATGGTAAAAGGAGATGTTTGAAAAAAACAACAGTCCCATCAGTGAACCTTCCTATATCATTGTTAACGCCAATTCCAAAAAATGCAGAACTACCTGAAAAGCGAAAAGCTAGGCTGATTCACAGGAACACCAAGAAATTAAAATTATTGTGAGTATCATAAGTATAATTAACAAGCTTAATTATAAATATAACATTGTTTTACCTTTTTAATCAGAAATGAGCAGAATGACAACTTATTCAGAGATATTAGTCATGAAGCTGAGACTACTATTGAAAACGAGATGATAGATACTAATCCAAATGTACAAGATTGCTTATTACGATATGAGAAATCTTACAGTCTATTTAATCCTGCTGCTGAAGATAAATTAATTACATTACCTGTAGACAATGACGAAGTTTACGTTAAAGTTGATAAAAATGTACAAGTAAACATTGAAAACATTAATGAAGAAAAAAGAACGAAGCCAAATATTTTGGATTTCTTAGATAATACCAAGAAATTATTTACATACACTGGCATCAAGTCATTTGAAGTTTTAAATAATATTGTGGAGTGCATATCTGATTTAAGAAAAATAGAGAAGAAGAAAGTAATAAAAATGCGCAATAAAAGACTCTGCATTATTGACTTTCATAAAATTGAAACAATACGTACTCTGCTGTGGGCATCTTATTTTAATATTGATTATCGGACTGCCAAAAGGTATTTTATGAATACCTTGATAGAACTTGCCAAAGTATTAAGTTCTTTAATTAGATGACCTGTAAAAGATGAAATAATAAATAATATGCCAATTACTCTGACAGATAAAGTCTTAGAATTCTCTCTGTATTCTCAGGAAAACCGTAGAATTTATTTAACAGCGCTACATGGGAAAAAAATTTCAGAATTATCTCTAGATACTCTTGAACATAGACATGACAGTGGTATTCGAATTGACAGTAAAAAAATTAATAACAATCGTAACAATAATCTCAATAACCATAACCACAGACAATTAAAAATTTGTTCAAAAGAAATAGATGAATTAAAGAAAAAAGTGATTGTTAATTTATCCGATGTTTCTCTTCCGACATTCGTTTCCAATGTCATGTCTATGGGAGAAAAATACAATTTTTGCATTGACTTTGAATTCAGGCAAGCTATTGAAATACTCAAAAGTTTGGAAAATGTTTATATGTTGATTCGCGGCCTTGGCGGTAAATTGCGAGACGGTGTGTTATCAATTCTTAATTCACAAATCAAAAATAAGGCACACATAGAGAAAAGAGTATGCACAAAGATATTAATGATACAAAAAAGTTTTTGAAAAACAATCCGGAGTTGTTTTTTACGAAAGCAGATAAGAGCAATGTTACGGTAGCAATCGAACGCTCTGAATACATCCATAAAGTAGAAGAAACTCTCAGCGATGAGAGGTTTTACAGGATTGTAAAAGTTAATCCACCTGCGGGAATTAAAAAACGTATGAAAAAATTAATTGACCTTTGGAGTACGCGGGGCGTTCTAGATTGCGATCAGGTGTGTAAAGGTTTAGCTTCACAAGGGATCGAGCACATGTCGCTGCCGAAAGCATATGGCTTAGTAAAAATACACAAACCAGGCAATCCCGTACGTATCATAGTTTCTGCGGTCAATAGCCCCACGTACTCTTTCGACAAGTGTACATCAAATCTATTTTCAAAACATTTCCCTCAACCGAAATCAAACATCACAAACAGCTTACAGCTTAAGAATATATTGAAAGACAAGAAATTACCGAATAAACATTGCCTTGCTTCATTTCACATCGTCTCGTTGTTTACTAGTCTACCAAAAGAAATGATTATTTCTGCGATCGAAAACAGATGGAAATGGCTGTCTAATATTAATTGTATTTGTAAAGACGAATTTATAGATGGTATTAAAATTTTGCTAGATTGCACTTATCTAGTATTTAATGGCAAATTCTATAAGCAGATCTCGGGTGCTCCGGTGGGATTCTGCTCAAGCCCCGTCTTTGCGAATGCAGTGTTGGAAGAGCTTGAAACACATTGTTTAAATATTACCAAAGCGAGTGTACCTTTATACTATAGATATGTAGATGACTGCCTTTTGATTGTTGAGAAAGAAAAGGTGGAGTTTGTTCTTGATACTTTTAACAAGTATAACCAAAATTTACAGTTTATCTATGAAATCGAACCAATTAATAGTATTAATTTTCTAAATATGACTATTTTCTATGAATAAAATGGTGACATTTTTACAAATTGGTTTTAGAAAAAAAGGCCTCGTCCAGATATATTAATTATTACTCACACCATCCTAAGAATCAAAAGATAGCAATCTTATATAACATATTGGATAGAGCGATGTTATTATCAGAGTCACGGTTCCATTCGCAGAATATAGAACAAGCAAAAAAGATTTTGATAGCTAATGATTACCCACTTGAATTCATTAATAAATACTGTAAAAAACGAATTATTCGCAGTCTTGGCCTCACATATAATAAAAATGAGGGCACAGATTTTGATAATTCGAAAGTAGTTACTAATAATAATAGTAATAACAACTATGTGAATGGCGATACAAAAATAAATGGAAAAAACAATATTGCGGTCTTTCCATATTACGAGAGATTTAATAATAAATTGAAAACAGTATTAAAAAAGAACGATAGATTGTTAGTAAATAAGATTGACAATAAATTTAATAAATATATTAGACTAGGTAAGGATCCTACTGCTGTCAGTGAGGCGAGAAACGTACATAAAATCGACTGTGCTGACTGCGATTCGACTTATATAGCCGAAACCTATCGTCCATTAAAAAATAGAGAATCCGAACATAAACCTTATATAGAAAAAGGATATCTTTCCTCTCCACTTGCGGTACATGCGATGGAAACGGGATACTCGTTCAGATTTGACAATATTAAAATTATAGATAAAGAACCGTGGACCTTCCGTAGACGGTTCTCCGAGATGTTACACATCCAATATTTTAATGGCACTCTTAATAGAGCTGAGGATACGTGCCACCTCAAAACCAGTTATAAAAATGTCATATCAAATCTAGTCCAAAAAATCTGTAAAAAAATTTTTATCCTAATCATAATGCTACTATTTAATTATTAATTCCTATCACTATGTAATTCTTATTTAAAAGGTTATGACAGGGTTAGAATTATGAAAATATCGATGTTTTTTTATTCACTTTTTTCACAGTTAACATTCCGTAGAATGTGGTCCTGAAAGCCGTTTTTTGCTAAAAACATTTGTCTCGAAGATATAGACAAAAAACTGATAAATCTGTTTCAAGTAAATTTTTGAAAAATCGTGATTTTTAAATATTTTAATTAGGCCAAACTTGTGGAAAGGATTGTTCTACCACACTTTTTAAAGAGTAATTTCATAAGAAATCTTACTGAAAATACGACTTAAAAACCGCTTTACAAACCGTTTTTTTCTCAAGATTTATTAATTTATTTCCGTAAAATATAATAAAATACGTAAAATTAATTTTTCTATGTGTGATTTTATGTTACTAAACTCAATGTGTTAAAGTAAAGGCATTCAACAAAGGACCCCGCACGGAACATATGGGTTTGTGGGTCCCTGTGAAATTGAATGAAAGTATGATATTTTAATAGATTATGACTTCCTGAACAAAAGTCGTAATGGGCGCAAAGATGGAAAATGGACAGATTTTGAGAAAAGCACGATTAAAGATCGCGATTTTGCTTGAGGTTAGAGAGATCGAATGCTATATATGTAGCTATGTAAACAAATAACTATATATGTATATTAGACTGCCTCAGAACGCAGAAATTGTCCGATTTGAACGGGTCAACTTGCAGTCTTAAAGGTATGGATCTGAGACCGACGTCAGTATTTTTAAAATTTTTTTAAATTAATATTTAGAGGTACGCCGTCTCATTTTGTCTCTGCATATGTTTTGAACGCAAAACTATCCATTTATCTTCAAATTGGATTATCTCGTAAAGTTTAAGTAGTGAGCAGTTGAGCTTAAGACTATTTGTTGTCCGCAACTGTATTTAAAGCTGTGTCGAGTTTATTTCCTAAAAAAGTAATAATTAACCGAGTTATTTGATATTAAAGTTCCTGAAATTCCAAATTTTCGGCTGTCGATTTGAGGTACTTAATATGCTGTTTGCGAGCTGAAATTTTGACATGATTTAAATAAGGCCTAGAAGGACCGTATTTTCGGACATTTTCGTGATAAACTCCACTGCTTCATGCTTTAAATGCAGTTCAAAATAAAAATCTTTCGAGAAAATATAGGGCGAGTCAAGTGAATATTTTTTCGTTCAGTTTTTAGAACTACTATAAAACTTGGAACCTCCGACGATCCCCGGGCGACCATCTAGCCGCTCTTCGACGTTTAAAATTTTGACCTGCCTTAATCCTCTAAATGAGGGTCTTGAAGGATGTACATTTTTTTTGCTAAAAATGATAAATAATTCATAAACAGTATGTAAATAAATGTTATAATAAAATTATGTTTTTATTTTAAATAACAATAATGACAAAACTTGAACGGTGAAAATCGGTCAATATTTACTTTTTTCATATTGTAAAATATTATCAATATTTACTTTTTTCATATTGTAAAATATTATGAAATATTGACCGATTTTTGCGATTCAAAATTTGCTTTTAATGTGATGTAATCTGTACAAAGAATGTAACGTTCATTATTTAAAAATTTTATTTTTAACAAATGTTGATTTTTTAGTGAATATCTATATTTTTTGCTGTGACCCTTACTTCGAGAGAGCCATAAATAACCGGGGTACGGGTCTACCTCAGGTCAAAATTTTGAGCCGGCCGAGTCCTGTCCCTCACTTTCACTTATGGAAATATATGATTCTATTGTTTTCCTAATATACGGATAACTGCAGCAGTATAAGCTACACTTGTACTCTAGCTCTTCCGCGAATATAGGTTATGTACTTTGACTAGCACGCAGTACCTCTAAATATTAATTTAAAAAAATTTTAAAAATACTGACGTCGGTCTCAGGCCAATACCTTTAAGGCTGCAAGTTGACCCGTTCAAATCGGACAATTTTTGCATTCTGAGGCAGTCTAATGTATATATACAAATAACTATAGGTATCTATATCGCGGCTTTTAAGTAAAGATACAGAAAGCAATATAATAGAACTACACATATGCACTGCAACCCAGACTGGGATGCAAGTCATCCAGGTCACCGATGACCGAGTCCAGATAATAATGGAAATAAGAATTATTAATATGAACAAAATATTGCGGACGGCCAAGTATACAAATGGAATTCCTTTCGGTACATCGCTACCAGGGTGAAGTCGTATAGACGACCAGAGTTCCCGATGACGAAGTCCAGGTGGTGCGCTGAGTAATTCTTCGTGCGCCGCGACCGCTTGAGGTGACGAGGTGATAAAGATACCCGACGACCGAGTAGAGAGTCTAGAGAGAGGAACAGGGTCGCCGATTACACAGTTTAATTGGTGCGCTCGGTAGATTTTCAGCTAATCCGAACAACAGCTACCGAGAAGGTGTATAGGTAAACAGAGTCGCCGATTATGTACTCCAGGAGGTGTACTCCGCAGGTTTTCGACAGAACCCGAGCACAAGATACGCACATGATATCTTGGCGAATAGAGTCGCCGATTACGCACTTCAGGAGGTGCGCGCCATAGTTTTTCGTCAAAATAAGTGCACCAGGTACCCACAAGGTGTCTAGGTGAACAGGATTGCCGATTACGCACTCCAGGTGGTGCGCTCCACAGATTTTCAGTAAAACGTGTGCACCAGGGGCCAGCAAAGTATCTAGGTGAATAGGATCGCCGATTATGCACTCCAGGTGGTGCTTTAGATAGTTTTTCGGCAAAATGAGTGCACCAGGTACCCACAAGGTGTCTAGGTGAACAGGATTGCCGATTACGCACTCCAGGTGGTGCACTCCATAGCTTTTCGGTAGAACGTGTGCACCAGGGACCGTGAAATTATCTAGGTAAATAGGATCGCCGATTACGCACTCTAGGTGGTGCGCTCCATAGCTTTTCGGCAAAACGTGTGCACCAGGTGCCAGGAAGGATGACGGTCGCTGACTACGCACTCCAGGTGGTGCGTTACATAGTTTTTCGGCAAAATGAGTGTACCAGGTACTTACAAGGTGTCTAGGTGAACAGGATCGCCCAGTACGCACGTCAGGTGGTGCGCTCCATAGCTTTTCGGAAACATCAGTGCACCAGGAGTCAACAAGGTGTCTAAGTGAACAGGATCGCCTATTACACACTCCAGGTCGTGCGCTCCGTAGCTTTTCGGTAAAACGTGTGCACCAGGTGCCGAGAAGGTATCCAGAGAATCATGGTCGCCGATTACGCAGTTCAGGTTGTGCACTCCATAGCTTTTCGGCAAAACGAGTGCATCACTGTAATTCGTCTTGCAGAAAATGCTAGATAAAAGAAAAGACACTTCAGCAAATGAGTTTTGTCTATGCGATTGGTCCCGCAAAAAAGTGCGTGCGAGACTTTTCAGTATGTCGGTAAACTATCCAAGTATCAAACAAAGTACAAAAGACAATGTGACGCAAAAAGTATCCCAAAAAGTATTTCAATAAGTAACCCACAAAATATTCCGAAAAATATCCCAAAAAGTATCTCAATAAGTATCCCACAAAGTATTCCGAAAAATATCTCAAAAAGTATCCGCAAAAGTATCCCAAAAAGTAATCCCAACATAACCCAACCCCCCAGAAATATTCGCAAAAGTATCCCTAAAAGTATCCCAAAAACTGTCACAATAAGTATCCCAAAAAGCATTCAATAAATATATCAAAAAATTATATTGAATAGTATACCACAATGTATCCCGAAAAGTAATCCCAACCTAAACCAATAAAGTATTCTAAACAATAGGATTCCAAAAAGTAATCCAAAGCCAACCCAATAATATCCCAAATAGTGTCGAAATAAGTATCCCAAAAAGTATTCCCCCCAAATGTATTCCAAAAAGTATCCCAAAAAGAATTCAATAAGTATCTGAAAAATTATTTTGAAAGGTATCCCAAAAAGTATCCCAAAAAGTATCCCGTAAAATATCTCAAAAAGTATCCCCAAAAGTATCCCAAAAAGTAATCCTAATATAACCCAATAATATCCCAAAGTGTCGAAACAAGTATCCTAAAAAGTCCAAAAATATTCGCAAAATTATCCCTAAAAGTATCTCAAAAAGTATCCCAAAAATTTTCCAAAAAAATATCGTAAAAAATATCCCCAAAAGTATCCCAAAACGTATCCTAAAAAGTAATCTCAACCTAAACCAATAATACCCCAAAAAGTATCCTAGGAACTGTCGCGGAAAGTATTCTAAACAGTATTCAAAATGTATCCCCAAATGTGTTCCAAAAAATATTCCTGAAAGTATCGCAAAAAGTATCTCGATAAGTGTCCCACTAAGTATCCCAAATAGTATCCCGAAAAGTAATCCAAACCAACCCCAATAATATCCCAAATAGTGTCGAAATAAGTATCCCAAAAAGTATTCCCCCCCCCCTAATATTTTCCAAAAAGTATCCCAAAAAGAATTTAATAAGTAACTGAAAAATTATTTTGAAAAGTATCCCAAAAAGTATCCCAAAAAATATTTCCAAAAATATCCCGAATCATATTCGTAAAAGTATCCTAAAAAGTATCCCAAAAAGTATCGTAAAAAGTATCCCGTAAAATATCTCAAAAAGTATTCCGTAAAATATCTCAAAAAGTATCCCCAAAAGTATTCCAAAAAGTAATCCCAACAAAACCCAGTAATATCCCAAAAAGTGTCAAAACAAGTATCCTAAAAAGTCCAAAAAAAATCGGAGGGGTGGCCTGAATGAAGGGGAGGGGTGACTGGTTATATGAAGCCGTATACAAGTAGACAGTTTTCTAAGGCCGTACTCCACGCGGGCGAGGAGAAATGTTCACCTTCAGGCACACTTTCAGATGGACTTTATTGTACTTCACTAATCGAAGAAAAATCGAAACAAATAAAATTTGAAAAAAAGCACTTACAGTTATATATATTCTCGCATTTTATCTCACTTTGTTGCCAAATTAATCGTAGGGACTGTGTTAGACTGTTTAAAATTCTTGTATTTAGTCATGGAATTTTCACATTGCCAATTGTACAGACAAAACTAGCTTGTTCAATAGTTCAAGTTTATCTCGCATTTTCAGCGAAACTAATTGCAAAGACACAAATGGTCTGTCGGAAAGTCTTGCATTTTATCTCGCCATTTTACCTGGTGCGCATCGAAAAGCTACAGAGCGCACCACCTGAAGTGCGTATTTAGTTTACCAGTTCGCACAGATACCGTCTCGGCACCTGGTGTACAAGTTCTGCCGAAAAGCAACGGAGCGCACCACCTAGAGTGCGTAATCGGCGATCCTATTCACCTAGATACTTTCCCGGTCCCTGGTGCACACGTTCTACCGAAAAGCTATAGAGCGCACCACCTGGAGTGCGTAATCGGCGATCCTGTTCACCTAGATAATTTGCCGGCCCCTGGTGCACACGTTTTACTGAAAATCTGTGGAGCGCACCACCTGGAGTGCGTAATCGGCAATCCTGTTCACCTGGACAACTTGAGGGTACCTGGTGCACTTATTTTGACGAAAAACTATGGCGCGCACCTCCTGAAGTGCGTAATCGGCGACTCTATTCACCAAGATATCATGTGCGTATCTTGTGCTCGGGTTCTGTCGAAAACCTGCGGAGCACACCTCCTGGAGTACATAATCGGCGACTCTATTTACCTATAAACCTTCTCGGTAGCTGTTGTTCGGATTAGCTGAAAATCTACCGAGCGCACCAATTAAACTGTGTAATCGGCGACCCTGTTCCTCTCTCTAGACTCTCTACTCGGTCGTCGGGTATCTTTATCACCTCGTCACCTCAAGCGGTCGCGGCGCACGAAGAATTACTAAGCGCACCACCTGGACTTCGTCATCGGGAACTCTGGTCGTCTATACGACTTCACCCTGGTAGCGATGTACCGAAAGGAATTCCATTTGTATACTTGGCCGTCCGCAATATTTTGTTCATATTAATAATTAATTATCTTTATCTTTAAAGTCATATTAATAATTCTTATTTCCATTATTATCTGGAATCGGTCATCGGTGACCTGGATGACTTGCATCCCAGTCTGGGTTGCAGTGCATATGTGTAGTTCTATTATATTGCTTTCTGTATCTTTACTTAAAAGCCGCGATATAGATACCTATAGTTATTTGTATATATACATATATAGTTATTTGTTTACATAGCTACATATATAGCATTCGATCTCTCTAACCTCAAGCAAAATCGCGATCTTTAATCGTGCTTTTCTCAAAATCTGTCCATTTTCCATCTTTGCGCCCATTACGACTTTTGTTCAGGAAGTCATAATCTATTAAAATATCATACTTTCATTCAATTTCACAGGGACCCACAAACCCATATGTTCCGTGCGGGGTCCTTGGAATTTGCCACTCGAACAAGTTGTGCCTCACAGCGTCCGGTCGAGAATGAAGATTACTGGTTGATCGGTATAGTAGAGTTTTCTGTAAAGCAACAGAAAGCAGCCAAACAGCTGTTTTTCATCCAAGACACTAGATCAGTGCAGTTAGTCTGCTAACTACTAATGCTTATAACCTCAGTGGTGTTGTAAAAGTGCAAGAGCTTCTGCAGAGTACAAAAATTATTCAGATAAGTATTGGAAACTAATTACTAATAATTGTGTTCATAATGAGCTTTTTCTTTGTTGGTTTATTTCTTTGCTTTTATGTATACAGGTGCAAGCCAGCAAGATGGGAGTTTATATTGACTGTTTGGAGTATAATTTTGCATACTTTTGAATAACTTAAAGTGTATTTAATAATGGTAAGTATTGCATGTGATTGTAATACATAAATATAACTTGATTATGAATAGCTAACGATAATCTTTATTTTATTTTCAGCTTCTAAATGCTATTATCGCACAGCATGACATGCGCGTACCACCAAATATACTTTATTGTATGTATATTTGAGTACCAAAAGCAAATCAAGGTATGCCAGATAGTTTTTGTAAGTATAGTTGAGTTCATTTGTATGATTTACATTATAAACTTTAAATGCCTTTTACTCAAATTTAGTTTTTTCATGCTTTTTGTGTACTTGGCGCAGCTTTCTGAAGGAATCGTACCATCAATCCTGATGAACCAAATTGGAAAACCTTCCTTATGAGTATGGTCACAAACTGAGCGGAGCAGAATTGGCAAAGATAAGTTCAAAGTGAATGTTACGTATGTTTACAAATGTAACATTCACTATAATTACTAATATTGTTAATATATGTTTAATTAATCATATTAATTTTGTGTTTTTCAGGAATCTGTTCCGCTTAGTCTGAGACCAGATTCATAAGGAAGATTTGGCACTTTGATTCATCAGGATTGATGGTACGGTTCCATCAGAAACATGCAGCAAGCAAACAAAAGTGATGAAAATCATGATTTTTGGTAAGCAAATATCTTTAGTTGTTTTTAAATGTTATACTCACTTTATGTATATTATTCATGCATAAAAGTGATGTATAATACTTAGATTTCAAATGAAAAATGTAGTTTTTAGAGCACCTACATATGTTTATTTTTTACAGCACTAATAATTTTTCTTTTTTTTCTAGGTTTTAACCCTGTCATAACCCCTTAATAATTAATTCTAATGTTTAACTGTAATTTGACTGCATGGAGAGACTGTGCGGCGTGTGAGCGAGATGCGGGCGACAGCAAACTAGGGAGTGTGGCACACCGCTTCGCGTTCTCTTGTATAGCCGACATGTATTATAGTGTTTAGCTGGCGGAGCGGAGCAGCACATCCCAGTGGGGGGATCGGGAATCCGAGTTGCTAGGCAACGTTCCGGCCATACTACTGCATGTACGCGGTGGTTATGGAAGGAGCGTTTGAATTTGCGACGCGGGCTTCGGAGCCTACCGCATGGTACTATACTCGTGCCACCTCTTCGAAATGTATGTTTACTGTATAATCTCAGTCTGTGTACCGACTGTTCTACCGTTGTACAGAAAATCTTCATTTGTATTATTTTCGAATATTTTCAAATATAGTGTCAAATATAGTGCGTTTTAAATTATTAATTTTAAGGCTTTGTTTTATTATCGGGTGCTTTCCACAGTAATTTTAATCATGTTATTATCAAAGTAATTTGAAATATTTATGAAGGTAAATTTTATTGTAAAAATATTTTGAAATTGTAAATTATGTTTTGTAAATTATATTATTGTTAAATCGGCTTTGCAGCCCTGATGAGGAGTCGGAACGACTCGAAACGTCGGCAAACATTAAATAAATTTTACTGGCTCGAAAAGATGCATAACGGTCTCATTTATTAATATGCCAATTAGTTTCGCTAAACACAGAAGAACTATAATTGTTTTGGATTGCTTGGAGATTCCTATTAGACAATCGAAATGCCTGAAGTGTAGAATTCCAACATATTCGAGTTATAAATCATGCAATACAGTCAAATTCTTGCTAGGTGTTACACCATCTGATATAATTTCATATATTAACAAAGGATACGATGGTAGAACTTCTGACAAATTCATTTTTAACAGGTCTAATATGCTCAATCGCCTGATAAGGTGTGTTGATGCTGTAATGTTTGACAGAGGATTTTTGATTGATCAAGAATGTGCTTAATACGGTATTCAATTGATTCGTCATCCATTTCTGAGAAAGAAAAAACAATTAACCGGAAAAGAAGCAGTTGTGACTCTCCCCGCTTCACTCTCCCCGCACGTCCTTCACCAACACACAGCAACGACACCTGCTGTGACGTTCGCATCGTGCGATCAAACGAGCGCGCGCGATATTTGAATGTCGCCACCTAACCTCTCGTTACAGTACACTATACATTTTACTGCGAAGTCCTACGAATTCTATCATAATTTGACCACAGCATTCATCTTCATTAAACCAACGATCTTTTTATTTACATGAGATAGTCCAAAAATATTTTCTGCTGGATAATCTGAAGTGTCAAAATTTTCAATATCTCGTTTAATAAATTTGTAAATATCTTCATAATCAATCTCATATATAAAACTATCAGTGTGAGTATAAAGCAGTTTGCGTTTTTCTCTAAATTCTTGTTTCATATAATCTTACATTAGATTAAAGTGAAAGATTCCTGGTAACAAATCAATGATAAAACATCGTCATCACTAGTAAAAATTACTAGCTTAACCTTACGTTTCTTTTTACTGTAGGTTAATTAGCACATCCAAGCATCCAGCCACCATAAAAATTTAAGATATGGTTGTCCTATCAGGTTTTTTTGGAAGCTCAAAACAAATTAAGACTTTTATTTCAGACTTTTTTTCAGTGTTTTGCTTTTATAACTTTCTACTCTTTAAAATAATTATGGTTTTGTATCTTATGGTTTTTTTTGGCAAAAATTATATTTTGTGTAATATAAATTTTTTTGATTCTTTGCTATGGTGTTTATGGTGGTCTGTGGTGTTTCTATGGAGTTTCATTTAGTATGAAATTTTGAATTTATACTGCGTTTCATATTTTATACATTTTCAAGAGTTTGTGGGGTAATGGGGGTAACTTTCCTTATATATTTGGAAAGGTAATAAAATAGTCTACAATTTCACCATATTAGATTTATTACTATTTGAATGTCTTTGCTCATCAAATCAAACAACTATTTTTTTCGCCAATAATACATTTTCTTAATTTTTGACTTTTTTAAACGTTCTTAATACTTTTTGAAAGATAATTATAAATTCTTTAATTTGACCATTTTACATTTGAAAGTTTCTGCCATTATTCAAAGGCAAAATTAATTGATCAAAATGTATAACATTTAGGGTATTCCGACATCTTACATTATATTAAAGTGAAAGATTCCTGGTGACAAATCTTTTTGTAATGGATTTTCTGGATATTTTGGAGTTTGTTCTTCAGTTTCTAATAATATTACCAATATTGTTTATTCTTCTCAATTGTATGCTGAATAAATTTAACGATTGATATTTCCATTTTATTTGTTTTGAATTCCATTTGTTTACTGTGTAAATAATACTCTTTTCTCAATTTTTATCTGTAGAAGCACTTTATATTAGTGGGATTTTTTTCTCATATCATTTATGTAGTGCATTTCTGAAAATGAAAATGCGGAGATATTATTTATTTATAAGTATATTCATTTATATTCTTAATCGTGTCAATACATACACTTAATACCGTTAATACCATTTGCATAATAATAATAAATAGTTATGAAATAATAGCAACATATTATATATATGTATATATATACATATATTTATCGATGTATTAAGTTATAATTCTACCTTACCAATTATTAATCTTACAAACACTTAATATTAATGAAGCAGTGCTCAATTTTGTTGCTGTCATCGTATGACTGTTTTCATGATCAACAGTATTCTAATAATAGCTGGCGTTTTAATCAGAGGCGCTGTTCCTGAAATTCTATGAATTTTACCAATATTGTTTAAGCTGCCTCTTGATTTAGCGGCGCTTTTTTGTAATTCCATGAATTTTCATAGCTGCCGCTTTAATCGAAGGCGATGTTCTTGAGATTCTATGAATTTTATCAAAATTGTGTAAGCGGCCTCTTGATTTAGCGACGCTTTTTTATAATTCCATAAATTTTCATAGCTGCCGCTTAAATCAGAAGCACTGTTCTTGAACTTTTATGAATTTTACCGATATTGTTTAAGCTGCCTCTTGATTTAGCGGCGCTTTTTTGTAATTTCATGAATTTTCATAGCTGCTGCGTTTATCAGAGGCGCTATTCTTATGATTTTATGATTTTATTTTTTTTACCAATATCGATTCAGTGGTGCTTTTTATTATTTTACGAATACTTGATCTTAGCTGCCATTTTATTAATATTTCATTATATTACCAATAATGTTCTCTTTCGAGAATGCGTGAAAAGGTATCAAAAAACAAGTGATTAAAATGCAAGGGTATCTGGTATATATTTTGTAGCTAGAAAGAAGTTTGGTCTTTACAGCACCAAGAACATTTCTAGACTGACTGCAGCCGCTGCTGCAGTCGTCTTCGTCACCAGCACACCGAGCCGCCGCTCGCCGCTGTTCATCGAAAAATATACTTTTTGCTATATCGCATATATATACATAAAAAACAAAGGGTCCCTTCGTGGACTTTCGCCGCAATCGTCCGAACCGTCGCAAAGCCATAAAATTCGACACCTCGCTGTACGCCTTCTCGCTAGTGCGCCGTGCGCCACCACATGTTTTGGCTTACGCGCGGACGCGGTCCTCTCTGCTTTCCTTCGGGAAAGCGCTTTCGCTCAGTCGCAGTTACTCTTGTATATATATATATATATAAAATATAATTTACACGTTTCTTCCTCTCGCATTTGCCCAGGCATAGCCTGTGATGTGGGAAAAACTCGACGTGTTTGTTGCGTCGAGAAAACCCACACCGAGAGAAAGAAGTACAATCTTTCGGCGCATATAGAAATCCTACCCGTGCACTACCGACTACACCGTGTGTTCAGTGTACCCCGCAACAGGCCGCACTTCTTTAGGCGTACCTCTCTCGGATACAACGTATCTGTGGCCCCCAGAGCATGAGAGAAAACCTTCGCATCTCTCGCCTAAGAGCTACGTGGCCAGTGTAGCGCCTCCTCTTATAAGCCGTTATTGCTTTGCGCATCGGGTATGGAAGGTAGCGGCAATCACAGATCTGTAGACTGTGACCCGCGAGCCTACACTACGTTATCTGTAGAAACGTAGTGGCGATACGTTTACCCGAGAGTATGCGGGGTGTCGAGAACAAATAATGTTTTAATCAGAGTACCATATATTATTTCTTTTTTCTAAATTGTTTGTAAATATTTCTTTTCTTAATAATAACAAAATAATAATAATGACTATGTGTACTTACTAAATGTTTCCAATTTTTTCTAACTTATAAAATTTCTTTCTATACAATATTTTTTGTATAAACTTTATCATCTTTTTTATTATTTATTTTGTTCTTAAAATTCTCATTTCTATTTATATCAACTTTGAAGTGCTCTGGATGTATTGTTCTGGATAAAGCAACATATAATTGACCATGAGATAATACTGAAGACGGTAGATATATACCAACATTTTTGAATGACTGTCCTTGAGCTTCATTAATTGTCATCGCGTGTGCAAGTCTAATTGGAAATTGCCTTCTACTCATAGTAAATGGTATTTCTTCTACTATACTGGTGGAGTTAAAGTTATTCTTGGTAATATAACCATTGAACCAGTTTTTTTCCACTTATTATTTCTGTTAAAATGGAGTATTTACTCATTTGTTTTATAATTAATCTAGTGCCATTGCAAAGACCGTCGTTTAAATTCCAATTTCGCAATAACATGACTACGGCCCCATTTTTTAATATAAGTTTGTACGGAGGTAAGCCATCAGGAGTTAACGAGTTTAAATTTCTGTAGGTAGCAGAGTATCTAAATTATCATTATTAGAATCTTCTGCTGAATCACATCTTAAAAATATCTGTTCTTGTTCATTGATTAGTAATAAAATTTTATTATGTATTTCTAGAACTTCAGAGTTTTTTGGTGCTAATATGATATTTTCGTAATATTCATGATTGCTTGGTTTAATTATTGTACCATATATTTCTTTAATGATATTTCCTTTTAATAACATTTCTGCAGGTATACTTATTACTTTATTTTCTTCTTCAAAATTGTTTGCAAATATTCCATCTCCTACATTTAAAAGCCATTTTTTGAAATGTGCATTAGTTTCAACAATATGTTTATTTTATTTTAAACTTACAATTTTGAAACTGTCCCATAAATTACTCTTTTTTATAGAGTTTTCAATTATTTGAGTTCTGTTTCTATGTCTAACAACTGGTAATATTTGCCGAAAATCTCCAGATACAATGATGATTTTATTTCCAAAAATATCGTTGTTATTACAAATATCTTTAAACATTCGATCAACCGCCTCAAATGCGTACTTGGAAGTCATTGATATTTCATCCCAAATCATAACTTGAACATCTTTCATTACATGGCCAATAATACTGTTGCAGTTATGTTGCAAGTACTTTGTTCATTAACGTTTAATGGTAATTTAAATGTTGTATGTACGGTTTTTCCATCTTGTAATAAATTAGCAGCGATTCCAGTCCATGCAACCATTAAAAATTTAATATTATTTATTTTGAAATAAGTTATAAGTGCATTTAATAAATAAATTTTACCGGTACCTCCTGGACCATCTATAAATATGCAATTATCATTTGATTTTTTGTTAATAGAATTTATTATCATATTAAAAATAATTCTTTGTGCATCTGTTAATGTTGAAATTAGATGTGCGCATGAATTAGTGTTATTTAAATGGAGTAGTGTTATTTAATTGTCATCATCACTATTATCATAAGCAAATTAATTTGCATTAGTCATATGTGGTAGGCTATAATCTTTTGTTGAAAATCCATGGCACATTAAAATTTCTTCTATTACTTTTAATGCATATTGTAGTCCAACTTCTTCAGACCTTGTTGGTGTATAAAATTGTGTTTTATATTTTTCAAATAATTCAGAAGCATTAATTGGATTGTGAAATACACAAATATAAGCGAATAATTTAATTTTATTAATTTGTATTATATTACTAATGTACCGAGCGAGCACCAGCGAGCGAGGTCACTCTGGCTTGTCATAATGAAAGTTGTACATTAAAGTTTTTGATAAATCTAAAACCACGAGTCCTACATAGATTGGTTTATTGATAAGTACTTCAATTTGTTTGAGTTCAATAAGCATGAGATTTTCATCAAGTATAGTATGACTATGAAATTCTGGTTTAGAAATTAGAGCCTCGGCACCATATTTACCTACCCACATTTTTACAAGTCTAACATTAACTCTTTTTCTTACATATTCCATCGTCTTTCCGAACATAGCAGTATTCTTTAATTTATAAATGTTCTTGTAAAAATCATTTTTCGCTTCTTGCCTCATTTTGCTGTTTAAATCTACGTATTGTTTGAGCCAAGACTTCTACCTCAATCGCAAAATTCTATGAATTTTCACAAAATGCATACCTTTTTTGAGAGCTTGTTTTCAATTTCGATAGTGATGTATGTAACGTGGTTTTTTCAATTTAGAACCTGGTGGTGTTTTCTGTTCAGGGCAGAACGGTAAGTCTTCGTGAAAATCATGCAACGGCTGAGGATATTCCAATTCCACTTCAATAATATAACCAAATTCAGAATCATCTGTTACATTAAAATCTATATTTGCATCAACCCATTGAAAATCTGCATAAGGTAATGGTTGTTGAAGAGCCCACCCATAAAGATTATTGGTATCGAAATATATGAGATATTTCCAATCTTTTTCAGGATCGAAATCAACTATATATTTATTATTGGCAAGACTTATACCACCTCTTATACCACGCTCAATAAACAGCACCTGATCAATATCAGTTAAAAGTTTAAGTTGAATTTTTGTATATTTCAGCATAGCATCCCACGTTAACTCAGGCGTTGTATAATAATGTGCAAGATCTAGAATACAATCCCTTTTCCCATAATCCCATGAAAAATCTGCAAAATTACACCTTTTTTTCGGCCTCTAGAGTGGTGTTACCCCTTAAGAATATTTATTTCTTGAAAATATGATAACTTGTCTACGGATGAAGCCATAAAGCGAAATGAATCAATAAATCTGAGTTGAATATGACAGTCCTCAATGTGTTTGGTGAAAGAGATAAAGCGTTCCTTATTTATTGGTAATAAGTCTATTTTCCCAGGAAAAACATTAGCAACATCTCTAAAAAAAATTGCTAGTCATAACCAGTAAAATTGTGAAAAATAATTCGAGTAACGCGTGAGACTTGATAATGTAAGTTACATGCTTCATGTGCTACACCTCTGTATCTGAAATAAATATTTATTTAAGTATTCTTGCAGTGAAATATACATAAAATATATTGAAAAATTTATCTTTACCTTCCACTTAAGTGACAATGTTTTTTTACACGTTTATCGTCAACAATTTGTTTTTCCCAAATGTGACGTATGGTTGCTGTATCATAAGCTTGTTTCTGGTTAATTCTTGCATTGGTACAATATTTTTTAAAATTTAACTAACGTGCTTTGCTATAATTAAAAGTTCGTTCATAAACCATTTTGCAGGTTCAATACCTCTATAGCTTCGGAAACTGTATAATGAATTGTCATAACTGCACTTTAAATAATATCCGATGCTAAATGCTGTATGCCCTTGACAAGCGAGGCTGCCGTTGTCTACAGACTTAAGTATACACTGTGACACGGTGGGACAGGTGGCTGCGGCGGGCGAGGAGAGAGGCACGGCGATGACTCACGGTGATGACCACGCGTCGGTGCCGGCGGTCGTGCTGGTGTCTCTCCTGGGGTTTGTGCTCGCACGTGGGCCTTCCCCTCCGCGGTTTGAGCCGAGCTTCGCGTCGCGTCTGTTGTTTTCGGGGTATAAGGGCGCCTTGACACGACGTAGGGGCTCGCTCACCGGCTTCGGGCCTCGGCTGAGACTCTCCTTCTCACGGGTCGCTTGAGTCGTAATTCTAATAAGTGAATGCGCTCGGGTTTGGTAGAATCTCGTTTTATTATTTTTTTTTGCACTCTACACTTTTACGCTCGGCTACGGCTGGTTTCTCGCGTGCACGCGGCGTTCGCGAACTTCGGCACCGCTCACTTTCACGCTTCCTCTCGCTTACTTTCTCTCGCTTACTTCTCTCGCTCCTGGAATTCCTCCCCTCGTACGGCCGTTGTCTCGTGCTCTGTAATCGTCTTACGCGAAAACTGGTACGAGACGCGGTTGTGCGCGGGTGGAAGGATGCTGCTGGATTTACCACTCAAAACTTCTGATATCTTTAAAACTCGGTGATTGCTCGTAGCTGTGCTTATGCTCACTGCGTACGTGCGACTGACTCTTGCGGCTCGCCGCTCACTCTCACGCTACCACACTCGCACACATACGTCGGCTCCGGCGGTCACGTGACTTGCCGCGGTAATTATGATTTACATTTTCCTTTTCGCTCTATCCGCTTATTTACACTTTTTATTCTTTGCCTACATGATATCTTTGACAGGGATCCTTATTATTTATTCCTATTTCTATTTATTTAATTACTATTTATGTAATTTTATCGCGTACAACATTCATTATTCCACTCTTCGGCATTATTCTTTCTCTCGGCTCTGGCGCAATTATTCTCGCGTACACGTATTTCTGTCGGTGTGGAGAAGCCGGTTGCCTCCACTCCGACCGCCAATATCGGTCTCGCATACGCCTGTGGGGCTCGGTAGCCTCCACTTTCTAACGCTGTATTTTATCCGCATCGTGCGGTCTCTCTCGTACCCTTACGCTCTTCATCACACGCTGTGCTGCGCGCGCTCACACACATACATACGTACGCGCTCGCTACTATATACGCGGCTCAGCCGCTCGCTACAGCGCCATGCGCTGGTCACGCTCGTCGTCGCCCCGTGGCTCCTCGAGGTGTCATGGCGGCGGTAGTGGCCCGTCGGCGCGTCTGTTGACTCGGCGCGCCGCGCGCGGCTGCGTGTGGTAGTCGGCGGCGCTCCCACTCCTCGTGCGCTCTCTCGCAGCTCGGCGGCCGTGACGTCACAGTGGCGACTCGGCATCGTGCTGCGGGCTCTCGCGCGCTCTCCCTCTCTCTCTCTCTCTCTCCCTGCCTCGCGTAAAGCATTGTTTGACAGAGGCAAAATTATTTTGGGCTGGCAATCGTGCCGTTTCGCAGATCACCTGTCTATTCTGCAGTGTTTCAATTGTTTAGAATTCGGTCATAAGGCAGCGGACTGCAGCGGCAAAACAATTTGCGGCACCTGCGCGGGAGCGCACGATACGAAGGACTGCACACGCGTTGATGTTGTCTGTTGCGCAAATTGTAAACTTGCGAACATTGCGGATAATCACTCTGCCCTGGACAGACGTAAATGCCCCACCCTTCGAGCAAAGCTTGAAAAATTGGCGACACGTATTAATATAAATGGCTAGCGCAGCCCCCGCAAATCAGCGCGACATAATATTCGGTCACATTAACGCTCACTCTTTACCGGCGCACCGCCACGATATCTGCGATCTTATTCTGCGGCAGCAGCCCATTGCTTTCGGTATCGGGGAAACTTTTCTCAAGCCTCGCGACCCATCTTCGCTCGAGCTCGTACCGGGATATGACTTTTTTCGGCACGACCGTCTATCTCTCGGTTGCGGTGGCGTCGCGCTCTATGTGCATCGCTCGGCCCGTTGCAGGATCGTCGATTCCTCGCCTCGACCTGCTACATATCGCAAGGAGCCCGAGTTTATCTTGGCCTTAATCACTGTCGGCCGGCTCCGATTTCTATGTGCGGTGGTGTATAATCCGCCCAAAGCAGGATCTTGGCGGCTGGTCGAGGACGCGATACTCAACTGCAATGCGGCCTTCGACCATCTTGTCCTTATGGGCGACCTCAATCTCGACAGGCACAGCAAGGGCGCGGCCCATAGAATTTTATTCCAATCTCTCAGCACTCTTGGGCTCACCCCGGTCTCGTTCGACGCTACGCACCACCTGGAGCGATCTAACTCCACCATTGATTACATTTGCCTATCCAAGGGGTGTCCGGAGTCAGCGCACTGGCAGATACACATCCCTTGCATCTCAGCGCACGACGCGATTTTCGTCTCGTTGCCATTTCCAGCTGGCGCGAGCCCGGGCGTGAGGACGTTAGTTCGCCGTACCTTCAAGGATTTCGATATTTACGCTCTTTGGGACGACTTGCGGGCGGTCGACTGGTCTGTCGTCACCGCGGAGCCTGACGTCAATGCAAAGGTGCGCATCTTCACGGAAACCCTGCTCTCGCTCTACGATGCTCACGCTCCTCTGCGCTCTTTCACGGTCAAATCCAAGCGAGCTCCGTGGATGACCCCTGAGCTGCGTGCGCTTCGAGATGAGCGTAATCGCGCGCGCAGCGCTTGGCGGCGAAATAAATCGCGCCAAAATAAAAATAAATACGCGCTCCTCCGCAAGCGCGTTAGTGCAGCCTTCGCCACCGCTGCCATCGCGTATTATAAAGAGAAAATTGGTGGTTGCCGCGATAGTCGCAAGCTCTGGGAGCTGGTGGGCGCAATGGGTGCGTGCAACCGCGACCGTCAGGACTTCAAGCTCCCGGCTTCGGTGGATGAGCTGAACCGCGCCTTCGTCGGCGCTGGCTCTATCCTCCCGCTGCACGACACGCGCCCCTCGGTGAGGATCAATCCGGACGACCGATTCTTCTTCCGTCACGTTAGCGAGACGGATTTATTGCACGCCCTCAGTCGAGCGCACTCTAACGCGGTGGGCCCTGATGGGTTGCAGCTACGCATAATTAAAGATTGCATCCATGCCACGCTACCTGTCCTGTTGAACATTTTCGACACCTCTCTGCAGTCAGGAGTTTTCCCTGAAGCATGGAAGGTAGCCTCCGTTAGGCCGATAGCCAAGGTCGATAACCCGGCTCGCGCGGACGACCTCAGGCCGATAAGCATTTTATCGCCCGCCTCGAAATTACTTGAGGCTGTGGCCCTGGGGCAACTGAGCCAATTCGTCGACAGCAGGGACCTCCTTAACCAATCGCAATCGGGATTCCGTAAGGGGTATAGCACCCACTCCGCCTTGCTCTCTATCGTGGACGATACCAGGCAAGCGATCGACGAGGGCAAGGTTACTCTCCTCGTCTCCATTGACCAGTCGAAGGCGTTCGATCTGGTAAATATACAGTTGATGGCGGAGAAGCTGCGCGCCTTTGGGCTCTCTGACTCGGCCTGTACGTGGTTTTATTCCTTCCTTTCGGGGCGCTCGCAGTTCGTCGCATCTTCGGAGGGTGAGGTATCCGCTGCTCTGCCTAGAGTAGCCGGAGTGCCCCAAGGCTCACTGCCGGGCCCGCTACTTTTTTCTATTTATGTGAATGACCTCCCCGATGTTTGTGGCGACTGTCGTTACCATCTTTATGCAGATGACTTCTGTTTATACGTGCACGGCTGCGCCCATGACGCCCCCGCTATTATCGCCAAAATTAATATGGCACTATCAAATATATCGGCTTGGGCGGCGAGCAACGGCTTACGATTGAATGGCAGCAAGACCAAAGCCATGTGGCTGGGCTCCCGCGGTCTCTCTAATCGACTCGACGCACTCCGGCTGCCTCCCATCATGCTCGAGGGGCAGGTTATCGCCCCAGTCGACTCCGTCAAGCTGCTGGGCGTCACCGTCGACTCTTGCCTCACCTTCGGGGAGCATTGCTCGGCCTCTGCTGCGAAGTGCTTTGCGGCTCTGGCACGACTACGGAGAAATGCATTTTTTCTACCTAATGCTACAAAGCTTCTCCTTGTATCGGCCCTTGTTTTTCCCTACTTGGAGTATTGCCCATCTCTATTCCTGGGCCTCACGGACGAGCGAGCGGGTAGGCTCGATCGCTGCAAAAATGCGGCCATGCGCTTTGTCGGCGGAATCAGGAAGTGGGAGCATATAACGCCTATATACCGGAGGTTCGGGGTGCTCTCCTATTCGAGCAGGCTCAAGCAGCTTACGATCCAGCTTCTAGCGACTGTCCTCCGCTCAGGAAAGCCGTTGTATTTGCGCCAGTTCCTTGCGTTTCGTGCTCTGGGCGCGCCGGGCTCCAAGAGAGCGAGTGATTTTGACCTCGTCGTTCATCGGTACCGAACTGAGTGCTATGCTTCCTCTTTCCGTATCGCCGCTGCTCGCCTATGGAATGACGTCCCTCCCGACATCCGCGAGCTTGGCTGCGCCTCCTCGTGTGGATTGGCTTTCAGGACCCGTCTCCGGGAGGCGATCACCGCCTCAGACTGTCGTTTAATTTAATTTAGCCGCCAACTCTTTAGTTAAGTCTACCGTCTTATAGTATTATTAGCAGAAGCGAGAGAGAGAGAGAGAGAGCTCTCTATGTTTACTGTACTAGTCTGTTAGTTAGGTCATGTTCGTTGTTAATTATATTGTATCGATTTATTTATAATGCGTAATTGATATTTTGTGTACAGCGTCAAATTTTGTACTTATATTTGCGAGCATTTATTGCTGTCCTTTGTATGCACGGCTATATATATATTATGTTGTTTTAATTTTAATTTTAATTTTATATTTTATATTGTATATTGTTATTGTTATTTGTCTTTATTTATTTATTTATCTTACATTGTATAAGTTTTATTTCTTCGGCCATTTGTGCTCATCGGCTGCATTAGTATCCGAAATTGACCATGTAATATTTTTATGACCTATGTGATGCGCTATTGTACCGGACTATAACGGACCCTGTGTCCCTGGTCCACGCAAGAAACTAAATAAATCTAATCTAATCTAATCTAATCTCTCCTACGGCGCGGCCCAGTGCCAACGCCTGGCTGTGGCTCAGCTGTTCTCTCCTGTAAACACCCGTTGCGATTAGAGCATGTTTCTCCGCTCGGCTCCGGGTGTCTGCAGGAGAGTCACCCAGTTCTTACGACGGATTCTCCGTCGCATTCCCCCTTCCAAACCTTCAATGCCCCGCATTGTAAGGTTTTTCAGACTAGGGGTGCTGAGTGCTCTCCCGCAGGGACCCTCCCCGACTGTGAGTTAGTGGTTAGTTGTTGTCTTCTCTCTGTACTCATGCTCATGGGATCTACCTGCTGAAACAAGGAAATTTTACCTATGGGTTTTCTCTCTCTCTTCCTCTCTCCCTATGACATCGGTGTCTTTTCTCCTGTTGCTCCAGGCGCTGTCGCGGCTAGAGAAGACAAGTGGGGAAGAGAAAAAAAAGAAAAGTGCTTTTGTGTTACCTTCAGTCCTCATTCCTGGGTGGGTTGCCTCCGTTCCCAGGGTGTGCTGGGCCCACGTCTGGCAGGAAGGCGCGGCTTAGTATGGCCTCCCAGAGGTGTCGGGAGAGGTCACGCACCTCCTCCAGGATTCTCCACACCTCCGCGGTGTCACCGCTGACTGTGGTCTCCGGCGGGCGTGGGAGGGCCGTGCGGGGCTTCGGCACCGGCTGTGGCTCGGGTGGGTGGGGCACAACGGTGCGGGGCCGGGGCACTGGTCGTGTCTCGGGCGTCTCTCGCAATCCCGCAGCCATCTCGCGGTAGCGGTCGGCGCAGCGAGGGCACCTCTACCCCCTTCCTGCCGCAATTGTGGCAGTAGGTCCGGACTCTGGGCCGGGGGCAGTCCAGGTGTCCGTGACCACGCTGCCAACAATTGAAGCAGGTGTACGGGGGTAGATCAAGGGCGGGGTTGTGAGGCAGCGCCCTCAGCCCGTCGAACCTCAGCCCGGTCAGCTTGAGGTGCCTCCTCCGGGTCCTCTTCCTCTTTCTGCACGGCTGTTGCTCCTCCTGGGGTGCCGCAGCTGTCTCGGGTGCCGGTGGGTATGAGGGGGTGTCATGAGGTGTCTTGGGCACCACCTGCGGGCGCACGGGAGCAGGAAGAATAAACCCAACAATCGGCGGACTCGTGTAGGTGTTTTAGGTACAGGGTACTGCAGTATCGGTGCTATCTTCTCGGGGTCAGGGCGTAGCCCTTCTTTGTCGAGGATATACCCCAGGTATTTAATTTCTCCTACACAGAAGTTACACTTTTTCGGATTGATCGTCAGACCTGCGTCTACAAGTACCTTCAACACGTGTTTGGTCCAATGTTTATGTTCTTCGACGGACTCTGTAGCTATGACGACATCGTCGAGATACCCAAACACAAATGGCGCTACGGCAGGGCCAAATAGGACGTCCATGAGACGCTGCAGCTTTGCGGGGGCGTTGCAAAGGCCGAACGCCATTCTGGTGAATTGGAACAACCCCATGCCTGGTACGGCGAAGGCGGTGTACTTCTTGCTATTTTCCTCCATTTTCACTTGAAAATACGCCTGCCGGAGATCTATTTTGCTGAGGTATTTGGCGTTTCGCAACCGATCGAGGGTCATCGTCATAGGTGGCAACGGATAACTGTCTTTCTTGGTCACGGCGTTGATTGCGATGTAATTAACGCAAAATCTCTCCGTGCCATCTGGCTTCGGCACGAGTACAAGTAGACTGCAAAAGTCACTGGCGGAGTTTTCGATGACGCCCAGTTTCCAAAGTTCCTCTACGGTCGCTTGTATAACAGCTAACTTTTTGGGGGACTTTCTTATCCACTTTTGATGGATCGGCGTTTCATCCGTGAGCTGGATGTGGTGCTCGGTCTTGGTGGTGAAGCCTAGGACGTCCGCAGAATACTCAGGTAGTATCTCTTTCACGATTCTGTCTATCTCTTGGCGATCTTCTACTTCTAACTCTAATATGCCTGCGCACTCAGCGTAGATTGCAGCTACTGGCTGGTCGCTTCGCCGGTCAAACTCCCTCCACGGTCCTGAATTGGCTCTCCACCAGCCTCTATGGTCTGTGTCTTTTCTAAACGTGTCGCTGAAGTCTTTCCCCAACAGTATTGGGTGTTGGACTTCCTGTACGGCTCTGGCTGATATGGTACTGGGGATTCCCTCTAAGTCGAATCGAATATCCAAATATCCCAGGATTGGTGTTCGGGCTTCCGTGACCATCTGGATGTGGGCTGTTGCGTTGCGAAGTCGGTTGGCGAGACGCTGAGCTATCTCTGGTTCTACTAATGATACAACTGCTCCCGGGTCGAAGAGCGCCCTGTATTGCTCCCCGGCGAGGATAACTCGTAAGTAATTCCGATTATCAACGGTGATTCCCGCAATTTCTCCGTCATCCTCCCTCATAGGGCTAGGCACGTCGACAAGGGTGGCGTCGTCCTTCGGCTCGGGGTTATTGGTACTCAGTAAATTTAGTCCTCTCTCTATTGTTTCTAGTTGCTCATACTCTTTTTCTTCCTCCGTATCGCTACTATCTTCTTCTAGCCACATCGCAGCCTCGATTATTTCGATCTCGTCCATGTCAAAATCGTCGTTGAAATTGTCCAAAACTGATACCCTCTTTAGCTGCTCTTGTATTGCTCCATCTTTTTCCATGGCGTTCTTCCGGGTTTCTCCTGAATCCATCGCCCAAGTCAGGCGATCTGTGGCTGCCTTTACAGGTGTTTCTTCCTCTTGGTGCGACGTGGCTCGGCGCAGGCTCGTGGGTGGTGCACACAAGTATCTCTGATTCAACTCTGAGTTTTTCTCCTCAACTCTTTTTCTCCATACTTCCAGGTTGAGTTTTGCAAACTCCTCCGCGCTCAAGTTTTTTGATTTCTCGAGTTCTCTCTCTGGCTCAGATTTCTCGGATTTCTCAGATTTTCTCTTTCACTCGGATTTCTCGGATTTCTCAGATTTTCTCTCTAACTCGGATTTCTCGGATTTCTCAGATTTCTCAGATTTTCTCTTTAACTCGGATTTCTCGGATTTCTCAGATTTCTCAGATTTTCTCTCTAACTCGAATATTTTCCTCGTAGCGTTGCTACTCCCCAGAGGCTCAACCGGCGTCCCGTTTGGCGTGGCTTCCGCAATCTTTTCTACTCAGATTTCTGATTTCCTCAGTTGCGCCGTGCCTTCCCTATCCTCGACTAGCGAGTTCGGCTTGTCTGCGGCACTCTCTTGCTTAAAACTAGTTTTCTTTCTCTGCTCTCCTCTTATTTCTAGGAGTTTTTCAATACCTCGTGCTTTGTACCCTTCTTTTTCATTGCGGTTGTTCCCTGTTTGGTTATGTTTTTCTGGTTTTTCTTCACTCGAGGTAGGGGTAAAATAGGCTCCTATCCCTTGATTTTGTTTGTCTACCGCTAGCTTTAGATTAGAAGTTCCAATCCTCGGTATTGATACTCTCGGCTGTGGCTTTTTCGGTGTTGCATCTACTTGACTCTGTTTTAGTGGCAGTATGCCACTCTCTCCCCCTTCCAAGACTGACGTCCGGATAGGAAAGTCAGTCTTTTCCTTCTCCAAACGCCCTAACGTGGGAGTTGACTCCAGAGGGGGTTTGATGACTACAGTTGTGGGGTTTGTTGCGCCTGTGGGGGTCGCGGTAGTTGTGGTTGTTGCTGAAGTGGGGCTTGTAGTGGTGGCGGGGAAGTCAGCGGCCCCTGTGCTGCTCCCGCCTGCGCGTTTCCCAAACCGTTTCTGATTTGAGCGCACACCGGCGTTTGGCAAGTTTGGAATCTTGCTCCTTTATTTCCGCAAACCTGGCAAGTCGGCTCTGGCCTTACCGGACAGTTTTTCAACTGGTGTCCCATCTGTTTGCAGTAGAAGCACTGAGTTAGGTGACAGTTAGCTGCACGGTGTCCGGTTTGGTGGCATGTGTAACATGCACCTACATAGTCGGCTTGGTTGCCTGGTCTAACGTTGGGCGTTTGCGTCGGTGGCGCTGTGTTTAGCGGTGGTGTGCGCTGTAGAGGTTGTTGGTAGTTTCCTGTGTAGGTTACCTGTGCTGCATAGACAGGTTCTGCTGGCGGTGGTTGTGGTGGTGTTGGTGGAGTGTTTGCGGGTGGTTGGCCCGTTTGTGATGGAGGTGGTTGCTGTGTCGGCACTTTGTTCTTTTTTCCCTTCTTCCCTTGTGTGGGTGGCGTTGAACTTGCGTCTGCAGCGGCTACCTCGTCTACTTCCTCCACTGCTGCCACCTTAGGCTTGGCAGACGGTGTCCAGGCTACGGCAGGAAAACGAGATTTCTCCACCGGTGGGGGTGGTGCATATCTTATATCTTCCTCTACTTGCTCTTCATACCTCCGGCCGTATTTCTTCAAATCATGATACGTTTCGATGTGTTTGTTCTTCAGTGCCCTTCTGTATTCGGGTCTCAGTCCTTTTATAAGGAGTTTAATCTGTTTCCTGGTTCTTAGAGGTTTTCTCAGATGATCGGCTATATATCTGAAGCTTGTAATATATGCATCGAGTTTTTTTCCTTTGCCCTGTGTTCTCTTGTATAGTTCGTCCATTATGTCATTCGACGACATCGCCTTACAGTATCTTTGTCTGAAAGTTTCTTCGAAATCTTGCCAGTTACGGAAATCCTCTTTCTCCGTTTTGTACCACAGTGCGGTTCGGCCTGTCAGAGTGTATTTCTAACATTTGCCTGCTGTTTTGTCCTGTGCTCGTTTTTATATCTGTAAGCTTCGATATATATTCCTCTGCGTTGTCTCTGGCTTCGGCTGCAAACTTTACGTCGTAGTTCTTCAGGATTTGGAGTTTGGAGGCATAATGTGTAAGGTTATTTATTGTATCTCTTTCTGCTTACCGACTTCTACTGGTTTCACTTCCTCGGCGTCGTCTCTGGTTGCTACGGGTTCTTCGTCTCGGTATCCTACGGCTTGGTGAGGGACTATAATCTGAGTCACTGGTTTCTGATGATTCGCTGCTTGACGAATTACTCGAGCTCTTTCTCCTCCGCCGATCGCGTCTTCCGCGTTCGCTTCTACGACTTCTGTCGGTGGTGTGATTTTGCCTTTTGTGTCTTTTACCAGCTGATGCTCTTTCGTTTCCACTGTCGCCTGATTTCTCTTGGTCAACATTGTGTGACGTCCTGAGTGGCAATCACAGGGAATAAATTATTTATGTGAACGCGTATATACGTTTATTCGCGAATCTATCTTGATTTAAAATCGCGGGGTTTAGGGTGACCTGTACCGAGCGGTTTGTACAGATCGGTGCGCGTGCATATCTATACGTTATACACGGGCGGTCGCGTGGCTGACGATCGCGGCTAGTGGGGTTTTAGTTCGGAGTTTTGAGATGCTCCGCGCAATATATACTTTCATCAATAAAGATATGAAAAGAATATGACCTCTTACCTTTTGCGGTGAATGGGTGGAGATGAAAAACCAAATCCTGATTCTATCCTTTAAGACAATTTATTCAGATTACAGGTTGTGTACAGTAATTGCCCTTTTGATCTCGACGGGATGCGGCTTGGCTTCCCTTACAGATGTCGAGGTTCGTTATCACTATTCCGATACTCGCGCGCGTTCAAGTTCGGTTTGAATAGCGAATTCGCGATCGCTTTTGAGATGGCGATGACGCGATTTTACTTCGAATGCTCGGTGGCAATACGAAGGTTTGTCAGCGAGAAATCCGGCTCGTGTACATTCGAGGCTATGGATACTGAACCGATGCAAGGGAGTGATCGCCTTATATACGAAATTTCGCCTGTTTTTCGGGTTTGCCTAAATCATGCGCGGACTCGTCATAAGCAAACATTATAGACGTAGAAATTGTCGTGGTGTTGTGCTTATGTAACTGCTCCGCGGATCTCTAGGTATACGCGTTATCTTTATCTCCTCGCTGTATCGTCGGAAGGTCGTTGCCCGTTTACAAGTCATTGTCAAGGCCTGATCTTAAGCTATCAATGTCGATACATTAAAAGAACGGCGCGTGTGTTTACTCTGAGGCGAATTTTTGCGCAGTGGCAAGTAAAGACGGAATGAAAGTTAATTAATTTTTTTTTCGTTCGTCACAATTGTATACGGGCGCGGGCGGTGTTTGTATTTGTGGCTGCCGTTGAAATTACTCAGTGAAGTAGGGGTTTGGGTAGGTGTGCTCCAGGACGTGTCTGTTTCCTCCCCTTTTAGGTTCGTTTCCCCTCGTTCATGAGCCTGGGTTCGTAGGAAGGCTCGTGCGAGGTCTTGGGTTTGTCGAGGGAGGAGCATCTCGTACGGGGTCTGCCCAATCTTTTCCTTGGCCGTAGATCGCCACGTCATTCTGACCGCTCTCCTGCCGTTCATTGTTGCCGTTCACTGGGAAGTCGTAATTGACAGGTCTTAGTCTCGGTTCTTCGGTGGTTCGCTCCGATTCTGCATTGCACGGCTTTGGCCGCACATTCGTTTGTCTCGGTGTGCTATTCAGATAATCTTTTGGTGAACTCCATTGATATATGCTGTATTGTGTTTCGTCTGTTGAAGCGTTGTCTTCTGCGGGTAAATTGCTGTTCAGGCTCGGGATCGCTCCCATTGATCTCGGAGTTGTATGAGTTGCTGCAGTTGATGGAGTTGCCGTGGTATGTGTCTCAGGTCCCTGGAAGGATCCTGTTGGGTTCGTTTTTACCGGCACGTCCATAAATTGCTGTACTTTATGCGACTGGTGCACTCTGTACGGGAGACCTTGTTCATGTCCCTGCATCACGTTAGTTGGGATCTGTGGATCTGACGTACAGTGACGTTCTGTATTTGTCCGAGACTGACGTTTGCTGTGGCAGGGTAGTTATTGTTACTCCCGGACACTGGTATTGCTTGTGTTGTATTTTTCCGTAGCACTGTTTTCGGTGGGAGTAATATGTCCTCCATTGTGCTCGGTGGCACCCGACCATATTCATCCCACTCGTACCATGGGGCTTAGGCTACTTGGCTTTCTCTGATTCTCAAGCGTAATAGTCTGTCTTTGAGAAGTTCCACAGATCCTATACTGCTCACTCTATCGCTCACCAATTGTTCGAAAACATCTGCCTCTCATCCATCGTCAATACTAGTATCTTCTGTTTCGAAATGATTATTTGTTATCTAATCTTCAAAATTATGTCTTTGTCTGATCTCTGGGGGAATGCGACGGAGAATCCGTCGTAAGAACTGGGTGACTCTCCTGCAGACACCCGGAGCCGAGCGGAGAAATATGCTTTAATCGCAACGGGTGTTTACAGGAGAGAACAGCTGAGCCACAGCCAGGCGTCGGCACTGGGCCGCGCCGTAGGAGAGAGGGAGAGAGAGGGAGAGCGCGCGAGAGCCCGCAGCACGATGCCGAGTCGCCACTGTGACGTCACAGCCGCCGAGCTGCGAGAGAGCGCACGAGGAGTGGGAGCGCCGCCGACTACCACACGCGGCCGTGCGCGGCGCGCCGAGTCAACAGACGCGCCGACGGGCCACTACCGTCGCCATGACACCTCGAGGAGCTACGAGGCGACGACGAGCGTGACCATCGCATGGCGCAGTAGCGAGCGGTTGAGCCGCGTATATAGTAGCGAGCGCGTGCGTATGTATGTGTGTGAGCGCGCGCAGCACAGCGTGTGATGAAGAGCGTAAGGGTGCGAGAGAGACCGCACGATGCGGATAAAATACAGCGTTAGAAAGTGGAGGCTACCGAGCCCCACAGGCGTATGCGAGACCGATATTGGCGGTCGGAGTGGAGGCAACGGGCTTCTCCACACCGACAGAAATACGTGTACGCGAGCATAATTGCGCCAGAGCCGAGAGAGAATAATGCCGAAGAGTGGAATAATGAATGTTATACGCGATAAAATTAAATAAATAGTAATTAAATAAATAGAAATAGGAATAAATAATAAGGATCACTGTCAAAGATATCATGTAGGCAAAGAATAAAATGTGTAAATAAGCGGATAGAGCGAAAAGGAAAATGTAAATCATAATTACCGCGGCAAGTCACGTGACCGCCGGAGCCGACGTATGTGTTCGTGTGTGATAGCGCGAGAGTGAGCGGCGAGCCGCAAGAGTCAGTCGCACGTACGCAGTAAGCATAAGCACAGCTACGAGCAATCACCGAGTTTTAAAGATATCAGGAGTTTTGAGTGGTAAATCCAGCAGCATCCTTCCACCCGCGCACAACCGCGTCTCGTACCAGTTTTCGCGTACGACGATTACAGAGCACGAGACAACGGCCGTACGAGGGGAGGAATTCCAGGAGCGAGAGAAGTAAGCGAGAGAAAGTAAGCGAGAGGAAGCGTGAAAGTGAGCGGTGCCGAAGTTCGCGAACGCCGCGTGCACGCGAGAAACCAGCCGTAGCCGAGCGTAAAAGTGTAGAGTGCAAAAAAAAATAATAAAACGAGATTCTACCAAACCCGAGCGCATTCACTTATTAGAATTACGACTCAAGCGACCCGTGAGAAGGAGAGTCTCAGCCGAGGCCCGAAGCCGGTGAGCGAGCCCCTACGTCGTGTCAAGGCGCCCTTATACCCCGAAAACAACAGACGCGACGCGAAGCTCGGCTCAGACCGCGGAGGGGAAGGCCCACGTGCGAGCACAAACCCCAGGAGAGACACCAGCACGACCGCCGGCACCGACGCGTGGTCATCACCGTGAGTCATCGCCGTGCCTCTCTCCTCGCCCGCCACAGCCACCTGTCCCACCGTGTCACAACACTCAAAATCAGCATAAATACCGCATGGTACTTTTTCTTTATAACTAAAATTTTTAAATTCAAGAGATTGATTAAATGGGTTAGGTAATTTTATGCAGCATTCGTTAATTTCAGTACAATCTTTTTTATGTAAAGATAATTTATCCTGGTTAGTAAAATAATGTAAACAATTAAGGCAAATAAATTTACGACTTTTATGATTAGATATTTGATTTGAAACTAAACGTGATAAATCTTTAATCCAAACGTAATGAGGTCTAAGTGGTTCTAAATTTTCATAAGATATTTTTTCTTGCTCATCAGTACCATAATAATTTTGTATAATAATTTTGTACAAGCAGAAAGTTGATGATATGCGACTTTTTTTCATGTTTCATAAGGTAAATTGGTAAAACATAAAATTTTTCATAATGTTTTTTTAAAATGTAAACATTTATAGATATATTATCATTTTGTTTTTCAAATTTAGGTATTTTTGCTAGCATAGCTGGAAACTCGATTCCATCAAAATTCAATTCTTTTTCATATTTTATATATTCTAATTGCCGATTTGAATGATTATTTGGATGCAGTGCAGATAATACAGCCCACTTAAAACATGCGTTATCGAAATTCTGTACATTAAACATACTTCTTTTTGTTTTATAAATTTCAGTAAATCTATAAAAGAGCTTGCACGTATCGGATTATACTTGTTTATATGTACGTTTAAATTTAAAATTTCACGTAGTGTCCATCCTGAATCTCGCTCTTGAAACTCTTCTAGATATCGCTGAATCGACTCTTGAACATTGGTTTTCCACTATTGTTTTAAATTAATTTTTGATAAAATACTGCTATTTCTTCATCAGATTTATTTATAACAAATTCAGTTGGTAATACAATGTACAATTTCAAAGCATCTTCTTTTTTAAGTATATTTTTCATTCGAGGTTGAAAGAAAGCTTGAGCATCGTTCAAAAAACCAGCAATATCCAAATTTTTCAGATTTTTAGTTACTCCTGATTTTATGTGATTATTATTAAATTGGATGTATTTTGAATATATTTGTTTTTCAGCCGAAGCATGCTCGGAGATCCAGGTAAACTCGTAAATTTGCTTTCCCTCACGCTAGGCATCTGTATCGGTGTGTTGTTTGTGAGGTGGCGACCCAAGAGCAATAAAAGTCACCGGAAAAGGGATAAGCCCTCGTCCGTTCTCCTGCGACACCGAATTTCCTTACAGCTACGAAATGCGAGCCTGCTCGTTAGTCGAGGGACAACCTCTGCTGAAGCAACTACGTTTGCTAGAGAAATTCTATCAAGATTTTCTTCCTTTTCCTTAATTTTCAATAAATACTTTGTGCAATCAATTGAGTTATTTACTTAAGCTAAGTGCAACAAACTCAACAATTATTAAAGCAACTTTCTAAGATTTCCCACTTTACACGATCACTTCTTCTATTATGTTGTTGCAGACCTTTACCACTTTTTAATAAATTCTTTAATTTAATTTTAACTCCTTGTAGAAGTGAAATCGTTGATAAAAAGTTTTGTTTATCATGAACATTTATTTATATCAGATTTATATAAAAGTTGTCTTAAAATTTTTAAGTTAGTGCCTAAAAACTTGATTCATTTTGTCACTTTTTCTGAACACACAAGCGAAGAAAAAGTCTAAGAACTTTTTTACAATCAAAGGCAGACATTTTTCTTTACTTTATACTATTTAGATTTTGGATAAACTGACTGAAAGGATGAGTTTCCCTTCCCTTATATACGCTATTGAGAAGTGCCTGCGTGCCATTCTGCAGGACAATCTTGTATGAATCATATACATGAATAAAGGGTGCCTACGTGCGATTCTGCAAAATAATTTTTCTGCATCTAGAATATTCATTGTTAACGAATTTTCTAGAGCATGCAGCATATTTACAAAAAATACGTACTGACGCACTTTAAGGCAATACAATTATACTTGCCATCGCGGCGCTACAACATCCCTTGGTATTCTAGAACGTGTAAAAATATGGTAGTTTTCTTCAGGAGAAATTAATTGTGCTAGTCTTTATTCCAAACATATTACTTTTAAAAATATAGATATTACTTTTCTCATTTTTAGAAATATTCTCTTCAAATCTGAAAATATGCTTTACAGGTATCAATTGTATACATGGATAGAACAATATTTTTACTATTTTAAAAGTATTTTTAAAAGTTTTTAAAAGTATCTCAATTCATGGTTTATTTTTTCTACCTTTAATACATAATAAATTAACTGTTAGCAAAAGAAATAAAACGCACTAGGGTCATCTAGCAAATTTAAAGTATAATAGGTCGCATTGCTCTCGAAGGCATAGTATATATTGCGACAAGGCACTCGTATAAACATACACATACATACAAGCGCCTAGCGCAGAGCCATGCGTACACACATACTTGTATACGCACGGCAAGGCGAGGATCGAGGCGGCAGGAGCCGCGCGCGAAACCGCTTAAGGGGATCAAGAACGTTCAAAAAGCAGTGATTTCGTATATTCGAAACCACTCCGAGGCTATTGTTACGATCGCTGTGAAAATTTGGGAAATAATTCATAAAGACGTAAAATTGACGGCATGACTGCAATATTTAAAAAATTTTGAAAGAATATTAAAAAATAAGTTCCACTTTTCTCCGCTAGGCGATAAAAAGCGCTGCATTCGTAACATGCATCCGAGAAAATGCATTATAAAAGTTATTTGACGAAAAGAACGCATAAAAACTGAGTTTACCCGTAAACTAATTTATATAATGTATATAATAGTCACAAAAATATTAAGTTTTCGAGCGTCATGAAAGAATAAAACCGAATCTTCGTGTAGCAAACAAACTCTTCCGCTTTTACCTTTCGGAGGGGTAAGAAGAGGGTAAGAAAGAGGAAAAATGTTATTTCTTTGACAGGCAACAGGAGGCGCAGAATTTCATTTCTCAAGTCTTCCCGGAAGATCGGTAATGCAGCTCCAACAGCACGCGCGACCGGCCCGAGCAAGAATTTTTTCACCATAGATTTTCATGCCAAATTTTTTCTACCCACACTTTCAGCATCGTGCATTTCACCGGGGATAAGTGTACGTAGCCACTCGCTGCAAGCTGTACTACGCTCTTAGAAAAAGGTAGCGGCAACTAGGTACACGTCTTCACCACTTGGTACCAAACGCTTAGACCGCGCGGCAGTTTATACTACTTGACCTGTGGGTAGGCCGGGGTCACAGGCCGTAGTGTCCCTTTTATGACGGTTCATTTAGATCGCTGAAATTAAATTCGAATTTGAATAAATAATTTGGCTAACAAAAAAATTTAATAGATGTAAACGATTTATAAAACTAGAAAACGCTACCCGAATTTGAATGACAAAAATCGACTGGTAATTACTTGATAAAGTGAGTGCTCAGATTTTCATGATTACACTAACAAAGTTTTGTTTTTCAATTTTTCAATATTATGAATTTTTGTATAAAATATTATTCGTTTTTAAAATGTACTAATAATAACAAAACTTGAATCATAAAAATCGGATGATTTCACATTAATTAATTTAGGCCAAGCGCCCTAGCTTTTTTGTGGACATAAAAGTAGCCCGGCAACGGATACCGCGATTATATAGAGAAAGGGAAGCCCATATACTTTTGGACACGAAATCTGTGCGGGAACGTTGTTTATTATTAATAATAAGATGCAAAAAAGCATTTTTTTTTAGTTTTTTGCTTTTAACTCGTAAAATAAGAGATTAACGTAAAAAAGTAAAGAGAGAAAAGTTGTAGCTGATTAAATTGCGAAGAAATTCATATATTGAACGTCTCTATCCGATGAATGGACATGGAGGAAACCTCGAAAAACCGCGAAAAACACCGCAAAATCTACGTTTTTTTAAAAATTGAAAACTCAGCCATTTTTACACTTTTAAGGCTCAAATTTAGAATGAAGGAAGGGCTTTATACCTAGTTTCATGTCGCCAAAAAATGGAGTGATTTGAACAAGAAAATGTATTTTTTTAGATTTGCGAAAAAAGGGTTTTGAACAGATGAAAAACGAACTGAAACGTGAGCGAAAACGGCCGAGCGCGCGGCGTCGTAGCGCGCTTGTATATCTATATACTCTTTCTCTGCCACCACTGCCGCGCGCTCGGCCGTTTTCGCCTCGGTTTTCGCTCACGTTTCAGTTCATTTTTCATCGATTCAAAACCTTTTTTTCGCAAATCCAAAATATACACTTCGTTGTTCAAATCATAAAATTTTCAACGCTGTATTCCAAATTCCAGTAGGACTCCCCAATTTCTCGTGCTCGCGCACACAAAAGTGCACTAAAATCGTACATAAAAAATTCAATTTGCAATTATGCAAAAAGTAATTGGCGCAGAGCTCCATTTTTTGGCGACATGAAACTAGGTATAAAGCCCTTCCTTCATTCTAAATTTGAGCCTTAAAAGTGTAAAAATGGCTGAGTTTTCAATTTTTAAAAAAACGTAGATTTTGCGGTGTTTTTCGCGGTTTTTCGAGGTTTCCTCCATGTCCATTCATCGGATAGAGACGTTCAATATATGAATTTCTTCGCAATTTAATCAGCTACAACTTTTCTCTCTTTACTTTTTTACGTTAATCTCTTATTTTACGAGTTAAAAGCAAAAAACTAAAAAAAATGCATTTTTGCATTTTATTATTAACAATAAACAACGTTCCCGCACAGATTTCGTGTCCAAAAGTATACGGGCTTCCCTTTCTCTATATAATTG
Organism: Philotrypesis tridentata; assembly: GCA_018906965.1. Taxonomy (NCBI): domain Eukaryota; kingdom Metazoa; phylum Arthropoda; class Insecta; order Hymenoptera; family Pteromalidae; genus Philotrypesis; species Philotrypesis tridentata. Next base: position 74,079 of record JACCIB010000085.1, read on the forward strand.
CGGTATCCGTTGCCGAGCTACTTTTAAGTCCACAAAAAAGCTAGGGCGCTTGGCCTAAATTAATTAATATGAAATCATCCGATTTTTATGATTCAAGTTTTGTTATTATTAGTACATTTTAAAAACGAATAATATTTTATACAAAAATTCATAATATTGAAACATTGAAAAATTTTAAGAAAAATTTTATTTGTAGAGGTTGTGCCCTTAGGTGAGACCAGGTGTGACCCTCATTAGAACGCTCTAGCCAAGGGTCTGCCACTGGTGTCATAAAAGGCTTAGTCCTCTCTGTACGGGTACCCATATAAGACAGCATTAGAAAAAAATTCTACTCTCAATTTTCAAATAAACAATTTTTAAACAAAGGTAATTTTTGGCTTACGTCAGTTCATGCGTAATGATTACTTATAGTTACAAAACTTGAATCACGAAAATCGGAGCATTTTCACTGTTATCAATTCACAGTCTGTAAGTGAAGATTATCAAACTAGTCTAGTAATCTCAGGTAGTTACCATTCGATTTTTATTATTCAAATTCTGCTGAAATAAGCCTTTTCTGTAGATTACATATCTGTTCATAAAGTATTCATTTTGCAAATTTTGAATTATTATGAATTGTTCACGTTCAGCCTCCGAGATCGCCCTTTACCCTCATAAAATTTTCGGAAACACTACCCATTTTTTCACCGTAGTATTTTCTGCCCATACTCTCAGCATCGCGCGTTTCGTCGGGGACATGCGTAGGTAGCCACTGCATAGTAAGCTGTGCTGTATTCTCAGAAGGTGGTGAACACATGTTGGCCTGCCACGCATTGCTACCGTTGGTGTGCGTTGATCAGCCCGGACTAGTAGGAGAATGCAAAAAAAACCTTCAACTAAGGAAAGATAGAAGATGGCACCACTCGTTTATGCTAATTATTAAAATAAACTAATATTTTGAAACTTTTATCCATGCTTGAAGATAAATTTTGTTTTTTTATGTACAATTACGTTTATGAAATTCGTCTAACTTTAAAAGAACAATAGTTACAGAGGAAACTGTAATTTTAAGTTATCGACACATAGCTTCGAGATTTTTGAAACGTTCTTGATCCCCTTAAGGGGTTATGACAGTGTTAAAACCTGAAAAAAAAGAAAAATTGTTAGTGCTGTAAAAAATTAATAGATATATAGGTGCTCTAAAAACTATATTTTTGCTTTCAAATACAAGTATTATACATCACTTTTATGCATAAATAATATGCATAAAGTGAGTGTAACATTTAAAAACATTTAAAGGTATTTGCTTACCAAAAATCATGATTTTCATCACTTTTATTTACTTGCCGCATGTTTCTGATGGAACCGTACCATCAATCCTGTTGAATCAAAGTGCCAAATCTTCATTATGAGTCTGGTCTCAGACTAAGTGGAACAGATTCCTGAAAAACACAAAATTAATATAATTAATTAAACATATATTGACAATATTAATAATTATAGTGAATGTTACATATGTAAACATACGTAACATTCACTTTGAACTTATTTTTGCCAATTCTGCTCCACTCAGTTTGTGACCGTACTCATTAGGAAGGTTTTCCACTTTGGTTCGTCCGGATTGATGTTACGGTTCCTTCAGAAAGCTGCGGCAAGTACATCAAAAGCATGAAAAAACTAAATTTGAGCAAAGGCATTTAAAGTTTATAATGTAAATCATACAAATGAACTCAGCATACCTTGATTTGCTTTTGGTACTCAAATATACATACAATAAAGTATATTTGATGGTACGCGCTTGTCATGCTGTGTGATAATAGCATTTAGAAGCTGAAAATAAAATAAAAATTATCGTTAGCTATTCATAATCAAGTTATGTTTATGAATTACAGTTACATACAATACTTACCATTATTAAATACACTTTAAGTTCTTAAAAGGTATGCAAAATAATACTTCAGGCAGTCAATATAAGCTCCCATTTTGCTGGCTTGCACCCGTATACCTAAAAGCAAAAAATATACCAACAAAGAAAAAGCTCATTATGAACACTGTTATTACAAATTAGTTTCCAATACTTATCTGAATAATGTTTGTACTCTGCAGAAGTTCTTGCACTTTTGCAACACCGCTATAAGGTTATAAGCATTGCTACAGCAGCTAGCAGACTAACTGCACTGATCTAGTGTCTTGGATGAAAAACAGCTGTTTGGCTACTTTCTGCTGCTTTACAGAAAATTCTACTATACCGATCAAACAGAAATCTTCTTTTTCGACTAGACGCTGTGAGGCACAACCTATTCGAGTGGCAAATTCAAATTTGTTGAATGCCTTTACTTTAACACATTGAGTTTAGTAACATAAAATCACACATAGAAAAATTAATTTTACAGATTTTATTTATTTTACGGAAATAATTAAATTAATAACTCTTGAGAAAAAAACGGTTTGTAAAACGGTTTTTAAGTCATATTTTCAGTAAGATTTCTCATGAAATTACTCTGTAAAAAGTGGGTTAGAACAATCCTTTCCACAAGTTTGGCCTAATTAAAATATTTAAAAATCACGATTTTTCAAAAATTTACTTGAAACAGATTTGTTAGTTTTTTGTTAATATCTTCGAGGAAAATTTTTTTAGCCAAAAACGGCTTTCAGGACCATATTCTACAGACTATTAACTATGAAAAAAGTGAATAAAAAAAAAAAGGGTATTTTCAAAATTTTAACACTGTCATAACCCCTTAAGGAGAAGGGAAAAGTATTAGGAGAGAGAAAGTAGGCATCGATACCTACATCAGCGCGCATATAGAGCACAAAGGAAAGAGAGAGAAACAAAGAGACGCGACAGCGCTAATGAAGACGCCTTCACTTAAAGAAGAGAAGTGGGGAGTTTTCGGACTTTACGCGTACCAAAAACTATGCGTGCGCGACAGCGCACGAGAGATTCAGATCCCGGCCCTTGACCAGAGCACACGCACTTAGACGCAACTGCCACCGACACTATCAACCGCTGGGAGGCCCAACGCTGCCGCGGAGCTTAACATCTTGCCGCCGCCAGCCTTGCCTCCCAGGATCGTCCCACGGCCAACCTCTCCGAGCCTCGCTCCAGACGCCTATGCACCGAGTCCCTGACCGTCGCGGAGAAGACGTACGACCCAGAGGCAACAGACCAGGAGTCCAACGTCCGCCGGCAGCACATGTAAGTGTCGGTTGCATGCCTCTGTCACTCTCTCTCTCTCTCGCGGTGAAACCCCGGTTTCATTATGCCGTAGAGCAGGATTAGCCCGGGTACGCGCGAGCTCAGTCGAGCCTCATAACTCGCCGAGCTCGATCCTCGCCTCGTCGAGCCAAATCGGAGAAGCGCGAACACACAGCGCGAGTGTGCGCTTATGTAATATCAAGTGCGCTCTGCTTGCTCGCCCCTATAGTAACGCGAAAAATTCATTTCGCATCCCTATTCGCGTTGACATGTTCTGCACCCATAGCTAGCAGCCCCGGATCCCCCCAGCACACCGAAGAGAACCTGAGCAGCTGAGCGCAGCCAGGAGGCTGGGTAAGGTTTTTGTGCACAAAGCCCCTTTTGCGTTGCTGGTCGCGCGGCTAAGAGCGACCACGAAGGCTAGCAAGGAGCCACGTCATAATATGTATAAGGTACACTTATACTTGTTTCATTTCCTCGCAAAGGTTTTGTTGCCGAAGTCATAGCGTATATGTACAGCGTACATTTATACTTGATTTATTTCATCACATGAAAATCGTGGAATGAAAAATCGTTAAAGTCAAAGCAAAATCGATAGAGATATTTTCTTATGGGAATAACAATTAATTTATTAAAGAAATACTCTCTTTCTCCTCTCTCTTGTAACTTAATAAAATTAATGTTTACTTGAAAAATGTGAAAGAGAGAGAGAGAGAGAGAGAGAGAGAGAGGAGAGAGGGTATTTCTTTAATAAATTAATTGTTATTCGCATAAGAAAAGGTCTCTATCGATTTTACCTTAACTTTAACGATTAAAAAAAAACTCTCCCTCCTCTCTCTTGTAATTTAAAAAAATGAATCTTTAGTTGAAAAAATATAAAAAAGAGGGAGAGAGGAGAGAGTATTTTTTAATAAATTAATTGTTATTCGCATAAGAAAAGGTCTCTATCGATTTTACCTTAACTTTAACGATTAAAAAAAATACTCTCCCTCCTCTCTCTTGTAATTTAAAAAAAATGAATCTTTAGTTGAAAAAATATAAAAAAGAGGGAGAGAGGAGAGAGTATTTTTTAATAAATTAATTGTTATTCGCATAAGAAAAGGTCTATCGATTTTGCCTTAACTTTAACGATTAAAAAAAATACTCTCCCTCCTCTCTCTTGTAATTTAAAAAAAATTAATCTTTAGTTGAAAAAATAGGAGAAAGAGGGAGAGAGGAGAGAGAATATTTTTTAATAAATTAATTGTCTTAACTTTAGCAATTTATTATTCAGCAATTTTCATGCGAAGTAATAGAGAAATCATCAGTCTATGAATAGAGTTATAGGGTTATAGGGTTATAGTTTTTTTAAATAATTATAATTACTAATTAACTAATTATAATTTTTTAACTTTTGTAAAAATATTATGGATGTTTCTTTTGATGAAAAATTTCTCTATTTATAGACTGATGATTTTTAAATTTAATAAAGAAAATCAGATTTATTTATATTTTTATTATCATTTATAGGGTTCATTTATTTATTACAATTACAAGCATAAAATTATAAAATTAATAAAATGTTGAATTATTCATAATTGAAAAATATAAAATTATAAAAAACGATTACAAAAGCGACTTTAAAAAATAATCATTTTCTTAAATGTTTTCGTTTCAGGGATTTGCTCGTAGTGATAAGCCATTGTACGATGGCAGCGAGTATGTCCATAATGTCGGGAATACAGTTAGATAACTCTGCACATTATGTATAAACTGTTGATAATTTTGGATTTATAAAATATAGTTTATATTTATTGTATAAGTCTGATGCATTAAGGCGTTATGACAGTGTTAAAACCTGAAAAAAACGAAAAATTGTTAGTGCTGTAAAAAATTAATAGATATATAGGTGCTCTAAAAACTATATTTTTGCTTTCAAATAAAAGTATTATACATCACTTTTATGCATAAATAATATGCAAAAAGTGAGTGTAACATTTAAAAACAATTAAAGGAATTGCTTACCAAAAATCATGATTTTCATCACGTTTGTTTGCTTGCCGCATGGTTCTGATGGAACCGTACCATCAATTCTGATGAATCAAAGTGCCAAATCTTCCTAAGTTGAACAGATTCCTGAAAAACACAAAATTAATATAATTAATTAAACATATATTGACAATATTAATAATTATAGTGAATGTTACATATGTAAACATACGTAACATTCACTTTGAACTTATTTTTGCCAATTCTGCTCCACTCAGTTTGTGACCGTACTCATTAGGAAGGTTTTCCACTTTGGTTCATCCGGATTGATGTTACGGTTCCTTCAGAAAGCTGCGGCAAGTACATGAAAAACATGAAAAAACTAAATTTGAGCAAAGGCATTTAAAGTTTATAATGTAAATCATACAAATGAACTCAGCTATACTTACAGAAACTACGTGGCATACCTTGATTTGCTTTTGGTACTCAAATATACATACAATAAAGTATATTTGGTGGTATGCGCATATCATGCTCTGTGATAATAGCATTTAGAAGCTGAAAATAAAATAAAAATTATCGTTAGTTATTCATAATCAAGTTATGTTTATGAATTACAATTACATGCAATACTTACCATTATTAAATACACTTCAAGTTCTTAAAAAGTATGCAAAATAATACTTTAGGCAGTCAATATAAGCTCCCATTTTGCTGGCTTGCACCCGTATACCTAAAAGCAAAAAATAAACCAACAAAGAAAAAGCTCGTTATGAACACAATTATTACTAATTAGTTTCCAATACTTATCTGAATAATTTTTGTATTCTGCAGAAGCTCTTGCCCGTTTACAACACCACTGAGGTTATAAGCATTGTTACAGCAGCTAGCAGACTAACTGCACTGATCTAGTGTCTTGGATGAAAAACAGCTGTTTGGCTGCTTTCTGCTGCTTTACAGAAAATTCTACTATACCGATCAAACAGTAATCTTTATTCTCGACCGGACGCTGTGAGGTACAACCTGTTCGAGTGGAAAATTCAAATTTGTTGAATGCCTTTACTTTAACGCATAGAGTTTATTAACATAAAATCACACGTAGAAAAATTAATTTTACGGATTTTATTTATTTTACGGAAATAAATTCATAACTCTTGAGAAAAAAACGGTTTGTAAAACGGTTTTTAAGTCGTATTTTCAGTAAGATTTTCCATGAAATAACTCTGTAAAAAGTGTGATAGAACAATCCTTTTCACAAGTTTGGCCTAATTAAAATATTTAAAAATCACGATTTTTCAAAAATTTACTTTAAACAGATTTATCAGTTTTTTGTCGATATTTTCAAGGCAAATTTTTTTAGCAAAAAACGGCTTTCAGGACCATATTCTACGGACTATTAACTGTGAAAAAAGTGAATAAAAAGAAAATTAATATTTTCAAAATTTTAACACTGTCATAACCCCTTAATACATTTTTGAAATATTAAAATATATGTAAATAAATCCCATATGGCTTTTCGAAATTCAACTATTGATCCTTCTTCTAAACATTTGTCCCATTCTTAATCATTACTAATTATGTTTCTCATTTGGCAAGCATCTTCATATCTATCATAGATTGTATGTTATTTACTGAACGTGTCTGTAAAAGATTTTGCACTCCGAACAGGTAATAACCGTAGACGTAAAAAAATGTTTCTCTTTTTTTATGATTTACAAAATACATTTGAGACATGATTGGTGGTTGGATTTCTTTCTTTTGGTCCATTATTTCAATTTTGAATTGAATGCATAATGATAAGAAATTTTGTTCTATAAATATTGTCTTGCATTTTTAGGCACGACTGCAATGCATACAATACGTTTTTTTTTACTTTCGCGATTACCGGCCAATTGTTCAAATGGGAGCTCTTTATGCTTAATTTTACATGTATTTTTAACTAAAGTGTATTGTAATAAGCTTATCTCAGTCAGATAAGTCCTAATCGATTCAAAAAATTTTTTTGTAAGTTCTACTTATGTTATGTTGTGATAGTATAAAATTGGGCTCGATCCCATACATACAAAAAATATGAGGACATTTTTCATATTCTCGAAAAACGGATCGTTGGCAGATCGGGCGAGCGCGAAACGCGAGCGTCAGTCGGTCGCGCCTAAAATGTAAAGCGCGTAGCGATGCAAAGCGGCCAGCCACTGAGCCCTCCGGGCCGAAAAGCCGAGTGTGGAACGCTAGTTATCTTCTATTTTCATATTGTTCGTTTGTTTAAATTTCACTGAAGCAGTATCAAAACCTAATTTTATGTTTAGAATATATTATGTTTTTGCCATCATTTCTTCTACGGTAAGCGGGATAACCATTAGGATTGTGCGTTCTTCGATCAATAAATGGTTCTGGAAAATATTCTGTGCAATATCTTTTAACATCACGGATTATGTATCATATTATTTTTTACCAATTCATATAATTGAAGTTATTTTGTTGGTCAGGTATTTCAGCATTTATTAATGAATCAATTTGATCTGTGTCTCGCCATTTATCATAACACGTGTAGTCCACGCTTTTAAAATACTATAATGTAAATATAACTTTTGTTTGATGGAATATACCATATTTTGTGAGTTTATCTATCAATACTTTCATTTTTTTATGAACAACTAGAGACATTAAATCTAGACGATCAATTATAGTTACATAAGATAATAAATTATTTACAATTACTTTCAAATTTGGTTTGCACATCATCGTTAAAAATGTATTTGGTTTTCCATTAACTTATAATTGTGCCATTCAATCTAAATAATTTTGTATAGCTAGAGAATTACCAATATGTGATGATGATGTAACGTGCCAAATCTGTTAACTATGTTGTATTATTGACTATATTGTCGGATGATTAACGTTAACATATGTCGTTAGCGTATTGTACTGTTCAGCCGGTTTCGCAATGCACATGCGGGCATTGGGCGGTGGCTGATTGCTGCAATGCGTGAAAGCGGTCGCGACATCCGTAGAGTTCATATTTTGCAGTGTGTCCGTACTATTGATCAGTGTATACGCACTTTCGATCAGTGTGTCCGCATTTCTCGATCAACATGTCCACGCTTCTCGATTAGCGTGTTCGCACTTTCCAGTGTGTCCGCCCTATTGATCAGCGCGTCCGGGTCGGCTTCATACCGTCCCAGACGGTGCGGAAGAGAATGGCCCCTCTCCCCCCTCATCATCAGCGTAGAGTCGGTGGATATACCACTCCAACGCTGATCCCTTCGTCTCCTTAAGGGGTTATGCCTGAGTTAAAATTCAAAAAAATCAAAAATTTTTTTATTTGATTTTTTTAAGGCAAATTTAATGAAGAATACGCTGCTGAAGTCCTTTTTGTCCGAAAAAATTCCGTTACAAAGTTATAGGCAAAATACTAAAAAAATACAATTTTTTAAAATTGCGTATTATTGATATTTTGTCTTATAGCACTTTTGATTATTTAAAACAATTGCTTTTTCATAGAAAATGTAAAATTAAATATATTTACAAACTCCTTTTGAAAACGCAATTTTATTTAAAAAAAAAATATATTATTTATTGAATCATTACATACTGTAAATAACTAATTTTTATAAAATCGTAAATTTTATTTTTATTTTGAATTTTCAAAATAAAATAAATTTAGGATTTAAATTTAGTCTTGTAATTTTTTAATCAAACTTATAAAGGGGTAAAAAAATATTCCTGCAAATTTAAATTACCGCCTGAAAAAAGACACTTTACAGCATATGGAAAAGGAAATCACTGTTTTACCGACTTAGTCGAGTTTGCATTCAGACTGTCAGACATCAGCTGTTTCGTCTGCTGTCTGTAGTTTAGTGTAAGCTGGATGTTGTGCTGTTGTGATAGCTTCTGAGTCTGTTAGTCTTCAAATTTAGATAAGTGTTTGGACTATAAACAACATATGATTTGTAAAGAATTTGTTCTTTGTGAGTATATTCTTGATTTTTAGGTGTACGTGCAATAATTATCATGTGTACAAGATGCCTGTGTGATAAATAGTCTCCAACCAGGTCTAAGTCTACTGTGATTGTTAATAATCCTGGAAAGTCATGGGTAAGCAATACCAACAATTATATTCATGTGAAACATACTGACTGTGAATGCGTATCAAAAATTTATATTTCAATTTCAATACTGGTATATCTACATATACAGCACTCGGGTCTTTATATATGCCTTAATATGTAGGTATCTTATGCCAAAATATAAGAAAAATATGCTAAGCAGTTCATGTAAGTACTACCCGATAAGTATACATAAGCATCTTGATAAACTTTAAATGCATTTTTCTCAGTTTTGCCATTTTTATGATTTTAGGTCCTTTGCCGCAGGATATCTCAGCATCCAGATGATCAATTGACACCAGACAGGATGGAAAATCTTTTTAATGTTTCTTCACTGCTTGAACGGAGCAGAATGGACTTATACAAGGTAAAAGTCAATGTTGCGTATGTGAATATATGTAATATTCACTATAATTACTGATATAATCATTTTATGAGTTACTAAATATTTAAAATTTATTTTTTGTAGAAAAGTCTTGCGCTCAAGCAGTGAAGAATCATATTCAGAAGATTTTACATCCTGTCTGGTGTCACTTCATCATCTGGATGCTGAGATATCCTGCGGCAAAGGGAAAAAAGTGCTGAAAATTAATGATTCATACATGTAATTGTTTACAATGTAAATATAGATATATAATTTTTTTAAAATAGTTAAAAATATGTTTAATACCTATATTTGAAGTAGGAGAAAGATTTTTTTTATACTATTAATAAATAATTTTTTTCAGCCTGTTACTTATTAATGTCTTTTTTACAGGTTCAACTCAGGCATAACCCCTTAAGAAGACGAGGAAGCGTGCCTTTCGGCCTTCCCTGGACTGGCTCCACAACCCAAAAAATTAAACATAAGCGCGGGAGTCCGCTCCCACTTCGTAACTGGGTGGTGTGGCCTTCACTGAGGTGGGCGAGCGCTCTTTCTCTCTCTCGCCTAAACTTGCTCAAGAGTCGGCGTGGTAGAGGTCCGAGCTATGTCCGCTCCCCACGCAACGAGGAAGCACCCTCTGCAGTCGCAACAAGGACACCTCTGCGGGCATTCACAGTCCACTTGGTCGCAGCCTGCCTCTCACTCTTTCTAAGCTAGCTCCCCGACGCCTGTTCTCACCGCGCGGCCCACCATCGACCCGTTACCCACGGTGTAAGCACGCCCAGACTCCTTCCGCACGCGGCCCTTGCGAGAACGCTCGACGCGCCAACCGGGAGTACCCCGCTTACATCACGTAGCTGATCTTAAGGACTACCAATATAATTTTTTTTTTTTATTTTTACAGCCTTTTCAAGTCCTCATTTGAGTCTTATATGGCTCCGCATTACCTCCGCTTGTGAGTATTTCATTTCAGTGCATTGAGTCCACTATTTTTAAGTACTCGCGCAGAGCAATGGGGACCTACAGTTTTATGTACAGTGAAATATACACGTTGTGCACAGTGGAATCCGAACCACTGGAGCTCAGTCGTATAGACACTTATGTAAACAAAAAGAGTGGAGACGGCTCAGTAGGCAGAGTGTCGGACTCGTAATCCGGTGGTCCCGGGTTCGAGCCCGACTCTCGGCTTTTCTGTCATTGAGACACCTCTATGTTTACATACACCTGTATGTATATACTTAAGTATCTTATAACGTCGAAGCTCCAGTGGTTCGGATTCCACTGTACACAATCTATGGATGTATTGTGTAGTTAAACTGTAGGTCCAGTCTATGGCATGCGGCCCATGTGTGCGTCGAGCATATGTTTACGTATCTGCTCGGGGCACAGACATGGAAAACATGCCGTAGACTATAGGGAGCCCGCTGGCCGGGACCACAAGGTATGCTACAAAAGTATCACTGCATGGAATCAGTCAGAGGGTAGGAAGGTATAGCATAATGGGCATTTGCCTGAGTGCTCGGTCTGGCACGTCCCCGAGCAAGGGCCGCTATGACCACCTCCACCAAGACTCAATGTGAGAATGTAAACAAAGAGGTGTCTCCAAAATCGTCGAGAGTCAGGCTTGAACCCAAGACCTCTGGATTACTAGCCCGATACTCTACCGATTGAGCCATCGTCGCTCTAACCAACATAATATAATTTACAATAATCAATTCTTGTCCATACGTCAACAATAAATTTAGTCCGGGAGTCCTAGGATTTTATCAGGAAGTTCGTGCAAGAGTTTATTTTATAACTGAAATATGTTGTTAGCTACTTACTGAAAATAGCCCTAAAGTCTCGACTTCGGACCCGATCGGGAACATTGTTATTATTGCAAATTAAGTTACCAAAATGCATTTTTTTCCGTTTTTCTTGATTAACTTTTTTGTTACTCAATTTACGCAAAAACAGGTAGGGGCAAAAGTTGATCAGCATTGAATTTTCTATAAGACACATATATTCCGAAATGCAAAATTAATGTTTTTCCCGGCTAAATTGTTAAATAAAAAAAATTTTTTTTCAATTTTCACATTGCCATGGTTTTTGTGAAATATGATCTTTATTTATCGGATTAGCCCTCAAAGATGACTTTTAGTACAGACAACGTAAAAATTGAAGCCCGATCTCGATATCTTGAAATGGCGTCTTGTTGCAAAATTATTTAGCCGAAAAGTTCAAATTGATGTCCAATTCGATCCAGGAACGATAATTGAATCAAACTATGTTTAATCGACAGCTTACGACGTAATTAACAAACGGTAAAAATAAATTTTCTTAATATTAATATTTAGCAACAGTTCTAATAAAAAATTTTTTTTATTTCGGTCAATTTTGGAGTGAGAGAATCGCGGCAAAATGCATCTTGAAGTACATAAAAAACCATGAATTTTCATATAAATTTGCTTATGATCGGACCAATAGGAGCCGAGATACAAAAATTTTTTCAACCGACGATTACGCCGAAACTACTTGATATTTCAAGTTGAAATTTGGCACAGTGCTTGCTGAAATCATACTCTAAATGATTACATTTTACCCAATAGCTCTACATGCTTTAGTTCGTCTAAAACGACCGACGAAACATATGAATTCAGCGCGCGCGGCCGCGCCGTTGCTCTGGCCGAGCGGCGCGGTGGTGGGGGGAAAGCCGCGCGGCGGCGAACAGAATTCATACACCTTAGTTGCAATTTGATTATCTCGGTAACCAAAGCTACTATTGCAATAAATTTTTTTTTCAATTAACGTGTTTTTTTCTCAGCTTTAACGTCATACTAATTAAGTTATCATAGGCACAACGCAAATACCGCAAATTACCAATTCTTCTGAAATAGAATCTTTTTTGACTACATACACAACCTTTAATGGCATATATTACGCTACCCAACCTTTATATGATAAATTTAAATATTTTTATGAGTATAGCAGTACAATGCATGCGTACAAAGGTTTTGTATGTAGCCAAAAAAGATTCTTTTTCAATAGAATTGGTAATTTGTGGTATTTGTATTGTGCCTATGACAACTTAATTAGTATGACGTTAAAGCTGAGAAAAAAACACGTTAAATAAAAAAAAAATTTTATTGCAATAGTAGCTTTGGTTACCGAGATAATCAAATTGCAACTAAGGTGTATGAATCCTGTTCGCCGCCGCGCGGCTTTCCCCCCACCACCGCGCCGCTCGGCCGGAGCAACGGCGCGGCCGCGCGCGCTGAATTCATATGTTTCGTCGGTCGTTTTAGACGAACTAAAGCATGTAGAGCTATTGGGTAAAATGTAATCATTTAGAGTATGATTTCAGCAAGCACTGTGCCAAATTTCAACTTGAAATACCAAGTAGTTTCGGCGTAATCGTCGGTTGAAAAAATTTTTGTATCTCGGCTCCTATTGGTCCGATCATAAGCAAATTTATATGAAAATTCATGGTTTTTTATGTACTTCAAGATGCATTTTGCCGCGATTCTCTCACTCCAAAATTGACCGAAATAAAAAAAATTTTTTATTAGAAATGTTGCTAAATATTAATATTAAGAAAATTTATTTTTACCGTTTGTTAATTACGTCGTAAGCTGTCGATTAAACATAGTTTGATTCAATTATCGTTCCTGGATCGAATTGGACATCAATTTGAATTTTTCGGCTAAATAATTTTGCAACAAGACGCCATTTTAAGATATCGAGATCGGGCTTCAATTTTTACGTTGTCTGTACTAAAAGTCATCTTTGAGGGCTAATCCGATAAATAAAGATCATATTTCACAAAAACCATTGCAATGTGAAAATTGAAAAAAAAAATTTTTTATTTAACAATTTAGCCGGGAAAAACATTAATTTTGCATTTCGGAATATATGTGTCTTATAGAAAATTCAATGCTAATCAACTTTTGCCCCTACCTGTTTTTGCGTAAATTGAGTAACAAAAAAGTTAATCAAGAAAAACGGAAAAAAATGCATTTTGGTAACTTAATTTGCAATAATAACAATGTTCCCGATCGGGTCCGAAGTCGAGACTTTAGGACTATTTTCAGTAAGTGGCTACCAACATATTTCAGCGATAAAATAAACTCTTGCACGAACTTCCTGGTAATAAGGTTTTGAACTCCCTGACTCCCGGACTAATTATTGAACAAGAATTCTTAAATTTCATCATGGATTGAAATAACCAAGAGTACTTAACTTACATGAATACTGATTGTACCTATTTTAATATCTGTTTTTAAACTTTTCATTTCTGGATACCATCCTGTTTCACCATAAGGAAACATTAAGGAATTAATGTATGTGTGAATATGTGTGTGACACAATATTCAAAAGCTCTATCTCTCGGTTGTTTTTTTAATATTTTAAAAAGAGTCTATCTCCGATCGAGTCTATATCGATCTCTCCGAGGCAAGGTTGGGAAAAAGGTAAAATTAATTTTAAACCATTTTTCCGTTTTTTCAACGTTTCGGTGAACACTGTCACCTTCTTCAGGGAAACTGTCAATTTTATTCGAGTAAATAAATAAATGAGTACAATAAAAATATTAGAATAAGTAACTAATGACGACTTACATCTAGAGGAGCACAACAGCCAATGGAATCGAATGTTTTTTTCCCCGGCCAATCTCAGGCGGGGGAAGGAGGAGTGAGAAACAAGGAGACGGACACTGTTATTGTTTCGGCTTCCTCAGCTACTGTTTCGATAATAAGGAAACAATACGTGTAGCCAGCGCTTTTATATCAACGAGGAGTCTCGCTAATTTTTCGAGCGGTCTGTTTACGAGTGACGTCACGCTAGTCGCTCTCACGCCTATGTACAAGTTTTAGAGTTGCCTATAATCCGTTTTGTTTTTCAAACGGTGTAATAAGTGTGTGTACACGTTATTGAGTTCTTGTGTGTCTTCCATTTTATTTGTACCATTGTCTTGCATTTGAATATGTAACATTTCTGAAACAAGCCTTTTGTTTTAATTACATTCTTTATCCTTTATATCTATTTTATCGAAATTGAAACTATGGTTGAATTTACTATTGTGTTAATTTATGACATTATTTTTTGATTTTTTATGTTCCTCAATACGTATACAAACACTCCTTTTGGTTTGGCCTACATATGTAGCCGTGCAGTCATTACATTGCAGCTTATATACAACATTCTTTTCCAACTGTTTTTCTTTTTTATCTTTTCCTTTAATTATAATATTACACATGCGATTGTGTATTTTTGGCACAGTTGTAATCTATTTTCTTTTAAAAAATGTTCCATCTGTTCATAAAACCCTTTAACATAGGGTAAAGCTACAATGTTTCGGAAGTTTTTGTCATTATTGCAACGTTGATATTGAGCACTAGAATTTATTGTGTCTATCCGTTTTTTTATATATCTATTGATAAAGTTGACAGGATAATTATTGTCAGTTAGTAATCTTTTTACAATATTGATGTTTTTCTTATGAAAACATGTGTCTCAGGATGTTGTGAATGATAACTCAAAAATCTACCAGAAAAGGTGGGTTTCGTGTACCAATCACTCATTATTTTTCCTGTATTCTTTGCCAACAAAGCGTCTAAGAAACTTATGGAGTTATTTCTTTCAATTTTATGTTTAAATTGTAAACGGCTATTGTAAGAATTTAATATATTAAGGATAATTTTGATGTATACATGTGCGAGCGAACGAAAATTGTGACGTCATACATAAACACACCGGTCAAAAAGTCCCGAGACTCCTTGCTAATATAAAAGCACCGGATACACCTATTGTCTTCTCATTAATGAGACAATAGCTGAAAAAGCCGGAACAACAACATTGACTGTTTCTGGCAATATTCGCTCCTCCTTCCCCCGCCTAACACTGGCTGGGGAAGAATAACATCTAGTATTCTTCGTTACGTGGTTCTACTTGTAAGGAAAACACTTTAGTTCATTTTGTTAATATTTAAAATTTATGTACTCATTTACAATAATAAATTAAATCGACAGTTTCTTGAAGAGGGTGACAATGTTCACCGAAACGTTGAATAAGGAAAAAATGGTGTAAATTTATTTTTCACCTTTTTCCTACACACTTTGCCTCGGAGAAATCGACAGATTCATTAAACAATTATTAATATATTAAGTGTTTCATTAATCTTTGTTTTCGGAATGCATGTAATAATATCATCTACATAACGGTAACAAAATATGGGTTTAAATGAAAGTTTTGAAATGCAGTCCGTCTCGAGATCATCCATGACCAAATCAGCGAATAATCCCGAGATAGGAGAGCCCATTGGAGTGCCAAAAAGTTGTTTGTAAAATTTATTGTTAAATTGAAAGAACGTGTTCTCCATAAGTAATTGACATGCTGCTATTCGCGTATATCTCTTTTTGATACTACTTTTAACTAACGCTTTGTCGATATTTGTATATAGCGATTTTACGTCTGGCTTAGAATACAATGGTCCGCCGGAATATTTATATGTTTTATTTTTTCAATTAGGTCATAACTATTTTTTACATAGGATTTCGGCTTATCCACATTGCTCTGTAGAATTTTCAATAATGTCCTTGAGAAAAAATATGTAGGTGATCCTACTGTTGAAATAATAGGTCGCAACGGATAATCTTTTTTGTGGATTTTTGGTAATCCATATGCTTTTGGTAAAATCGTATCCGTTTGAGTAAGTTTTTCTCTACCATATTTTTTTCCAAGAACACCATTATCATTCTAAACATTCAGAAAGCTTTTTACCTTTGCCTGTAGTTTTGACAGCAGATTTTTCTTAATCGTAGTGTAAGTATCACTATCTGCTAGAAGAGTCTCCATTTTCTCGATATAGTCGCTCTTGTACATTGCAACCGTCGTGTTACCCTTATCCGTAAAGGTAAACATAATGTCTTTGTGACTCCTAATGAAATCGTTTGTGTCTGTTAATTTGTGTTCAAAGTTTTTTTCTTCTATTGTTTTGTGTCTAGTTTTGTTGTGAAAATGTCTGATCTTATTTAACAATGTACTTTTAATATTATTTACAGTGTTTTCTGGAATACTATTACTTGTAATTGAACTTTCTAAGCTTTTTATGCATTCAAAAATTAGATTATCATTAAGATCATAATTAGGATTGAATTTTCTTCCTGATGTAGTTACAGAAATTATATTCGCTGGTATTTCTACGTCCGTGAGATTCTTAAACCATTTTTCATGACTCGAGTTTTCATTTGTTTTGATCGTCAAAAAATTAAACTTGTTTTCGTGTGTGCTATTAAGTCTACTTTTATAATTCATGTTATGAGTGATTACTTATAATATATTGTAACAAATCTTGTGGTATTGTTTCTTGTAAAAGTTCATGTAATTTTTTGACCTCTGACTCTAAAAACTCTATATGGATACAAATATCCTCAATTTCGAGATTAAAAATTTCCCTTTGAAGATTTTGTACGATTTTGCAGAATTTGTCATTTCCCAAGTTACTATGGAAGGTGAAATGGTTTAAGTTACTTGAAATATTGATGATATGCGTCTGCTGTTTGTCGAACAATAACAGTGTCATTCTCCATGCTTATCGCTCCTCCTTCCCCCGTCTGAGATTGGCCGGGGAAAAGAACATTCGATTCCACCGGCTGTTGTGCTCCTCTACGTGTGAGTCGTCGTTATTTCGCTTATTGTAATATTGTTATTATACTCAGGGATTTATTCGAATAAAAATTGACAGTTTCCTGAAGAGGATGACAGTGTTCACCGAAACGTTGAAGCAAAAGGAAAATTGGTTTAAAATTAGCTTTACCTTCTTTGAAACCCTTGCCTCGGAGAGATAGATAGACTCTTTTTTAGAACATTAAGGAATTAAGGAATATATTGTAGGATCAAGATGCATATGAAGATCATTTATTCTTAGGGGCTTGATATCTGAATTAGGATATTTTCAAATTTTACGACACTATCATTACCTACATATACAACGGCAACTTAATAACATGGAGTAAATTTACTTTTTAAATTTTGAACAAATAATAAATCTTTTAATTCTTTTTAATATGATTTATTCTTATTTAAAATAATTATTCAACAATTTAGTATAACCAAAATTTGTATAAGCTAGCTCAATGGCTAGTAAATTATTAATATAATGTAGATAGTGTAACGTGGAATTTACTCGCCCGCACGAGGATTCCAGTTAGTGTACAAAATATTTCTAAGTTGCGCGGCTTACTTCTTTTTCTCTGGCTCGTGATGTTCCTGCAATGGTGAAAAGCGGGATAGTGGTGGCAATCAGGGTTAATCAAATATAAAACGCCAATATTTAAGGTTAATAAAACACATATATAGTATCGTATTATATACACGATCAGTTCTTCAACGATAAAGTGAATTTATGTAAAGGCATGGGCACGCGGCCATATAACTAACTCCAGAATTGACAGTTGATAGCTAGAGAAAGCGCCGCGAAAAATCCTCTACGACTGGCTCTACTTTAAATTGAACAAGAACGCGAAAACTCCAATCCGCTGTAAAACGCGAAAGTTTCCTCTATGTTCGAAATCACAAATCCGCTACCTAACTTCTCCACATCTCCGCCAATAAAGTAATAATCATCAAATACCTTTATGGTAAAATGTTACCAAATTCCTCTATAAATGTAGTCGACTCAACTCCTCCAATATTCCTTTTCTCCAAAACGTAAACTCCACCAAAAGAAATAATTAAGGAGACAATACAGCACTTCCCAAACTTCTCCCAGGATTCCAACCAACGGACCAAAATGGCGTCACAAAAGAAAATAGATAATTGACTGCTGAAAAACGACTACTTGCGTTGAGCACCGGCAACGGAATGGCCGAGGCCGACGCTCCGCTTGAGGAAGGATATCGCGTTTTCCCACCCGGCCTCCTTCTTCACAGAAACGCGGTCTCGGCCTCCAAAATTACACAATTGGTCCTTCTTCCTAGAAGAATCCCCTATTGGTTTATCGAAAATTACCACCAATCTATTTCTTTATCTGTGAGTTTCCCCAACGCCCTCTTTTCCAAATCCTAATTTAGTCATTGGCTTAAAACTCAATTATCATCCTCTATGTATTTCCTCAATATGCAAATTCGCGCCCCCTCTATTGATATCGATTAATCAATCAATCATGTCGATATTCATCCGGTGGCTTCACCTATAGATAAACGGTAGGCCGCGCAGTATTCAAAAATCCTCTATCATCAACGATATAATCATAGGACAACATCTACCAAATCACCAACGTTCCCTAGCCCATACATTCCCCTATACGTCTCTATGACGTCCGCGAGTGAACATAAAGTCAACTCTACCGTGACATGCTTCACTCATGTGGTCACAAACTCTCTGAGCGCTCCAAACGCCATCAACTTCGCGCCACTATATCCCTCTCTTTCTCACTCAAATGCACGCTCTCTCTCTCTCTCTCTCTCTCTCTCTCTCTCTCTCTCTCTCTCTCACGCTCGACTCCCACTCTCGCTATACCTTCTCTCTCCCGCGCGCTCCGACTCTCTCTCTCTCTCACACACACACTCTCATGCATGTGATCGCGTGCGCTCGCCACTACCTCGCTTCCTGCCGTGCCCCCTCCCGAGCGCCGCCGCGCTGCGCAGGTGCGACTCGAGATCTCACATCCTGCGCTCCGCACGCGGTCGGTAAGAGGCAACTCCTGCGAGCGCCACCGAGCGCTGGCTCCGCTCCAGGACGTGTCAACTCGCCGAGAGTGAGTCAGCTGGTCGTGCAATAACGTTCACGACGCAGCAATAATTATTGCTACGTCGCAATAGATATAAATTATAAACATAAAGGAAGGTTCGCTTACACCAAATTTTTCAAAAAATATTATTAATAAAATAATATTAAAATATATTAAAAACTTTACATTTAAAGGTTTTTTAAGTCATATACCCCAAAACAATTATTTGTGAATACGCGAGCGAAGCGAGCGTTTACTTGTTAGTATAGATTAATAAAATTATTTTACATATTTAAAAGTTTTTAAGAAAGCTTTGCAAAGTGCAAATGTTGCTAAGTTTTGCTTTCTCAAAGAGAAAGCTTTGTAACGGTGCAAATTTTCAAATCGATAATTTCCATGAATTCTTAGGTTTTGAGTCTTCCTGAGTCCGAAAAACGTGTTTTTGAAAATTGTACGGATGTGTGTATGTATGTACGTACGTACGTTCGTATGTATGTGCCAAAAATTGTATTCACCATAACTCTCAAACGGATCGATATATCGAGCTCGAATTTTGTGGACATGTTATGGCACTTCTAACTTAGATCTGATTAAATTTTGGAGGCGATTGATGGTTTATTTTTTCCACCCGCCCACCCGTGCGAAGCACGTCTTTAAATAGCTTCCTAATTTGGTATGCAGCTGCTTTTACTCTACTACCCTGTCCTTTTTACTATCACCCCGCACTTTAATCTTATACCCTGCACTTTTTAATATCATCCTTCACTTTAGTCTAATACCCTGCACTTTTTTCTGCCATCCTTGCTTAACTGCCTTGCCTAAACAAAATTAATTGATTATACGCTACATTATATTTATACTATATAAGTACATGTTTTTTTAAAGTATAACAATAGTCAATTCTGCGTAAAGTTTTTCTTTGAAAAAAAGTATTTTTGTAGAATGATTTCGTGCATATATAAAGGTGATCAGTACTAGTATAAAGAAATGTTATTATATATTTAAATAAAATAGTACAATTTCAACAGGGAACAAAATGTATCATTTATTTTCAACAGAAGATTATAATTGATAAGTACAGTAATTTGACAGTGCCTAACTATTAAATCATAAATTTATTAATTGTTTAATTCAATTAATGTGTCAGCGTAAGATTAAACGAATGTTCTCGCTGTAATAGCAGACATTACTAAAAAAGTAAAATAAATGTTGTCGCTGTAATAGCAGACATTACTAAAAAAGTAAAATAAATGTTGTCGCTGTAATAGCAGACATTACTAAAAAAGTAAAATAAAAGTTGTTAACACATTGTCGTTGAAACGCAGACTAATTTCAAGAAATTTAATTTTAATGCGTCATAAGAATCAATCGCAATCAATTTTGCTTTCTTAAAGACAAAGCTTAATTTTCTCGTTTTAATAGCAGATAGATATTGTCGCTGTAATAGCAGACATAGTACTACAAGAACATTAGAAAAGCATTTATGATGACATTGTTGAAATATAAATTAATTTATGGCCAAATTCAAACTCTCAACCGCAGCCGTGGCCAAACCTTACGTATATCCAATTCTGTACTGCTTATGTTCCTTTGAGAAAGCATTCTGCTACTCAGTTAGCAGCGGTTTTTTCTATGCATCTATCTTGTTTAATTTTTTGTACTTATATGAATTAAATTATTTGAAATAAATTTAATTTCATATTTAATCTTTTATATAATCTTAAACATTTAAATGTTAAAGTGTGTCTCTTATTCTGTTCACCAATCCCCATGATCAAGTATTATGAGTATTTGTTAATATAATCATAATTTGTATTTGAAACAAATTAAATTAGTGTGAATTTTGTAATTGTGAGTGAATGCAACAAGTAAAAATAAATATTATTATTAGGTACATATAACATATTACATAGTTATGAATAAATACTCTATTCTTAGATACATTTTTTTTTATTCTTCCGCACCAGTCATGGGTGGCGGTGATAGGTCGAAGTTACGTGTGGATGTTGAAGGTGGTAGATGCAGGGTGAACGTCACGGCTGGAGAGTGGAGGGATAGTAGGTGGCTGAAATTGTTATGATTTATAAATGATAGTTCAGGGTATTGGTCATAGGTAGCGGTAAATAGGTGGAAGTGAAGGAGTCATAATTTGAGGCGATAGGTGGAGGATGGAGGTGATAGGTGTCGGGTGGAAACGGTAAGTAGAGGCTGGAGGACATGATTGACGGCGATAGGTGGTGGGTGGAATCGATAGGTGGAGGCTGGAGGACATGATTGGAGACAATGGATCGATGATTGAGCTTATAGGTAGAGATAATAGATGGATACTGGAGGTCATGATTGGAGATGATAGATGGAGGTTCGAGGTCATGGGTGAAGGTGATATATAAAACATTAAGATCACAGGTGGAATATGAAGGTAATGAGAGGATGCAATAGGTGGAGGGTGGAGGTGCTAAGTAGACAGTGGAGAGATAGAAGGAGGATGAAAGTGTTATGATTGGAAATAATAAGTTGAGGGTGTTGATGATAGGTGGAGGTTATAGATGATGGATCAAGCGATCATGATTACAGAAGATGGGTGGTGGGTAGAAACGATAGGTGGAAGCTGTAGGATATGATAGAAAGCAATATGGATAATATATTTTGTTGAAAAATGCATCTCTGAGGAGTTACAAATGAATGAAAATAGGCAAAAAATGAAAAAATGCTTAAAATGACAACTTTGAAGAGATGGGCCTGAGAAAATCTGAAGAAATTCACAGAACAGCGTTACACCGTATAGAGCATATTTTGAGAGTTATAGCGATATCTATTTTTGAAACTCTTGATTTCACATAGAATCACCCATGTATATATTGTCATATAGATTTGTCAAAAACAGAGTTGTACCAACGTGCAGAGAATTTTTTTTCAAAAATTTAAAAAATTAAATTGGATTTATGAATTTTTTATGTGAAAGAAATAAGACGCATCGATTGACTACTTAAATTTTGATTTTTATTGTATACTTTAGCAGTAGAGGAAGTTTTTCTCCAAAACAAAATTGCAAGTCATCATATAAGATTTTATTATAATAAGGATATATAAATTTTAAACATCTCATTACATAAAAATAATAAAATTTGTAAGTAACAAATACATGTATATATATTTTTTTTATTTCAGATTATGTCAAGTGGAGATGTCGAAAAGAACTCTACAATTAGCTCGAAGTTTGTTCATGTTAAAACAGAATGAAGAAAATACTAGCAATTTCCTAGTTCATTTAATATCGCAATTGCCTTTTCCAGAAGATTACGCACAACAGGAGTTGCGATCAATTATTAATTTTTGTGTTAATAATATAATTGTATAACTATTATTTAATTCATTTATTACATAATGAATTTATACAATTATTGATGAAGTAAATAAATCATTTGATAATATTTGCAAAGTTCAACATATCATACGAAAATAGTTTGGTTACTCATCCTTCAGAACAGAAACGTAACAATGAGGAGCTACGTAGCAATTCAATCAAACAAATATTTTATATCATTATTCGCTTAGAAAAAATTTGTTTAAGTAAGTCTAGCTCTGTGCTATTATTTTTGGCGTTGCTATGCTTTCCTGTGTATGAAACTTACGTGTGTTTTACTGTTTTCTGAGTTCATTGTGTACATACTATCATATACTTCTTGTTGTACGAATACATTTATATTTCTGATGCTATATAAAATCAGGAGATTCACAGGTCATTAGCAGTCACTGATCGCGCTAATTTGGTTTCGTTTCATCTTGCAACCATGTATAGGATTAGGTATCCATTACTCCTCGTTAGTGTCCTTGAGTTTTATTTCTAACTTTTATATTTTATTACATAAAGAAGAATTTATTAGTTTTACTCAAATAATTTTTTATAAACATGCTCAGTACTAATAGGTTTCTATGACTGCTGACCAAGTTCTTTTGTGTCTCTACGAAATAGTTAAAAAACTGTCATTAAGTTTTTTCATTTTATATTATTTTGATTTAAGTAAGCTTTTTTGTCATTTTTGTTACTAATAGTACTCTAAAAAAGAGACGTTAAGTCCTCGAAACTGTAAGCCGCCCCTTCAAAATTTCAAAAACATGCACCACCTATTAACTTAAAGAAACAAATAAATTTAATGCTCTTTCATTTACTTAGAAATAAATATCCACTGCCAAATATATTAAAATATGTCTTTTGAGGTATAAAGACCAAATTCTGTAACTCGGGCTGCGCAAGTTCTATAACAAATAATTATTCAATTTTTTAATTGTAAATTAAACAGCATTAATCCTTATTTTAGCTAAATTTCAGAGATTTCTTGGCTTCTCGATGGCTTATTAGCGAGAAGGATTATTAGCTTACTACAGATTTTAGATGCGCTCACTTCCCTTCTCCTCATACAGGCAATAGACTTCATTATCAATAGGAACAATGTTGATGGTACCACTACACTGTACTATACTATATATGTGAATTTTAAATGACAACCATGTCTTTAGTTTGCTTAATTCAGTATATTTTTGGGGACCAATAAAACAAAGCGAAACGAGCCCATCATATCTTAGCCAT
The DNA here is from genome assembly GCA_018906965.1 of Philotrypesis tridentata. Lineage (NCBI taxonomy): Eukaryota > Metazoa > Arthropoda > Insecta > Hymenoptera > Pteromalidae > Philotrypesis > Philotrypesis tridentata. The sequence goes on from JACCIB010000085.1 coordinate 97,989, forward strand.
TCGACCACAATTAATAAACTCATATATTTTAGCTATAAAATGAAAGCGTAGGTAGGATATAACAACACATTGTTATGTGGCTCTAGTAACCATATAACTACAATAATCATAAGTTTGAATGCAATAAAAAATGGATATATTCCTCTCCATATTAACACTGTATAACAAAATTAGTCAATTGTGGGAGGCAGTCCTAGTTGAAATGAAAACAGCTTCTATTTAAAAATCCTTGTTTCAACTATGGTTCCCATATTTTATTATACAGTATTAACATGGAGATGAATATAAAGAAGGAATATAGAAATTGATATAAACGGTCTACGAAAGAAGAATGACCAGACTCAAACGAGGTTGGGTTTTGTTTTAATATTATAATTACAAGATATGGAAGTCACACGTACAATTTATTGAAAAGATGGTCAAAACTTAGACATAATTTAGCGAAGTTAAATACAAGAATACTGTTTTTGCAAAGATGTAAGAAGTCAGATGTGATACCATCACACGTTAAATGCATGCAAACTCGAAATGGTAATATTTGGCAAATTTCGCGAAATTTCCAAACTCAAATTTGAGCAGCCGCATCTTCTCTTCCGTTCATCCAAATATAATAGTCCAGTAGCTCGTTGAAACGCTTTCTATTTAAGCTATTCAACAGTGTTTGTGCCGATCTGATGCGAGAAATGTCGCTGGCAAGAAATGTATCCAAACACGGAATAAGAATATTTGGGAAATTTCGGGAAATTTCCAAAATGAAATTTGAGAAGCAATATCTTCTCACCCTTTCATACGAACATAGCCATCCGATACCTTTTCGAAAAGTTCTCTACCTGAGCTTTTCAACGGTGACGGTGTCAAACGTGATATCTTCACACATTAAATGCATCCAAATACGGAATGATAATATTTGAGAAATTTCGCGAAATTTCCAAAATCGAATTCGGGCAATAGCATGTTCTCTCCTGTTGAACCGAATATAGTCGTATAAAGGCTCGTTGAAAAGCTGTCTATCTCAGCTTCCATACGGTGACTGTACCGATCTTATGCTAGGAAGCTCGCTCGAGAAAAATGCGTCCAGACGTATAAAATTAAATTTAAGCTGACGCTTTTTCTCTCCCCTTGATCCTTTTCTATTGAAGGTTGGAGCGGCCGAGCGCGCAACTTCAGACAGCTGTTCGGTAAGTCGAATACAATAGGGTACTGTAATTATTTACATAACCCTACATAGTTAATGTGTTTTGAAAAGTAATTCTGTAAGCAGTCGCGAGAAGTTCTTACGCGATATTATTCGCTCATTTTGGATCACGCACACTGTAACGCTTGAAAGGGTCGTAAAGCTGTCTTTACGCTGCGTTTACTTACCGGCCTCGGTCCGCGAATCTCCCGTTGATTACCGGTAGGCGCCAGATGCTCCACGTGAGCGTCAGAGTCTCGCGACTCTTCTTATTCGACTCTGAGGATACGAAACGGGATTACCGACTAACTCAGCCCCCAACGCGATGGGAAATGGAGAGAGGGTGGCTCGGGCAGTGACATACTCGAGGATTTGAATTAGACTTGTTTATTCAATTAAAACTTAATAAAATACAACAATTATGTCACGCTTGACTTATTATGTAGATACCCAGGCAACAGTTACAAAATATATCCGACTTCGCAAGGTAACCCGATGACGCAAATTCCGCAAGATTAATAACTAAATATCCGCACGCAAAAAAAACAATGATCGCGCTCGTCACACGAAGCCGAGGCGCGATCCGTAAAACTCTCAATACTCGAAACGCATATACCGATTCCGCAAAACTAAATACTACAAGTCAACCGAACCTCACAAGAAATCCGGACTCTCGCGCGTCTCAAAGTATTTTACATGCACTCAGCCCCGCAGGCAACATTCACACTTAATACTAGGAATCCAATATTCCCTAAACGTGAGGTATCCCGTTCTCTATTCTCGACACGAGATATCTCGAATAACACTCGCGAAAACTAATCACTTAACTACGAGCCGAAGGACGCCGCTAGGCAGCCGTACGCACGCGGGTGACTCTAATAAAGGGAAAGTTTCAGCGCAAGATACGCGTGGAGCTACGCACTTCGCAGAGGCAGACCAAGCAAACCGACTAAGAAAAAACCCACTGACCTTACTCTTTGAAGACGGTATGGGACCAGGATCCAACTTCCGTCCCCAGATATCCAAGAAAAGCACTGGTCAAAATTAAACTACAAAGTCCACGGGAAGGCGGTGGTGGAAAAACGTCTGGTTCAGAGCAGCCAGGGCAGGAGAGTGCCGGACCGCCGAACGCCGCGCTCTCTGATTGGCCGCGTGTCGCGGGCCGACGACTCCACGATCGCGCGCCGCAACTTGCTAACACTGTTCGCTTCGTCGCGCGCGCCGCGCATGCGCACAAGCATCCCTATAGGCTTCTTCTTTGAGCCAGATAACTGCGAGATTTGAACGCTCGAAATACAACAGATAACCAGTCTAGACTATACGACATTATTATATCACCGCTAATTAATTATTACAATTATTTAATGCCGCTATAGAACGCCGCGGAACCCTCAACCAACTCCCAGAATAATTCTCGTCAGGCCTATAACTAAAATTACTCCTGTTAGAAAAGAACGCGTTCACGCTGTAGTTTTTGCCCCAAAACACCAGCACGAGTGAGCTGTCATCACGCGGGCCTAGTGCACCTGGCCTCACGTAGACAGACCTCGTCCAGCCTAGCACCTGCGAACTCTCGCCTTACGGTCGGACTAGGCCATCACAGGCATCCTATTCCAGACTGGATTGCTTGTTGATTCGCTGGCTTTGATAAGGCTCCTTCCTCGGAGTTTCCACGCGTCGTCTCGGGTACTCGAAGCTTATCGCCGTATTTTCCTCGGCTCGCTGTTATCCTCTCCGTCTCTCGCGTAAATAAAAAAATATAAACGCCATTAGTAATTCATTCATCAGCATTCGCACTACCTCGAGACGCTCTGCCCCGCCGCTCCGAACCTCGTGTAACATGGCAAATTTGCCACGTTACAACGCATTGAAGTAATGATTCACGGGAGATCTTCCACTAGCTAATTTCTAAACGTCTCCCCTATCCGCAAGGGGTCAAGACGAAAGGAGGGCCGAGCGTTAGAACGACGGTTTCCACTGTTCCGGCTGCCGCCAAAGATATAAGAACTACATCTGTAGCTAGTTTACTCATCAGTAATACTCGCACCTACGCACATAACACGCACACACTCACATACACACCTGCATTTTTCCATACAACCCAGCAATAAAGCTCTAGTTTTGCATAAGGAAACACGGTGTTTGTTAGTATACTGTTATATTGGTATCTTTTCTCCTGCTTGACGTTCCCCAGCAATTTGAGCAACGAAGCGAATATCGGAAGTAAGCTAACGACTCGATTCGCGCCGCAATGAATGCATACAGTTAAGAGAAATAGATGTTTTTACAGTGGTACCAAGGACTGCAGTATGCGAAATCTAGAATAATGTAGCCATGTCGAGGAATGCAATCATTTCGACGATTTCATTCGACAGTCGAAGAGGGCTCGAAAAGGGATTTTGCAAAGCTCAAGAAAATAACGAAAGAATTCGAATTAGAATGTCCAAGTAAGTTATAAAACATTTATTACAGTAACCATATCTGAAAAATTATAGAGCTTAAACTTTCATTTTTATTTATGTTTGATATGAATTTTAACGATTCGTGAAAAAAAATGTTATTAACCTCAAAATGTCTCAGACAAAACACAGGATTCTAGACTACTCTTTTTTCAGGCAGTAAGTAGGTGATAAGAAGTTGAGCACCATAGCATTCATGATTCAAAGTTTACAGTCAACTATACCAGCGAATACCTACGAATATCGCTATTTTAAATAAACTTCCCATTGTTTTTCGCACGTAGCAGGTCGATATTCGGATTCTACACCATTTTTTTGATAGATTCCAAAAAAGCTGCTTTACATCAAGCAACATCCACCATATTTGCGTGGCCAACTGGACTATAGTTCGAGCGAAAAGCATCCAAACATAGAATTACAATATTTGGAAAATTTTATGAAATTTCTTACGTCAAATTTGAGAAGCCATATCTTCTCAGCCATTCATCCGAATACAGCCGATCAATATCTTTTTAAAAGCTCTCGCTCTCATCATTTCAACGGTAAATGTGCCAATTGGATACGAGAAACCCGGTTCGAGCGAAAAGCGCCCAAACATGGAATGACGATATTTGGGAGTTTTGGGATATTTCCTAAATCAAATTTCAGAAGCCAGATCTGCTCAGTTGTTCATCCAAACATAGTCGTTTAATATCTTGTCTAAAAGTTTTCGCTCTGAACTTTTCAACGGTGACTGTGCCGATTTGATACGAGAACATGGAATGACAAGAATAATAGAAAAAAACTCTATCGTTCTACTAGAGCCAAGAAATTAATTTTTGATTATAGGCTCTACACTGCATATTCTCACATTGTGAGATCTCTATGCAGCCAGGCCTTACAAAAATTTGTCGGCGTTTTGTCCGAGCTGTCAGAGTGGACTCTTCAGTAAGGCTTTGACAGCCTCGTGAGACGCCTACCACTTCCAAAGGAAGCGGACTTTATATGATCTTGGCGTTTGTCTTTCTCTTACCGAAACGTACTTTTGCATAGAGAAAGAGGTACGTCGCCATCTATCGGACACTTTAAAGAACCAGTGTCAAAATTTAGATGTTGAAATCACTCTATCGCTCGAAAGTAATATATAATAGAAAAAGACTCTATCCTTCGTATTTTTGTAAGGCCTCGCTGCATAGAGACCTCACAATGTGAGAATATGGAGTGTAGAGCCCATAATCAAAAATTAATTTTTTGGCTCGAGTAGAACGATAGTCTTTTTCTATTATTATTACTTTCGAGCGATAGAGTCATTTCAACATGGAATGACAATATTTGGTAAATTTTGGGAAATTTCCTTAATCAAATTTGAGAAGCCATATCTCCTCTCTTTCATGAAGCTTTATGGAAATTATAGGGATTAATGTCCCGAACAAAGTTCTGTCGATTTCCAGTAAAAAAGTGCAGCCGTTTCGTATTAAATAATGATTAAAGTCGCTGATATTCTGGAAGGTTAGATTGCCCAAGTATGGAAGTTCAGACGGTCGACAGACGCAAGAGGTTGTTATTTACTTAACCCCTCAATACAAATGAAATATTATGTTATTCAAGCGCGGGAGTGAAGGTCCAGCTCTGAATATCTGTGGATCCTGCAGGCATACGCGAAAAGTGGTTGCATTTCATTAAATGGAAAGGCGACGTCAGCTTTGGAGCAGCTATATCATTCGCCAGACGTACACGTTTACGAGCTACTGATGTCGGATTGCACAGCGCTCAATATGCACAATCCATCTTCGCAACAGCTCATGTCAGGCGAAAACGACCAGAAGCATCGCTAGCTCGAATCTGTCTGTCACCATCATGATTTGTGATAATACGAAGTTAATTTCGAAGCGTATACTTACAGACCTATTAGATATTCAAATACTCCTCGAGCAGGATTTTAATTTTTTATGATAATAGAGAGTTAATTTCGAAGCGTGTCTACGACAATTCACTTATTACGTTAATTAGCAAAAGACTAAGTGTTTACTGAAAATACCATTAACATGAGTTACAATGTAGTCCATGTAGCACGGTGTTTAATAACACAGGTCCATTCCTGCGTTACTCACGCTATTGACCGAGTCTTAATTTAACACATCTCATCTATTCATTCGTAGATGATTTTCTAATACACCTCAAAGACGATTTCTTAGTATTTGATCGTTCCTCCCTTAGTATTGGTCTATTATCTAGTATTGATCTGGAAAGATTTCTGGATCTTTGAGAAATGGTTGCAATGGTATTTCTGAAAATTTGAATGGATCACGGAAGGATTCTCGATCATCGTGAAATACTGTCGAAAAGATTACTTCTCGGAGAGGTTCTAGATGTTGGTGAGTTTTTTTTCGGAGCGTTTCGCAGAAAATATGTTAATTACGTTATTCAGTTAACTAAAAAGCGTTTACTGCAAGCACAGTTAACATTGATCACAACGTGCTCTATTCATAAACAATGCTACTATCGTGGGCTCTATTCCTGTTTTACTCACGTCATTACATAAGTGAAAGGAAATAACTTGGATTAGACCTCATCCATACAGTCTTACATGATTATCTAACACTCCTTAGGCAATATTTTTCGAAAATCAAAAACGGCTCTGGATGGAGTTCTCGTTTGTAAAGAATGGCTCTCAGAGGGATTTTCGATGATTGAGAAATACTCCTGGGATGTTTTACTCTCAGAGGGATTCTCGATGATCGACAGTTATTTTCAAATCGTTTGTAAGAGAATTGATTAATTAGGAAGAATAAGTAAATAGACTTGGCAGCGCTTTTTTGTATATGTATGAGCTTCTCCAATGTACTAGCGTGAGCCAAATAATTTAAAATTGCAGTCATCTGATTGGATGAGTTCTATCGCAGTAAGTTTATAAAGCCATGCTTGACTGATTATTTCTTTATCAGGTCATTATCTATACCGTTAAAAAGTGTGCTTTTCTAATACATTGTTCTATCAAAATTGATGCATATAAATTGTGACACGGCGGGGCAGGTGGTTGCGGCGGGCGAGAGGAGAGAGGCACGTCGGTGCGTCTCCCGGGGAGTTTTTCGCGCTCGCGCGTGGGCCTTCCCCTCCGCGGTCCTGAGTCGAGCTATAGGTCGCGTCTATTATTTTTCCGGGGTGTGCGGGCGCCTTGACGCGACACGGATGGCTCACTCCCAGGCTCGGGCCTCGGCTAAGACTCTTTATTTCACGGGTCGCTTGAGCCGGTAATTTTGATATAAGAATTTAAACACTTAAACTTAATTGAATTTCCTTTATTACTTCTTACTACACTCGCTGCTCGCAGTCTTCCTCGCGTACGGCCGTTGTCTCGTACTCTGTAAAACGACGACACGAATACAGGCGAGACGCGGTTGTGCGCGGGTGAACAAAGGCTGCTGGAAAACTCTCACAAAAACTCTCAAAACTCTGGATGCTCGAGGCTACTCACTAGGAGGTTGGCTCGGTACTCCCCGTTCGCTCACTTGCCTCGGCGCTCTATCTCGCGATCTCACACATACACGCTCGCATCGATGTACAGTCGTCACGTGATCGGCCGCGGCAATTTACAAATTTCTCATCTTTATTTTCTTCTCACTCACACTCTGGCTTTGGCACACTCGCTCGCTTAATGGCGTTGTGGAGAGCCCTGGCGCCTCCACTCCGACCGCCAATAACATTTCGCGTTACACACGAGGCTTGGTAGCCTCCACTCTTTCGTGCTCCGCGACGGCATCGTGCCGTCTCTCTCGCACTCACATACTCTTCGGCACGCGTCGTGCTGCGCGCGCTCACACACACACATACGCACGCGCTCGCTCACTATAGTGTACGCGGCTCAGCCGCTCGTCGCGCCGCTCGCTGTAGCGCCATGCGCTGGCTACGTTCGCCGTCGCCTCGTGCTCCTCGGCGGTGTCATGGCGGCGGCTGCGGCCCAGCTGTGCGCCTGCTGGCTCTGCGCGCCGCGCGCGGCCGCGTGTAGTAGTCAGCGGCGCTCCCACTCCTCGCGCGCTCTCTCGCTGCTCGACGGCCGTGACGTCACGGCAGCGACTCGGCTGGCTGCTACTCTCGTGCGCTCTCCCTCTCTCTCTCTCTCCTACGGCGCGGCTCAGTGCCGGCGCCTGGCTACGGCTCAGCTGTTTTCTCCTTTAAGCACCCGTTGCCATTAGAGTATATTCTTCTGCTCGGATTCGGGTGCCTGCAGGAGAGTCACTCAGCTTTTCAACGACGGATTCTCCGTCGCAAAATATAGTATAAGAAAGACTCATCAGACATCTCAATATAATTCAATCAATTTATTCATAATTTGCTATTACATTTTATACATCTGCCTAACAGCCCCGCTTTATATACAATATCGATTGTAACGTCCTACGACGTTATTTCTTTTATCCTCTTTTTACTATTTTAGCGGAATGTTAATTGGATGAATACAGGATGATTTTTAAACACTAGCATTACAAAATTTCAAATTACAACATTGATTATGTGAATTTCATGAGTTTCGTTAATTGTCACACTTTCAAAAGTAAGAAATCAGCTGACGCTGAGCTTGCTAAACGCAGACTAAGCGTTATACTTTTGGAAGAACCGCAATATTGTATGTAGGATTTCGAGATGTTTAATAATTAATATTCAATAATGTTGTAAATTTGTAAATTAAGTTTAGCGCTTAAAAGAGGCGCAATGCCCTCAATTAGGCAGTCAAGATTTTGTATCGACTCCGTCCACGCCGGTCCGAAAATTGGCGGAGTTTTGATTGTTTAAAATTCATTGTTGTAAATTATTACGATTTTCATACTTTTAATTTGTGTTACTATTTTAAAGTTTTTTTTTAGAAAATAAATATAGTAAATAATAGTATACTTTTATTGTGTGGAATAATTTAATTGTGAATCCTAAAAACCTGTACATTGAAATCTGAAGGAAATTGTTTAAATCATTGGGTTGTTTTGAATACAACGATCTTACAAAAACATTAACTGGACCTTTATTATCGTAGGAAATACATTTACTTGAGACATCTAGGTGCTTCTAATCGCTAGACTTATATCGCTATAAATAATCCTGACAATAGGCATTAAGTTGAGGTAGTCAGGACTTAACAATTTGGTTCCGATACAATTATCGTGCGTGAGTGTCTTTATTAAAGTGTATTTTTGTTTAAATTGAATTTTTTTTTTGTATATTTTGGGGAAAAGTACATTACTTATAAAGTTGAATAAGTATTGATTTAAAAAATAAAAATAATAATTTAATTGAAATTGGAGCAAAGTAATTATTTTGTTTTACAAGTACTATCAAAAGGTACTAAGTAGGGCAGATTAGATTAGTGGCAAGTGTTTTTGATAACAATGCATATGTTGTAACGTGGCGTTTGCTCCCCGTTCAAGCAACTACACGCTAGTGTACAAAGATATTTATAAGTGCCGGCTGCCTCCTTCCCCCAAGGTCTAGAGTACTGAAAAAAAACAGACAAACGGGTACACGCAAGGGAATTCGGTAGCAATAGGGCTAAATGGATAAATAATAAAACAAAGATTAAGATAGACACATAAATTCAGATATATTCTAAAATCCCCGTATACAAATTCTCGGTGGCAAACAAATAAGGTTTTGGAATCTAAATAACACATGGGCCAGCGCCCATATCACTACCTCCTTGTAACGGTCGTTGGTAGCTAAAACAAAGGGCCGCGAAAAACCACTATCGGATGACTCTAATTTGTATTAAAAAAACAACAAGGGAAAAAATCCGCCTCCTGCTGGAAACGCGAAAAGGCACGGAGCTGCAAAAGGGAAAAAAACCTCTAACACGAAAAACGCTGCCCCAACTCCTCAACCCAACAAATGATCAAGAGAAGATATAAATCAAAGATCTTACCAATGATACCAAAAAAAACGAGGAAATCCGCCACACAAGAAAAAAATAAGGATCCCAGACGCTTCCTCCAACTTATCTCTCTCTCTCTCTCTCTCTCTCTCTCTCTCTCTCTCTCTCTCTCTCTCTCTCTCGCGATCTCTCTCCAAAAACTCTCGAAATTCCCAGGACACCAAAGAAACACTGCTGCTGCCTATGGATCCAGGAACGGAATGGCCGAGGCCGACGCTCCGCTCGAGGAAAGATGCCGCGTTTTCCCACCCGGCCTCCTTCTTCACGCAAGCGGCGTCTCGACCGCCGAATTTCCTCATTGGTCCTGAAAGTCCCAAAAATCCTCTATTGGCCTAGCTAATCACCCATACGAACTCATTTGCATGTTCCTGAGTTTTCCAAGCGCCCTCTTTTCTATTTCTAATTTTCTCATTGGCCGAGAAAATAATTATCGCGCTCTATATCCTTCCTAAATTACATAATCCGCGCCCCCTTTATTGATAGAGATCAATCAATCAATATTGATCTCCATCCGATGGCGCCCCCTATAGATAAGACCAAGGAAAAGCAAAAGAGAGCGCGAATTCAAATCCCATTCATCAGGAATTGCCTTCCAGGATAGACAGACCCTAAATGTCAACTAGAAATCACTAGCCGGCATCCTCTACATTCCACTAGTCTTGAAAGAAATTGTACAGCTTCCCTATACAGTGCCCTGCATTATCTCAACAATTATCATTGAACATTGATAGCCCGATAGCAGGCGCCCTCTCCATCTATAGTAAAATCGCGGTCGATAATCACGAGCGATAATCTCTTTCTCTCCGCTGGCGCGCGCGCCTCATCCTCTCCAATGCTCACGCACACTTCTCTCTCCCTCTCTCTCGCGCGCCAACTCCCTCTCTTTCATACACATACACGCGCTCTCCCCTCTACACACAGCGGCGTGCATGTAACCGCGTGCGCGCGGCCGCCGTCTCGCTTCCTGCCGTGCCCCCTCCCGAGCGCCGACGCACTGCGCAGGTGTGACTCGGAATCTCACATCCTGCGCTCCGCACGCGGCCGGTGAGAGGCAACTCCTGCGAGCGCCACCGAGCGCTGGCTCCGCTCCATGGCCTGTCAGTTTACCAAGAGTGAGTCAGCTGGCTGCGTTAAGTAATCACGACGCAGCAATATTTATTGCTACAGTAATTGGATATATAGGTCAGTAAATAACTAGGTCATTTTAAAGATTTGATTTGTTTTTTATTTTTAAAATTAGAAAGAATATATAGTAAATTGCTACTTGATTTAAAAATTTACAAACTTTTCTGTTATTTAACTCAAATGTAATTTTGGAAATTATAGGTTGAGAATTTTGAGAATTTTTGAGGCATTTACTTTTTTTTACTGTACATAAATTTAAATTTTTAACTATTCGAAGAAGTGGCAAAAATAATGAATATAAAATAAATTCAGACAGAACAATAATTACTAGGAATCGTTTAAAATCAAATCCGGAATTAAAGTCTTCGTTATTAGATAGAATTTTTAAGAAAAGTCAAAAAACTTCGAGATCTCCTCCAAATACAGCATTAAAAACAACAGACTCAGCAAATTTGAAAATATCTACACAGCAAAATACGAGTGTTATTAGCAGTAATAAAAATCAGCAAAATGAAATTTTAAATTCAACACAGAATCGTACTTTACAAAACAACGAATTGATAAATTTTTCAATTGGAGAAAGTCATTATTCTGATATAAGGGGTTTTGAAGCAGAACAGAGTTTAATTACAGGTACACCTAAAGATCTTCAATATACATTGGATGAAGGCTATAAGTCTATAAATTCAAATTTATCGTTTGCCGGTAGTATTATAGAAAATATTGATCATACTGTAATTAATCAAAGTTCGCTGATAGATCAATGGGAGAATTTTAATATTGATAAATTCATTAAAAAAATTTGAAATTGATTCAGATGAAGAATTTATTGATTGTGATTATCCAACATTTTGTAAAATACTTAAAGATCCAATTCAATTCTAATGAAAAATATGGTAAATTGCAAAATACAATAAATTTTTTAACATTTGATATTGAAGATATGCCTGAAAATTTTATAGGAAATTTCAATTCTGAATTACTTAAAGATGAGGAGACTCTACACTGTGGTTCTATTTCTTTAATTACAGAAAATGAATTTGATACGATAAGTAATGAAAATTTTAATGAAAAGAAAAGACAACAATTACTGAAAAACACTGTTGATTTAAGTCATTTGTTTAATAAAAATAAAAAGATTATTGAAAGTTTAATTGTAAAAAATAGTGATATTTGTTGGTTAGAGGGCGAAAAATTTGGTATTTGTAATATTGAGGAACATGCAATTAATTTAACAGATGAAAAACCAGTTTATGTTAAACAATTTCCATTAGAATATGATTTAAAACAAATCGCTATAGCTGAAACTAAAAAATTAATATTAAATGATTTAGTAAGATCATCTACTAGCGCATTTAATGCACTTGCTTTTGTTGTTCTTAAAAAAGGTCTAACTAAAGATGATAAAAAAAATGGAGATTAGTAATTGATTATAGAAAATTAAATGCTAAAACTATTACAGATCCTTATCTTTTACCGAATATTACTGAAATTTTTTATAGTATAGATAAAAATAAGTATTTTACTACAATTGATATGGTATCAGGTTTTCATCAGGTAAGAATGAAAGAATTAGACATTCATAAGACAGCTTTTAGTGTATATCCCCTAGGGAGATTTGAATTTAAGGTACTTCCTTTTGGTTTAGTTAATAGTCCTAGGGTTTTTCAGAGAATTCTAAATTTGGTACTTGGTGATTTATTAGAAAAAGGTTTTTGTTTTGTTTACATTGACGATATCATTATTGTAGCGAATTCGATTGAGGAACATAATGAACGGTTTAATTTGATTGCTGAAAAACTAATGGAAGCAGGGTTGAAATTAGAAACGAGTAAATATAAGTTTTTTCAAAAGGAAGTAGAATTTTTAGGGCATTTAATAAATGAAAATGGTATTAGGACTGACCCGAAAAAGGTTGAAGCTATAAATAAATTTCCTATGCCTAAAACGGTAAAAAATATTCGAGAATTTTTAGGTTTGACAGGCTATTATAGGCGATTTATTCATAATTTTGCGGATATAGCAAAACCAATAATTCAACTTTTAAAAAAAGAGGAAAAATTTCTTTGGAATGAGGTCAGACAAAAAGCTTTTGATGAATTAAAAAAAGCATTAACTTCAGCGCCGGTTTTACAATTTCCGGATATGAGCAAACCTTTTATTATCACAGCTGATTCGTCAGGCTATGCGTTAGGGTGTGTCCTTTCTCAAGGAAAGATTGGGGAAGATAAGCCAATTGCTTTTGCTTCGAGAGTTTTGAAAGCGGCAGAGAAAAATTATCATACTTATGAAAGAGAAGCTTTAGCAATTATGTTTGCAGTAAAAATATTTAGAAATTATATTTATGGAAATAAATTTTACATAATTACAGATCATAAACCATTGTTGTCATTTAAATATGCAGATAAAAATTCGCAAGTTCAAAGGTGGCGTTTAAAATTATTGGATTATGATTATGAAATTATTTATAATCCGGGTACAGTCAACACTAATGCGGATGCTTTGTCCAGAAATCCTATAGAAAACAGTCAAATAAATGTTGTTACAAGAGCTCAAAAAGCAAAAGAGTTAAAAAAATTAGATAGTAAAGAAAATTTGACTAATGATATGAAAATTAAAAAATTAAATGAAGATCGTATTAAACAAAAAGCAAAGAAATTTAACAAACAAAAGAAGGATAGAAATACAATATTCAAAAATCGAGAAAAAGTAGAGCGAAATGAAAATAAATCTGAAAATATTGTATTTACAAAAAAATCTATTGAATTTAGAAAAGATAATTTTATTGATAAGAATAAATAGTCATTAGATAGAAATACAAGTAAATTAATAGATAAATTTAATGTTACTTTTAAGGGAATTTTGAATGAAATTGAAGTCATAAATTTAAATGAAAATAAAATATTTGTATTATGTATTGATGTGGGTGAATCTGCAATAACTCTTAAGGATAATATCTACGACATTTTTAGTTCATTAAAACAAATTATGTTAGATAAACAACTATATAATTTCAGTATTTCTAAAGATTTGCAAATAGTTAATTTAAATTGGGCAGATATTGAAGAGATTTTATTTGAAGTTTTTAAAGCTAGTATCATTAGGATAATTATTTGTTTAAATTATATAGAATATGTTGATTTAGTTAATAGAGATAAAATATTTCAAGAAAATCACTCTAGTGTTATGGGAGGTCATTCAGGTGTAAATAGAACAGATAATAGGATAAGGAGTAAATTTTTCTGGGAAAATTTAAAAGCTGATATTGAAAATAGAATAAAAAATTGTGAAGATTGTCAAAGAAATAAGTTGAAAAGAGTAAAAACTAGGCAACCAATGGTGATTACACCAAGTAAAACTTTTGACAAGGTTGCAATGGATATAGTTGGTCCTCTAAATATAACTAAAAATTGTAATAAATATATTTTAACTATTCAAGATTTACTTTCTAAATATTTAGTGGTAGTTCCGTTACAAGATTAAACAGCAGAAACTGTTGCGGATGCATTTATTAAAAGATTTATTTGCATTTTTAGTTCTCCTAAAATAGTTTTCACTGATAGGGGTGCAAATTTTACTAGTAAACTTTTGAAAGCAGTAGCGAAACGATTTAAATTTTCTAAAATGGAAACAACTGCATTTTCGTCTCAATCGAATGGTTCATTGGAAAGAGCTCACCATCCCTTGTGCGAGTACTTGAAGAATTTCTCTACAAAAAAAATTATGTGGGATGATTTATTGGAATTGGTGCAATTTCATTATAATACGAGTGTCCATAGTGCACATAAATTTACACCGTATGAGCTAGTATTTGCTTATCCACCTCGTTTACCTTCAAGTGAACCTTTAAAAGTTTCTGGACGTATTCCATCGTTCAATGATTATTTATCGAATTTAATTATAAATATGAAGGATATTGCGGATTTGGAAAGGGAAAATTTGATATTTTCAAAAGAAAAATCAAAAAAATACTATGATAGATTGTAACGGTCCGGTCGATGTTCTCGGACGATCGGTCGTTGCAACCGTGGAGAAGACTCTCCGCGTTTATTATAATATCTCGTTGTCGGGCTCGGCCGGCTCTAGATTCCCGGAGGGATCGCGGAGGCGGCGGGAAGAAGGTTCGCGAAATAAATGTACTCGTGAATAGGAACGAGAACTATAGATATATTAAATAAGAAAGTACAAGGGCTCGATCGCACGAGCTGTGCGTCGCCGCACACGGAGCGAGGGAGAGAGGGAAAGATAGGGCACACTCGCCCGAATATCGAGAGCCAGAGAGAGCGGTACTTACAATAGCGCAGATGCCGGGAAGTCGCCGCTGGAGCTCCCGGACACTGCAGTCGTCCTGGCCGATCGTGTGGAGGTCGCACGCAATGGGGGCGAAAGTCCGGTCGGTAGGCCAGAAGCGTCGGGGATGTCCCAAAATAAGGAAGGCTCAAAGCTCGGGGGTCGCGTGGCCCACCGTTCGAAGGCTAGCGCAATACTGCCTAGTCGGCGTACGATACCGAAGGGAGGGGGGAACTACGCGCGCTCTCTCTGTATTTCTGCCTAACTAGGCGCTCTCTCTCTCTCTCTCTCTCTCTCTCTCTCTCTCTCTCTCTCTCTCTCTCTCTCTCTCTCTCTCTCTCTCTCTCTCTCTCTCTCTCTCTGTCTCTCTCGCATACTCGTGTCCGCTGGCGATCTGAAACAAGAATATTTGGATTAACAATTCTTGGTGTACGCCCGGAGAGGAGGTAACGTGCCTATGCATCCGTTACAACACCCCCCTCCAGACGCTGAGTACCCATCCCGGCGTACCAGCTCTCGCTTACTTCGACTATCCGGGCGATAAGGGATTATACTACACCGTACGAATTGTAGGGCTACAGGATAAAGAACAAAAAGTTTATCAAGAGTTGTAATAGAAAACAAATTTTAATGAATAATACGCAATGATTTGCAATATAAAAATATAAATTTATTTATCAATTAAGGGGTATCTCCCATCTCTCTCTCTTTACAATACTATCGGCCGATGGCCAATACGGTCAAATAATAAGAAATAAGGCACGGCATTTTGCCTACTCGACGTTGTGATAAACAACAACAACAAAAAAATCGGGCGTCAGTGCCTTTGAAGGTAAAAAGAATCGGCAGAATTTTGCACAAAATTACATGATTTGCAAGGGAGAGGAGTGTTTGAACCTTAAGGTAACCGTGGGGATGGGAAGTGGAGGAGTTGTCGGCCGAAGGCCAAGGTCGTCCATCACTTCTTGTACTTGGTGCAGTACGTGAGGTCCGTACCATGCACCGAGAATTTGGTGCACTCCTCCATCTTCTTAATGCCTCGTTGACCACAGATCGGGCACCGAAGGCCGGGTTCTGTATAGTATTGCCCGGTCGTCCTCGCGTGTTCGAGCTTTGCCCGACGCTTGAGTTCTGCGGACCGCTTGAACTCCGCATTGAGGTCCTCGATCGACTGTACCGTCGATTCTCGGCTGGTGCCAGAGGAGCGGGCTTTGCCTTTGTCGTCCGTCTGTATTTCGGTCGAACCTCCTGGCCGATTGACTGCCTTGGGAATTGGATGAATGGATTCGTCCGCCGTCTTGGTCGATAAGAGACGCCCTGTCGGCTTAGTCCCTTGCAGGTACTTGAGGGTCTCTGCCAACTTCGTATCGTCCGGTAAGTCTACTCGCTGTCCGAACGTTTTGCGTATTTCGTTGCCGATTTCCAAGGTTTCTTCCAATGCGGCTATCAGCTCATTGCAGATTCGTCCGACCTTAACCTTGGCGGTCGCCCTTTTGTCCATGGCCGCCTTGAATTGGACGTCTTCGAGCGCCTTGAGCTCGTCCATAAGCCGTTTCTTCCTATCTTCTATCTCGTCCGGCGTCATTGTTTCCACTACTGGGGCGCTCGGCCGATCGGACTTGGTTGCTGGCGTCGTCTCAGCCTGGTCCGATTTCGCCAGGTCGAGGTAGATGGTCTCGTTGGACTCGGCGGACGTGATTACGGCCGACGGGGAGACCTGTGCTGGATTGGGCATGGCTCTACTCATGTCTGCCAGCCTCAGCTGACGTAAGAAGTCGTCCGATAGGGCGTCCAAGCTCGCTGCTCTCTTCATGTTGTTTGATATCTGTGGGGTCGAGGGGAGAGACAACACAATGAGTTAGTAATGGGTTTAGGAATAAAAGAACACACAAAGATGATAAGAAGTAAAGAGGATGCGTATCTGCCGAAACCCTACGCTGCCGCCTTTTGTGCGCGCGTTCGCCGCCGAGTAAGGTCTATCGGTGCTGTATGAGCTTTATTTTTCGCGCCTTTCGGTCGTCCTCGTTTGGGTTTACTTTCGCTTACGCTCGCGGATTGCGCGGGGGATACGTCTGTCGGCGGATTATCGCATTCGCGCGGAATACTCGAGTTTATCGGCGCGGTTTCTTTGTCTTCTTCTCGCAGATCTTCTGTTGCAGCGTCTTTTTCGTCCTCGGGCGTGGGTCGGCCGTTTTCTTCGTCCACTGGTGAATCGACGGCCGTTCTCTCTTGGTAAGCCTTAAGATCGCTTACGTCCGTTGGACCCAGTACCTTACCATCTAAATCAATAAGTTCGTAGATATTCGGACTTAATATGCGGCTGATTTTGAAGGGGCCGATATAAAGTGGCACGAGTTTCGCTGCGACGCCTTCGGCTGCAGACGACAGTACTCTATTCTTCTTTAATACCAAATCGTCGACTGAGTATCGTATGTCTCGGTGGCGATCATTGAAATACTTCGCTTGTCGCTGCTGCGCTGCCTTAGCGCATTCATTAGCTAGATCTCGGAAATCTTCTAAATCTTCCATTCTACTCTTCCAATCTACCATAGTCTGCTTTGCTTCTTCCGTCGTGACTACCAACTCTTCTTCACGAAGCAGAGATAGTGGTGGATTAGGCTGTCGACCGAAGTTCAGCATCGCGGGTGATGCATCTAGAGATTCCTGGACCGCGGTGTTCATACTGAAGGCGAACTCCGAAATGTGTTCGTCCCAGTTTTTGTGATGTCCGTCAAGGTATTCACGTATCAATGTTTTAATCGTACGATTGGCTCGCTCGACCGTATTCGGCTGAGGATGGTACGGAGGCGCGTACGTATGGTGTACACCTCTATCTCGTAGGAATTTATCCATTGCTTTATTTCGAAACTCGGTACCATTATCCGAGAGAAATACCTTCGGGGTGCCAAATCGTAGGAATACTTGATCGTTCAGATGTTTTATAATAGTCTGAGCATTTGCCTTACGTATAGGAATACATTCGACCCATCGGGTAAACATGTCTTGGAATACTAAAAGGTATTCGAACCCATGAGTCGATTTCGGTAGAGGGCCCATCACGTGGCCTGCTACCGTTTCCCACGGTCGGGAAAAATTGCGATTTCCCATGTGATCGGGCGGCTTACGCTGTTCCGGCTTACATTGTTGACAGGTAAAGCATGTGCGAACGTAGTTCTTTACATCTTTATTCAACGATGGCCAATAATACGACAGGGCTACTCGCTGCTGAGTTTTCTTGCGACCGAAGTGGCCTGCCGTTGGCTGATCGTGACATTCTATCAAAACTTGCTCACGTTGCTCTTTCGGAACAACTAGTTTCCACGCGTTATCGTCTTCTAGAATTTCGTCGATAAACGCATTCGGCCGATACGAGTACAACTTACTGCCGACGAGCTTCCAATCCGGATTTTCGAGTGGCTTGGTAGCCACCTCATGGCGTCGGTTTAAATACCAGTCGTCAGTTGTATCGCTCTCTGGGTTAACACTCGCCAGAGTTGGACGATTTTCAACTAAGTCGTCATCGTTTTCGTATATTCTAGATAGTGCGTCTGGAACTAGGTGAGGTGAAAATTCTCCTTCGCCTTGGCCTTAGTTAAATCGAAGAGTGGTTGGGCAATATCTGCGTAATTTCTTAAGAATCTTAAATACCACCCTGCCATTCCCATGAGTCTTCGTACTTGGGTTGGATTCTTTGGTTTAGGGTAATCTATGATCGGTTTAATCTTTTCGGGATCCGGGCGAAATCCGTCTCTGTTAACCAGGACTCCCAAATAACGAGCTTCACTTTGACAAAAGTGACTCTTCTGTCGATTAATCGTTAGATTAGCTTCTACCAACTTCTTTAGAACTAATTCGAGGTATTTCAGATGATCCTCGAATGTATCAGTACAAATAATAATGTCATCTAAGTAGCTGTAGCAGTGAGGTTCCAGGTCAGGCGTAATGATCGAATTAATCAATTTTTGAAATGCACCTGCTAGCCCGAACGGGACACGCTTCCACTGAAATAGGCCCATACCTGGTACGGTAAAGGCCGTATACGGATGACTCCTCTTATTAATTTTGATTTGGTGATAAGCATCGCTGAGATCGATGGACTTTAGTTAGTTTATTCAGTTTTCGAAAGTCGATGCACAAACGACGATCTCCATTTTTCCCTTTTCGCACCATTAGCGCTGGGCTGGACCATTCGCTATCAGATGGCTCGAGGATGTCAGCTTCTAATTTTGCTTTGACTTGCGTATGCATCATCTCCTCGAGGATCTTCGATACTGGATAGTATTTTTGCTTAATCGGCCGACATGTCTCAACTTCCAGATCGAATTCTACTAAGTTAGTGAAGCCGAGAGGTCCCATGTACTTAGGGATGAGCGGTCGAGCAACTCGTCCAATGCCACCTGTTGGGCATAGGTCAATTCTTGCAGCCCTATGGATGCCAGGCTCGGTTGACCGGTCTTATTCTCCTCCGCTCCGTCCGCGCGAATAACTTCTGTCGAATTTTCGACTGTCAAAGTCCGATCGCGTGGATTCAGTCTCGCGTCAAATTTCAACACAAAATCTGCGCCGAGATTACATCCTTCACGAAGATCAGGTACGATCAAGGCAGTCAGCGTACGAGATTGTCCGCCAATCGTGAAAGGAAGGTCGACAGTTCCGGTAACCATGGATGTGCTGCCGTCTGCCATACACGCGACAAGTCCATCACAAGGTTTTACAGTAACGTTGCGTGCTGTGGCCAACTGTATAGATAGCGTGCCGATGCAAGTTTGTGTCGCTCCGGGATCATAAAGGGCCCTGATCCGGAACTCACCAACGTTTACTTGCAGCCACCATCGCTGATCTGACAGTATACCGTTGCTACTGGTCGCGGCGCAACGCGCGGCGACAGTCGGTACTGGTGTCGTACTCTCTGAGGTCCGAGGCGTTATGGGGTCAGTAGGGACCTCCTCTACATTTCCCCTTTGGCTTTTCCCTTACAGTCAGGGCAAGTATACTTTGTGTAGCCTGGCTTTTGGCAGCCGTAACAGACGAGATCTTTCTTCTTTTCGTCTTTCTTTCGATTGCTGTCGTCGCTAGGCTGCTTATTATCAATCGTTTTCGCTTGTTCAGCTTTACCTTCCTCGGAGCTTTTCTTCTTATCGGGAGGAGGAGGCTTCTTTTGTTCTTATTCATTACTACTTCTAAATTAGATAGCCTCTTATCCCAGTTACTTGAAACCG
The DNA here is from genome assembly GCA_018906965.1 of Philotrypesis tridentata. Classification (NCBI taxonomy): domain Eukaryota; kingdom Metazoa; phylum Arthropoda; class Insecta; order Hymenoptera; family Pteromalidae; genus Philotrypesis; species Philotrypesis tridentata. The sequence continues at coordinate 118,152 of JACCIB010000085.1, forward strand.
AGGAGAACCAAGGAGGTGGTTCATTTGGATCTGAAGAGCTGATCACTGCGACCTTCGGCTGATTTTTGCCCTTGGCCTTATCGGTACTCGCCTGGTCTGAGTACGGGGGTGGCACTGGGTTGGTACCCATAGTGGTTCGTCGTTTAGCCGCGAGGGCTTTGTGGCGAAATTCATCTAAAGTATTTACCTCATTTCTGCCAAAGATATATCTTAATGAAGGAGTCATGTTTAGATATAGAATATCGAGTTTTTGTTTCATAGAGGTATCTTCACTCATACGGTCGAACAGCGTGACCATGCTGACGTAGTAGTCACTTATGCTCTCATTGGGGCCTTGCGTTCGTCTGCTCGCTTCTAACAGTAAGCTCGATCGAGCTTCGTCCGTTAAGCCATACGTGAGTCTGGCGTCCTTGCAAAAATCGTCCCAAGTATTCCATTTGTGACGTTCGATGCGAGCCCATTTCAGTGCTCCGCCTGATAATAGTTGAGAGAGTCCATCTAATAAGTCCTCGTCTGACAGACGTGGACGAGCTAGTCTAAGTGCATCTTCAACATCTCTGATAAAATCCTCTATATCCTCTTTTGGATTGCCAGCGAATTTGGCTTTCCACCTTCTAATTTTGTCTCCTATGTCTAAGACCTTCTCTGGAATCAGGCGATCTAAAGGAATCGGTTGACCCCCCCCCCCCTTCCCAGACACATCTACGGTCCTGGTAGGAGTTATATATACCTGGTGTAGATTGCCTCTCAGACGTTGTCCGATGATTTGTTTGTGTCGGCCCTGCACTTGGTCGGGCTTCCGTATTCATCGGCCGTATGTGTTGTGTATTATTGCTTGTCGTCGGGTCAGTATATCTCCATGGTCTAAAATGAATAGAATCATTATACGCCGGCGTTGATGCTCTCTGAAACGGCGTAGACTGAGCCCTCCTTTGTATTGGTGGAATGCACGAGTTTTGCAGAGGCACAGAATCTGGGTTAAAATAATTTTTCGAGTACGTATCATTAAAATTTACGTGTCGATTTGCATTTGCCGGGTGCGCATTCGACGTTTGTTGTGATTTCTGCTCTACCACGAGCAATTTCTCCAAGCGGTCGATTTCTGCAATAAGGCCTTCTGCAAAATCACCCGTCTTATTTATAGTATCCTCGTGCTTCTGTACCGTCGTTTCGAGTGCGTGTATTCTTTCTAATTTTGCCTCAAGCGTCAACTCGTGAATCTCTAAAGTTTGTTTAAGCGTTTGTTCGTGTAACTCTAACGTGCGCTTAAATGATTTCTCTTGTGCTTTTATTACTGATTTATAATTACTGAGATCGTCCGCAATTTCGGTTGGTACTCCATAAACACAGCCTTTCATTGATAAGACGAATTTATTATTCAATTCGTCCGGATTTGTAACTTTATTTTTGTTCATTTCTTGTAACAGTCTATGCTCGGAATCTTGTGAGCTGTGTTGGCTTAGGTCGTCCGAGTCTCGGTTATCTCTTTCGAATAGTGAATCAATACCACAATTTTCACCCGAAGTCGTTTTATTCGGCTGTTCATAATTACTTGTCGACGCGTTAATAATTTCATTGAAACTGGTTGATGGTACATCTACTGGGACACATCTAACTTCTAACATATGTACTAGTGCTGAGTCTTCGTCTTTTTGCAGAAATTTACTGATCTCGGCGGGCAATGCTGAAATATACTTATCGCGCGCAGACGTATGTAATTTTCGCTCTAGATTTGCATTTACAGAGATCGGCGTAGGTACGAAATCTTCCGCGGTATATTCGCCCATGAGGCATTTATACAAACGCGATTTATTATCTTCAACAATACCGCTATCTATTAGTCCGATTTTCGACAACGCGAACGATACTTCATTTGCGTTCAATTTCTCCAAAAATTTCAACAAGCGATTGCTAATCATCTGACTGTTCGTTAGTGACTCAGAAAGCGACATGTCTACAGTCGAATAAAAGCTCATTCGTAATTTACTAAATTGAAACCAGAAGAACAAAAAAAAAGTTTTAATTTTGATAAGAAAATTATTGAAAATTTGATTAAGCACCCGAGAAATGATTAGAGTTTATCCACCAATAAATTATTAAGCAATGAGAAAAAAAAACACTACCACAAAAGCAAATTTAGTTTTGTAATTCAAAATTATTCGCTCGAGAAATATCGTTCACATGAAAAAAACGAGTGCGCGAAGATAGCAGAAACTATAATTTTGAGTTCACAAAAATAAATACGGATTCAAACAAATAAAATAAATTTACCTAAGTAAATAATATTGCTGAATAATATTGCAAAAAAAAATGTTACTAATATTGTTAATTAATAATGCAATCGAATAATATTCGGCTACAGTAAATTGAGAGAGTCAATCGGCAATTCTAAGAAATCGGTGTACGACATACGACGTGAGAATCGTACAGTTGTAGTAATTAGCCGGACGTATACAATATACTGTCTCTCTCACTTACTGGCGGGCATCCGTATACCTGCCTGGGCGGGCGACACTATAGTTTCGAGCTACAACTCGGCGCGCGCGATGTAAACAATGGGTATACGCCGCAGCAGTGTCTATGCCGTCGGCCGCTCGGCTCTCGCTTGCCTATAGACGGGCTACCTGATCGCGTCGGGCGAAATTCGCACAAGTAAAATTCGAGTAACGATACTCGAAGGCTATGTGTTGCCGTACGCACTGGTATACTGTATATACGCGCGGCGCGTCTGTCGAGTGTCGTACGCTTACTCTGATCTTCGTGTATAGCAGCAGCGCGTGTCTCGAGCTTTCGGCTCGGCGAAGGAACGTAAATAAACACGCTCACGCTTGTACGACGCTCGTCGATACTTTCGTTCGACTACGAAGAATTCATATATGGTAGCTCGTTCGAGAATTAAATGTTAGAATTATTTTCTCGACCGTTTATTCGTATAACAACGAGAACAATAAGAGTAAGAGAAAAAAAAATATGAGTATTGCGAAGCGTACGCGTTTCCGAGTGAAATATTTCACGAGTATCACTTAATTAATATAGCCACAATAACGTTAGGGCGCCATTTGTAACGGTCTGGTCGATGTTCTCGGACGATCGGTCGTTGCAACCGTGGAGAAGACTCTCCGCGTTTATTATAATATCTTGTTGTCAGGTTCGGCCGGCTCTAGATTCCCGGAGGGATCGCGGAGGCGGCGGGAAGAAGGTTCGCGAAATAAATGTACTCGTGAATAGGAATAAGAACTATAGATATATTAAATAAGAAAGTACAAGGGCTCGATCGCACGAGCTGTGCGTCGCCGCACACGGAGCGAGGGAGAGAGAGAGAGATAGGGCACACTCGCCCGAATATCGAGAGCCAGAGAGAGCGGTACTTACAATAGCGCAGATGCCGGGAAATCGCCGCTGGAGCTCTCGGACGCTGCAGTCGTCCTGGCCGATCGTGTGGAGGTCGCACGCAATGGGGGCGAAAGTCCGGTCGGTAGGCCAGAAGCGTCGGGGATGTCCCAAAATAAGGAAGGCTCAAAGCTCGGGGGTCGCGTGGCCAACCGTTCGAAGGCTAGCGCAATACTGCCTAGTCGGCGTGCGATACCGAAGGGAGGGGGGAACTACGCGCGCTCTCTCTGTATTTCTGCCTAACTAGGCGCTCTCTCTCTCTCTCTCTCTCTCTCTCTCTCTGTCTCGCATACTCGTGTCCGCTGGCGATCTCAAACAAGAATATTTGGATTAACAATTCTTGATGTACGCCCGGAGAGTAGGTAACGTGCCTATGCATCCGTTACAAGATATATAAATCCAGTAACGTTTGAAAAAGGTGATCAAGTTTGGCTTATAAAAGAACCTAAACCAGGAAAACTGGAAAAAAATCAAATTATTGGTCCTTTTGAAATTATGAATGTTTTGACTAATAATAATATTATAATAAATAAAAATGGAAAAGCAAATATAGTTCATGCGAATAAATTAATAATGCATAAAAAGAAAAATTGATATATTTTTATCTGTTTAAGGAGGAAAATGATGCTGATCTATTTTATTATCTTCACACTATGTTTCAAATTAAATGAAGCAATCATAGGATATGATTGTGGTTCCTCTTCACCTAATATAACAACATATTCATTGCTGGATTCCGGAGAATGTGATTTTCAAGACGAGCAAGTAAATTCTACTAACGTTGCTATAGAATTAATACAAGTGGCAGATTTTCGATTAGTTTCAATTATTCAATGTAAAATTGAAATTCATCGAACAGTTTTTGAATGCGGAATATTTGGTCATTTAATACCTACGGAAAATTCAGAATAACAATATATTAAAGATCGACAAATTCTTCCAAAGATTATTAAAGAAATAAGTCATGAACAATGTAAATCTATTCATGAGACAGGGATTTTTAAGTATAATGAGGCACATATTATTTCTGATTTAAAAATAAATTCAACTACATCAAAAGGTATAGATTTTGCGGGAAGTGCAGCAGGAAAATCTTGCTCGGGTGCTTCCTATGCAAATAGTTTTGGCTCATGGAATAAAGTTTTTGTTCATGGTTTAATTAAAATAACTTTAACGCAAAGTAATGCGAGAATAAATTTAAATTCGGATAAATTAATGTTAAGTTCAGGAGTAGTTTGTAAATTTTCTGATAAACACTGTATGGATATGGAAGGCGGTTTAACTTTTTGGGACGTTTTACCACAAGGTGAATTTTTCGAAATTAAGTTTGCTATTTTATTTAAGGGAATAGCTACTAAATATTTTAGTAATAAAAATAAAGAAATAATTTATGCGGTTAATTTTAAGGAAATTACTTTTTCTCTATCGATAAAAAATACTGAAATGCATTATGATAGATTAGTTATTCGTACTGAACATCCAAAATTATTTATTTTTGAAAAAGATGCTAATTTGAATGCTTATTATTATGATGCAGATTCTGTTAATAAGTTTAATTTAGATATTTTTACTTATGTAAATTCTAAATTTGTTTATGTTGAAAGACATTTAAGAAATCAAATTAATGATTTATATATAAATTAATTAGGGAAAAATGTGAACTTGAAAGAAAAGTTATACAAAATTCCTTATCCATTGCTTCCATTGCTCCAGATGAATTTGCGTACAATATTATGATAAAACCTGGCTATATTGCAAAATTGGCTGGCGAAGCAGTACATTTAATTAAATGTATACCAAGAACTGTTAAAATTTTACATCTCAAGGAATGTTATAATCAATTACCAGTTTTAGTGGGTAATGAAACTTGGTTTTTAACACCTAAAACGCATATTTTAATAAAAAAGGGCATGCAAATTGATTGCAATTCTGTTATTCCTACATTTTACAAAATTGAGGAAAATTGGATTAAGTTGACACCAAAACCAATAGTATCAGAATCGCCAAACATTTTAAAACCAGATACTACAATTCGACTGCAATTTGAATCAGTTGATAATTTAGCTACGAATGGAGTCTATGCGCAAGAAGATTTGGATTCATTACAGCAAAAACTGATGGTTCCTATGAGAAAGTAGCTTTGTTAAATATTGTTGCGAGAGATATAGCTGGAAAATCTACAGGAGAAAATATCTTTTCGGAAAATACATTGACTCACATTGCTGAAAATACTTGGAAAAAAATTATTGATAAATTGACAACTTGGGGATCATTATCATCGGTAATAATTATGATATTAATTATTTTAAATATTATAAAATTAACGATTGATACTATTATTAGAGGATATGCGTTACATGCTATTTATGGATGGTCCATACATTTATTTGGAGCAGTATTTAGTTCCACACGCATCTATTTATTTCATTGCAAAAAAAAGATGCAAAGAATTTTAAGAAGTTCAAGAGAGAGTTTAACAATAATAGTGATGATGGTGTTATATTAGAAGAAATTAAGATTGATCATCCACGGATCATTTCTAGGCCTATATTAAATAGGTCTATGCCTACTATAAATGCAATAGAAAATACATCTTTTACGCAAAAACAACCTCCACCTATTCCTGACCGTTTACCTGCACTTTTGCCTAACAAAAATTTAAGTGCACTAAGGAAGTGTAGTATTTTTTCTTTGAGTTTAGATTTGTGAGCCATTATCTTAGGCACCGAGGAGTTTACATCTACGATGTAATTTTCTTTTGTTAGGGAAAAATAGGATGGGATGGAGAAAGGAAAAAATAAATATAACAATGTTTTTTTTTATTAAAATAAATAAATGTATTATTAAATATTATTGGTCTTATATCGGGATACAAATTTAGGCCCAATATATACATTTTAGAAATCATTAAACACTTCTATATATTGTGACGTTGTACTTTTTCCGTCCCTGGGGAGGCGTAGCACGACGTAATGACACCTATGCAGGTTTATCGCGAGCTCGTATTTTAATATTTGTTGGACGCCCGAACTCGCGATCTTTAACACTTATCACTTATCTGCCGGCTTGAGAATTCTTTATACTCGGGGTCACGGGGGGGAGAGGTGCAGGGAGAGAAGTACATAAAAATAAATACACGCGACTTGTAAAATAAAACTCTTCGTAATTTATTTTAAAATTAGATAATGTCTTACTCGCGGACGCGTTTACGTCCTCGGGCGAGCTCTCCGAGCTCGCGGCGGGGAGGTATCGTATAGAAACACTCCTACCTGTCTCTACCTCGGGTTCTCCACGTCCTCGCGTTCTGGTGACGTCTCGTTCCCTGTGGGAGCGCACGCGAAAGAACACTACTAAACGCTCGGGTAATGCACACGGAGGGAAATGGTCGCTCTGGTCGTCGCCTTGGAAAAATACTCTTTTGCTCGCTCGTGGTGTCTCGGTCCTCGTGGTACTCGATACTCCTTGGATGCTCATTCGATACTCATTCCATACTGACTCTCTCGCGCGTTCGGCAACTACCCGGTTCGCGGCGTCTATCGCTCTCTCACTCGCACTCACGCATTTCCGCTAGATCGCTCTCTCGCGCCTATCACATATTTCCACGCTTTCGCACCATATATGCCACTCGCACTCTCGCGCCCTCTTTTACAGCTCTTATAAATGCGCGCGACTTTTGAAACACGCTTACACGCATGACTGGCTCTATTAATTACATTTACACATTTTCGCACGGTTACATACTTCGGCACGCTTACATTTTTGTTATCCGCTCGCACGCGCGCTGTGGATTGAGCCGTAGCCCTCCACCTTTTCCCAATATCATACGGCGCATACGCGTTGCCTCCCCTCTCTCTCTTGTCTGTCTCTAATGCACATTCATTCGCTCGCTATTCCATCCTTCTCGCACTCATGCTTCGGTCAATAGCTCGCCAACATGGCGGCCGCCGCTCGCGCGCGTACGCCTCGTGGCTCGCATGCCTCGTATCTCTTGTCTCTCTCGCTCTCGTTGCTCCAGCGCTGCGCCGTCCGTCCCTCTCTCTTTCTCTCGCCTTGGCTGCCGCGCGCTGCTACGCGCTGTATTTCCCCCACTTCCTCGCTCTCGCCTCGTGCTGCTGCTGCTCGGCGGCAGGCTGCTCTCGTGGCTTTAACAGCTGACTGCTCTGAAAGCACCACCGAGTATAAGAGTATGTTATCTTACTGGGTGGTGTCCAGGCGAGCAGCCCTCGACGGGATCCCCGTCACAATATATACGGTTGATGTCATTATTATAGACTTGAAGTTCGTAAAACGTGAGGCTAGCAATGCCCCACGTGTCTATGGAATGTCCGTAGGCGCCTTCTTGCAGTTGGTCGTTGCGAAGTCTTTCACATTGGCGCCAAGTACGAATCGAGGTCCAATCGTCAAATTGAAACAAATTGGAAAAAAAAGTGTTATTATTAAAAATTATATATTATTTGTTGTATAAATTGAAACCTACTTACATGTACAAATGTCCAGCGTCGCTGTTTAGCGGTCGGCTCAGGAAGTGGATTTCTACCCTCCTGGCGGGCTCCTTTGCAGTATCTGGTATGTTGCCAGAGCTGAAACTATTTAAATTAAGGGTTAATTATAAGTTTATATGTTATTAATTAAACAACTACCGAGGGATAAAGTCATATTTAGATTGTGTGACATACACATCTAAGAATACGTTATTAATTAAATTTAAGATTTAACTATACTTACACACACTGCACTGCGTCGTTTTGTGGAAAACCGTACATTTTGTATTTTCCAGTTGAACTGTGTAGTTAGTTAGGCAACTGCACGTTTTATAATCACAAAACTGTTTATTCAGCATAATATAGTTAGCTTATTTTATTACGTGGAACATTTGAAATTTTGAAATGTTGATTACATTGCAAATTCTTTGCAATGCTTTAGGCCCTGAGGTGTAACGTCCTACGACGTTATTACTTTAATCCTTTTTTTACTATTTTAGCGGAATATTAATCGGATGAATAAACCATGATTTTTAAACACTAGCATTACAAAATTTCAAATTACAACATTGATTATGTGAATTTCATGAGTTTCGTTAATTGTCACACTTTCAAAAGTAAGAAATCAGCTGACGCTGAGCTTGCGAAACGCAGACTAAGCGTTATATTTTTGGAAGAACCGCAATATTGTATGTAGGATTTCGAGATGTTTAATAATTAATATTCAATAATGTTGTAAATTTGTAAATTAAGTTTAGCGCTTATAAGAGACGCAATGCCCTCAATTAGGCAGTGAAGATTTTGTATCGACTCCGTCCACGCCGGTCCGAAAATTGGCAGAGTTTTGATTGTTGAAAATTCATTGTTGTAAATTATTACGATTTTCATACTTTTAATTTATGTTACGATTTTAAAGTTTTTTTTTAGAAAATAAATATAGTCAATAATCGTATATTTTATTGTGTGGAATAATTTAATTATGAATCCTAAAAATCTGTACGTTGAAATCTGAAGGAAATTGTTTAAATCATTGGGTTGTTTTGAAGATAACGATCTTACAAAAACATTAACTGGACCTTCAACAATTCTTCTTGAATAACAAAGGACTATCCAACGTCATAGATTCAAATAAGGTAAGTTCTGATATTATTCTCGTAGGAAATACATTTACTTGAGAGATCTAAGTGCTTCTAATCGCTAGACTTTTATCGCTATAAATAATCCTGACAATAGGCATTAAGTTGAGGTAGTCAGAACTTAACACGATAATCTCGACAATCAAGAATTATTTTCGATAAGTTTCTCATAGAATTCATTGATTACATTATTCATGTAATGAAAAGGTGTTTACTGAAAATGCAATTAACATAAATTATAAAGTGGACTAACTAGTAGCAATATGTATTGTCAGTTTTTATCCTACTTTACGGTGCCATCACGTGAGAAACGAGACGAGATAGTGCTCGGTCAGAAGTTAAAATCAAGTGAATGAGAGGTTCTCTCTAATTTGAATACTCGCATCGGTACGACAAACGAAATATTCTCGCCTATCTATAATGAGAAATTCTCATAGGCTTTGCTTACAAAATATAGCGTATTTATCCCTGCTTATAACATATAAAGAATTACACAGGAGAGGTGGATTCCTAGTTTCGATGAAGAAATCAAGTTCCTTCTACTTTCTTACATGCTGCCAGTCTGATTTTTGTGGCAGAAACAACCATGATTCAGAACACTGTTATTTTAGAAAGACATTTCTATCATCAGACAAGCAGATGAACTTTATCATCACGGATTGATTTGGAACTCTGGCAAATACGAGTATGCCGATATAGACAACATTCTTCGAGAGGCGCTGCAAGATCCAAACAAGATCTATGTTGTCGGTAATTAAAAAAAAATGGGTGGAACGATTAAATTTCAAAGTTACGGAAATGGTTGATTCCGGTTATCCATTCACAGATCATCCAAAATTAGTTACCGTATGCACGAATCATAACGAAGCGTATAAATCTACAATGCAGAATGTTTCACTTCACCATGGAATGTGAAGACATATCAGATGGTATATGTGATTGAAAATTGTTTATTTTATAAATTACGCTTTTTAGGCACGACGGCAACGCAGGAATGCCTTATAGTTTTAACGTCGCAAAAATTGTAACCTGCGATATCTCAGCCAATTTTCGATTGGGCTTAAAATTTATGAGAGTGCAGCTCTTATATATACAAAAACACATTTTTTTGCACTTGTGCAATTACCGGCCAATTGTTCAAATGGGAGCTCTTTATGCTTAATTTTACATTTTGTATTCAACTAAAGTGTATTGTAATAAGCTTATCTCAGTCAGATAAGTCCCAATCGATCCAAATTTTTTTTTTGTAAGTTTTACCTAAGTTAAGAAAGTGACAGTATAAAATTGGGCTCGAATCCGTATATACAAAAAATATGCGGGCATTGTTTAGAATTTCGAAAAGCGGTTTTTTGGCCATAACTTAAATTCTAAACATTTTACATAAAAAAATTAAATAGAAATGTCGTAGAAGTTAAATAGAATATCGTAACCAGAATGGGTATTACTTATGGAAAAGAGTTGGAAATTAAGCTGATGGGACACAAAAATTGTGATCCATCTAGCGGAACAAAAAGGAACATTATGAAAAAGACTCTAAATATATTTATATCCACAAGTATCTATGGTATATCATGTTGCGTCTAAGATAGGACTATTCGCCATCTTACTGATGAGCCCAACGAGTGGTCTGGGGCGAAAAGCACTAGTATTAAGTCTTTTTTTTAGAAATCAGTAAATTTAACCTTTGTAATTTTCATTTCTTTGGCTCGAAGTGACAGATAAATTCTTAATTTAATAGAATTATAGTCGAGCGATAAATTCATTATCTTTAAAAATTGACAGTTTCCCTGAAGAGGGTGACAGTGTTCACCGAAACGTTAAAAAAAAGGAAAAATGGTTTAAAATTAATTTTACCTTTTTCCCAACCTTGCCTCGGAAAGATCGATAGACACTTTTTAAATGTTAAAAACCATTGAGGGATAGAGCTTTTGAATATTGTGTTACACACATATTCACAAATACATTAAAGATTGTTAGCGTTATAATCGTGACATCTCCGCGAGCCGTATATCTAGCGTCGGTATATTTATCTGCTTGCCAGACGACCTTCGCAATGAGTTAGACGTGGCAGATTATTATTTTTATAAATTTTATTATAATTACAAGCCGTATTAGTAGTTTCAGCTTTGCAGTTATACATTTTTATTCATTTTTGTTTCTTCTACTTATAGGCGGTGGCAGACGTACTTCGTCGTGAAGTCCATATACCAGACCATATTATTTAAACTTTGCATGTCTGAATTAATTAACATACAAAGTTTCATGCACGTGAAAATAAATTTTTTTTACCACATATTTTCGGGGATGATCACCCTCCTGCAACCCAACCTTAGTAACAGCACTTTAATGGTAGACGGTCATTTTCGTATATGGTATAACCTTAGTATATTGTATTTAGATGGTATGTGACTCTATCACTCGAAAGTATAGTACATAGAATAAAATGACTCTATCGCTCTACTCGAGTAAAATTGATTTTAGAATACAGGCTCTGCACTGCATATTCTCACATTGGAGATCTGTATGCAGGCAGGCCTCAAAAAAATAGAAAAGAGAGAAATGTAAATTTCTCTCTGTTGGCGTTTCGTCCAGCTGTCAGAGTGGACTCCTCAGTAAGGCTCTGACAGCTTCCTTAGACGCCCGCCACTTCGAAGAGAAGCGGCATTTATGTGGTCTCGGCCTGCGTTTTTCTCTTGCAAGAGAGAACTCTAGCATAGAGAAAAAGGCAGGTCGCCACCTAGCGGACACTTATAAGAGCCAGTGTCAAAGTTTAGATGGTATGCGACTCTATCACTCGAACATTTCTCTCTTTTCTATTTTTTTGAGGCCTGCCTGCATACAGATCTCCAATGTGAGAATATGCAGTGCAGAGCCTGTATTCTAAAATCAATTTTACTCGAGTAGAGCGATAGAGTCATTTTATTCTATGTACTATACTTTCGAGTGATAGAGTCGCATACCATCTAAACTTTGACACTGGCTCTTATAAGTGTCCGCTAGGTGGCGACCTGCCTTTTTCTCTATGCTAGAGTTCTCTCTTGCAAGAGAAAAACGCAGGCCGAGACCACATAAATGCCGCTTCTCTTCGAAGTGGCGGGCGTCTAAGGAAGCTGTCAGAGCCTTACTGAGGAGTCCACTCTGACAGCTGGACGAAACGCCAACAGAGAGAAATTTACATTTCTCTCTTTTCTATTTTTTTGAGGCCTGCCTGCATACAGATCTCCAATGTGAGAATATGCAGTGCAGAGCCTGTATTCTAAAATCAATTTTACTCGAGTAGAGCGATAGAGTCATTTTATTCTATGTACTTAGTATATTGTGCTCAAAAAATAAGGCTTGCGAAAATGATTGATTGAAATCTGTCGCTACCTCCCAGACTATGTATTCTATTAATAAACAGACTTAAAAAACATCGGAGATCGATTATATTAATATAATAATTGTATAATAAATATAATAATTGCCAATTATATTATACGTAAACTTGATTTACACATTTCAAGCTTACAGCTGTCTTAATAATTAGAGTACATTACGTACCTAAGGAGTAAAAATAAAGAATGTCAAAAAACGCGGACAGTTATCTGGCTTAATTCAATTCAAAATACAATAGTATACAATAGAGTTTTCGCGAATTTATAATATTGTATAGTCCTTAAGTTTGTGATCCGGCCATTTTTTGATCCGTATAAACTTTAAAATTTATTATTATTATTATTAGCCCCGAAGAGGAGCCTCGCTGGGTTAGAACCGTCGTCAATGACAATAAATGGCTCGAAGCGATGAATACATTTTTAGTTTTTCAGGGAACTTAAATTGTATGGTATTAGGCAGTGGGAAGATCCGTATGAGACTCATATAGAGGACTTGGCTATATTAAAAAAAAAAATAGAGAAACGTAACACACTAGACATTGTGTGTTTAAAGAAATTGTATTTATTGACAGTTATTAATAATTACTATAGCATTGTTTGGTAGTACAAAAATAATCATTGAATTATTTTATAAATTTATATCTATACGAAATTAACATTTAAATAAAAAAATAAGGCACTTTTGTCTCGTTGACATCAATCAATTAAGATATGTCTTTTTCATAACTAATACAATGTTTTTCTTTGCAGCTCCGATTATAAACAGGATTTGGTATGTATAAAATATAATAAATAAAATAAATACAAAGATGATTAAAATATTAAGAAATCTTCGGTTGCGATTAAATTTATATACACGACTTTTGGATTTTTAATAAAAATAATATCAAACAGAGAGAATTCATTTTCTAGTCGCTTTTACTAATGTTTCAAGTCAAGTTTCTCCTCGGTCTAGCGTAATTCACGCGTTCGCCATCCGTAGCTGAGCGAAGCATTCCGGTGACCCCAGCCGTTGACGATGATATTCCTGCTAGCATTGCTTTGCCTTCGCCGTGCAGAAAGGATGTTGTTCCTGTACTAATACCGACACCACTTGGTACAGGATTAATCGAGCCAAGTGATTGTGGAGGTTGTGAACGCTCTTGAATTACGGTTTCTGTTATGTTATTTAGATTCTCAGCTTCTGAAAATGTACGCCGATGAACTGTCGAGTAAATCGCTGTGCTGCTGTGGAATACATTGTTAATGCATAAAACAAAGAATTAAAACAATCGCATTTTGTACTTGAATACTCGCAAATAATTATACACATTTCTTGTTCAATTTCTTGATCAATTTCTTGATCCGCTGAGAAAAAAAGTTAGCTGTATTAGCCGTATAGCTGTAGATACAAACGCTCTCTCACAAACTGCGACGCTACCTCATTTACTGACTGACTGAATGAAGATAGACTGTATATGCTTGACTCGCGTAGTTACTACGGTACTACCTTAAATAATTACGTGTTAAACGTACACTATCCAGTCCACATTTTTTGTACAGAGCACAAAAAATCATGAACTCTTAAAAAAAATAAAGTAAATTTTAGTTAACTTTGTGACCCCTGTAGAAAGATATCATGCGACAGATGATATTCTTATGTGATATTATCATGTGATTAATGTTCTTATAATATCATGTGGTAATATCATGTGATATGTTCGAAATGATCATGTAATATATTAGGATTTTATCACATCGTGAAAAATCGAAATTTTTAAAATAATTATAATCAATTATTTCATTGTTCTGTTGACACCTATGGAAGTACCATGTAGATGATAAGGCCAAATAAGGCGGTAGATCAATAAAATAATGAATTTTAATTAATTTTCAAATTCCGATTTTCCATGATGTGACAGAATCCTGTTATAGATGGTATGCGACTCTATCACTCGAAAGTATAGTATATAGAGTAAAATGACTCTATCGCTCTACTCGAGTAAAAATTGATTTTTGAATACAGGCTCTGCACTGCATATTCTCACAATGGAGATCTGTATGCAGGCAGGCCTCAAAAAAAAAATAAAAGAGAGAAATATAAATTTCTCTCTGTTGGCGTTTCGTCCCAGCTGTCAGAGTGGACTCCTTTCTCTATGCTAGAGTTCTCTCTTGCAAGAGAAAAACGCAGGCCGAGACCACATAAATGCCGCTTCTCTTGGAAGTGGCGGGCGTTTAAGGAAGCTGTCAGAGCCTTACTGAGGAGTCCACTCTGACAGCTGGGACGAAACGCCAACAGAGAGAAATTTATATTTCTCTCTTTTATTTTTTTGAAGCCTGCCTGCATATAGATCTCCATTGTGAGAATATGCAGTGCAGAGCCTGTATTCAAAAATCAATTTTTACTCGAGTAGAGCGATAGAGTCATTTTATTCTAAAATCCTGTTATATTACATCATCAATTTAGACATATCACATGATATTTGTTTTTATTATACTTACTCAAGTCCTCTCTATGAGTCTTGTATGGCTCTTCCCACTGGCCGATAGCATGCAATTGTACCGGTCAGTAAGGTTTCCTATAGTCGTGATGCATGTGCACCACATCGGAATGTAGTTTGCATACATCTTGAGTGGACCTACAGTTTAGCTACAGAATGTTTCCATAGATTGTGTACAGTGGAATTCGAACCACTGAAGCTACGACGCTATAAGAAACTTATCATTTGTTATTACCACATGATATGAGCATATTTATCACGTGATAATATTATGCAAGAATACCTTTCAACAGGGGAGTCATTTCTCGATAAGTTACCTTTGATTTAGGGGTAATGAAATTTTGTTCTCTTCACACTGCGCCGAAAGTGTCACATTCTTTCTCGAGTACCTGAAGAAAAGTGCCTTCACAGAAATAAATTTGGATAACCCATATCTCGTGTTTGTCACCGTCTCCTTCGGCTCGGGAGGCAACTTACACGAGATATGGATTTCCCAAGTTTTTTCCTCCCTAGGTGCATAATATACTATTAATTTCTGACTTTTTGTACTATGGGCATCGTTCTTCTTTATTCTTTTTAAAACTTTTATTTTATTCTTAATTTTAATGTAGATAGTTACCTATGTCGCTGTTTTGGATCAATTATCATTGTTTGGAATCGTCCATCAATATGCATTCCGACACTTCCAACACTGTTCGGTTCCGGCTGATAAATTGATTCAAGATTCGTGAAGGAGTGAAAACGATGACGCTTATGCGAGAGTTGTGAATCATACAGATTATGGCTCATGCTGCTTATATTGATGTTATTACCAGCATTAATGTCTTGGCCATGCCGGATATGACGTGGCTGCTGCTGTTGTTGCTGATGCTGAAGTGACTTCAAAGAATCTTCATAGTCGCTGAAATTACCAAAAACAGAATTTTCTTTATCTTCTTTCAGTTCTAAATTATATATAAATAGATATTTTTTATTTTTCCATAAATGATTCTCTACTTTAACGAAGAAAAAACGAAATAACTGCATCTAGTTTATAAAAAAATTAACCAACGAATTAACCATTCGTTCTATCAAAACAATTCACCTAAACAACAATTGAACAATAATAATCAAAAACCAAATTGTATAGCCTTCTCAGTCGTAGATATACGTACAAAATAAATCTAAAAGCTCACAAAATTTCCTTCAAGAACATGCTCACTCAAGTTTGCTTTGGCTAATGCTTACATCTGTTTTTGATACCATATGAATTTTTCAAAGAGAATTTGTTGCTTTTTCAAAAATAAAACTTTGAAACGGTATAATTTTTTTTAATTTTGTTTGTCTGCTACCTATCTTTATAAAGCTTACTATTCCGTTGTGCTGTCCGATACAGTACAATATTTCACGTCTGATATTCATCATCACCCCACTCTTTTAATCAACTCATACATTTTTTTGGCTTAAGTAAGCCAGATCTTCGATTTTTGATTAATAAAAATATACTTAAAGTTAATAATAATGTAAATAAATGTATTTGTTTACAGAGGGCAATATGCTACTCAGTTAGGAGCGATTTTCTTTGGTTAATACGGAGTTCTACCCAATTTCTTAACTTTTGTATTAAGTACTAAAATTTTTTCCAATGTACTCTTGTTTGATACTAGAAACGAGACAATTTGTAAATTTTGAGCAATTTTAACAATTTTAACAGTATTAGTCGAATTATTGCAAATTCATTGTTCAAAATTAAGCTATCTATAAAATGTCTCTTGCGCGCAGTTTCAGTGTTATATACTAACCAAAAAAGATATGAATAATTATAATAATTCTATAAATATATCAAAATTCTTCAATAATCGTAAAAAAAATAATCTATTTTTTTTAACAAAAGTTGAACCAGTTTTTAGAATAAAAATCAATTTTTCATTTTTCATAGACTATTAAAGATTTTTAATTGTAAATCAAAGTTGGTAACTTTATTCGACTTGGTTTCGTAACTATTCATAAATTTTTGGATGGTCTGAGTTGAAACCCAATGTTCAAGGGACTTTTGAAAGAAAAATTAATTTTTAACAATGAATTTGCAATATTTCAACTAATAAATCGTTAAAATTTCTCAAATGTTACAAATTATCCTTATTTTTCGTACCAAATAAGCTTAAATTTGAAAAAATATTTGTTACAACTCCACCTTAAACAAAGTGGCCCATTACTTTTGTGAATTCCCGAAAAAGACTGACTTGCTACTTTCTCCACTAGATGGATTTGAAGAGTTGCTGCAGTGACAGGGACGCAGACCGCCGGTGACGATACCGGAATCCTGACCACTCGAATGCAGTGAAGTAGCTGACGTCTCCAAACCTGCCGTGGTACGTCGTGGACCACGCTTACCAATGCCTCCGGTGTTTCCTCCCGAACCAATGTTACGGCAGCTTCATAACAAAACCAGAAATATGATTATTCATCCAAGCATTATCTGTAACTTTAATAAATTTCAAAAAAATTCAATCGTTTTAAAATATAATATATTCGTGTTGCTTGTAATTACGAGGAGTATATATCTGTGGCTTGCAGGAAGAATCACTTAAGTGACATTTTGTGAAAAATTTTTTTATGTTGAATTCGAGGTGCTCTTAGTACCTTTTTTCATTGTACAATAGTAGGATTTCCGAAATGCACAAATATTTTAAATAACAACCGATTGTTAAACCGATTGTTAAAATGTTACTGCAGAACCACTTAAGTGCACTCGTTTTTTTTATTTTTGTGCGAGATACACCGTGTGGAGTACATCAAAGCTGTATAATATATAAAGGTTTTCAAACTCTCCATAGCCCTTCTAACCCCTTGACAAGACTTTATATATTTATACATATCAACTTGGAAAATCTAAATTTCTCATCAATAAAATATATATATGTACGAAAACCGCATTTCGTATTAAGGGTCCATTGAACAGACAACCATTCTTTCAGTATCACTTCACTACCTTTGATTTTACGAAAATTCTAATTTTAATTTTCAGAAAAGAAAGTTGTGATATCAATAAATAAATTGGCAAGTTTCTTTTATAAAAAACCAATCGTGTTGAAGTAAATAAACAAATGAGCGTATAAATACGAAAAATAATATGTAGAATAAAAATTATTTAATATACTATATCGATAGTATTTTGCAGGAAGAAGTTGTAAGCACTTCAATGTGTAGGCTTATGAATAAATTGTTATTTTTATCCCTATAAAGTGATTACATTGAAGAATCAACATACAATAATGCTAATATAGTTTATAATATTAAATGCAGTCACCATCAAATAAACCTTTCTGTTAGGGTTGCCTTCCACTTCGTGGATAAGTAAATCGCAAAAGATTAAATAACATGATGCAGTGAGACCGTGTTGAAATTTTTTTTTGTGGAAAAGCTTGCCGTCCCGTTCTATCATAGATAATCGATGAATTACTAAATGTCATTGTAATCAACAATATACTATAAAATATCACTGCCGCTCCTCCTTCCTTTTATCCGCTGGTGCCACAGGTATAATAGTGCATGTTAAAATTTACGTCAGAGTGAAGGCTGTATAAGCTAGAAATTCTTACGATTGTACGTCAGTCCGAGTAAAGAGCTCCTGGGTGCGTTTTTTCGCCTTGTCGGCGACACCCAGGGAGGTGTGTTTGAGAGAAATGTGTTATTCCATATCTGTAAGGAGTGATCTTAAATTTTGTTTATAATTTGTTTTAAAATTTGAATAGAAAGTTTCTATTTGTAATTTTTCGAAAAATTTTTGTTTTTAGTCAGTGTTATCCGGAACAGTTTGTCGAGACCCGTTTTTAATACAAATGTAGTTTCTCAATTTTTTATAAGGTATTGTAGATTTCGTAGGTAATAAATTAATATTTTTTGTATTAACGTTAAATTTTAATGTAAAAAAATGTTTCTATTTTTATTCACAGCCTTGATAAGGGACTTCACGAGTCCGAAACGTCGACTGATATTAAATTAAAATGCTAACTTGAAGAGATGCATTAAATTCATTCTCCTCATCTATCACGATCGAACAATAGCAGCATTTGTTATATTTTTTCAAAATTATTGTCAATAAAATAAGTTTAAAAGTGAATACATTTTTATTTGTAAATATGTAAACTACTTTACTGCAATACTGTAATCAATAAAATAACAAAATACTTTATGTTACTGAATAATTTTCTTTTACGTACATCAATATCTTACATTCGTACTCATAAATAATAGTTATTCTCTATAGATGATTATATTTCATAGTCAACCAGGCTTTATTAAAAATAAGATAACCAATCTGTAAAATTAATTGGTGTTTAAGGGGTTCGGCCTGAGTTAAAACCTTCAAAAAATCGATTTTTTTTTATTGACTTTTTTCATAGGAAATTATCTGTAGAATGAGTTGCCGAAGTCCTTTTTACTCGAAAAAATTTCGTTACAAAGTTATAGGCCAAATACTAAAAAAATATCATTTTTCAAAATTGCGTATTATTGATGTTTTGTCTTATAGCACTTTTGATTATTCAAAAAAATTGCTTTTTCATAGAAAATATAAAATTAAATGTGTTTACAAACTCCTTTTGAAAACGCAATTTTATTAAAAAAAAAGCATATTTATTGAATCATTACATACTATAAATAGCTAATTTTTATAAAACCGTAGCTTTTATTTTTATTTTGAATGTTCAAAATAAAATAAATTTAGAATTTAAATTTAGTCTTGTCATTTTTTAATCAAACTTAAAAAGGGGTAAAAAAACATACGTGCAAATTTAAATTACCGCCTGAAAACATGGCACCTTACAGCATATGGAAAATGAAATCACTGTTTTACCGACCTAATCGAGTTTGTATTCAGACATCAGCTGTTTCGTCTGCTGTCTGTAGTTTAGTGTAAGCTTGATGTTATTGTGCTGTTGTGATAACTTCTGAGTCTACTAGTCTTCAAATTTAGATAAGTGTTTGGATTCTAAACATATAATTTGTGAAGAATTTGTTCTTTGTGAGTTTATTCTTTATTTTTAGGTGTACGGGCTATAAATATCATGTGTACAAGAAAATGCCTGTGTGTTAAATGATCTCAAAGCAGCTCAAAGTCTACTGCTTGTTGTTGTTAACAATCCTGTTAAGTAATGGGTAAGCAATAACCAAAATTATATTCTTGTAAAATATGCTGACTGTCAATGCGTATTAAAAAGTTACATTTCAATTTCAGCTTTCGATACTGGTATATCTACATGTACAGCACCCGAGTCTTCATATATGCCTTAATACATAGGTATTTCATGCCAAAACATAACAAAAGTATGCTGAGCAGTTCATGTAAGTACTGCCTGATAAATATACATAAGTGTTTTGATAAACTTTAAATGCATTTTTCTCAGTTTTGCCATTTTTATGATTTTAGGTCCTTTGCCGCAGGTTTTCTCAGCAACGATAAGACCAATCAGGCTGAAATTTTGTGGAAAACTCCAGCATATATTTCTTCACTGATTGAGCGAAGCAGAATTGACTAATACAAGGTAAAAGTCAATGTTACGTATGTGAATATATGTAATATTCACTACAATTACTAATATAATCAATTTATGATTTACTAAATATTTAAAATTTATATTTTGTAGAAAAGTCTTCCACTCAAGCAGTGAAGAAACATGTTCAGAAGATTTTCCATCCTATCTGGTGTCAATTCATCATCTGGATGCTGAGATATCCTGCGGCAAAGGGAAAAAAGTGCTGAAAATTAGTGATTTATAAATGTAATTGTTGACAATGTAAGTATAGATATATCATTTTTTTAAAATAGTTAAAAATATGTTTAATACCTACATTTTAAGTAGGAGAAAGATTTTTTTTGATACTATGAATAAATAATTTTTTTCAGCCTATTACTTATTAATGTCTTTTTTACAGGTTTAACTCAGGCCGAACCCCTTAATTATGTAGAAATTGGTGTACTTATGTGTCAATATTACAAATATAACGAGTAGTTCAGTAAGTTATAAACTGTAAATACTATAGATTTTATAGCATACGTTATTGCCTGCGAAGAATAATACATTTATTCTATTTATTTTATCTATTTATTTATTTATTTATTTTTTCTAAATGCAATGGAATTATATAATTAACTGTAGAATATTAAAAGATTTTTAATCATAAACAAATGCACTTAATAAGCATTAAACATTTCTAAAAATAATAACCCGTTGAAAATTATGAAATCCGTAAATTGTATAAAAAGGAGGCAGACACTGAATATTGAATTTTGTTAATTATAGCTAATTTTTAAAAACTAGTTGTATTTTTTATTTGGAATAAAAGCCCCATTGGAAAGAAATATTTTGGATTTCTTGTTTTTATAGTAAAAGAAGGCACCAAAAAAATTTTCAGTAATTTTGACTCTCCGAAGGCCTTGGTATCCCCTTGTAAGTAAACTTGAGAAATAAAATGTATTATTTCGTTCTATAATTATATTACAGCTAATAAATGAATATTTTTATTTTTTCGAATTTAACGCATACTGCGTTTACTACGCGGCGCATACTATAATTGTTTCTTTAAAAGTTACAACATCTTCATGAATATTGCTATTGTTTATTCCATATGATCGGTTTTTCTTTACATTTTAGTTTCCTGATGAAGTTTTCAAATAAAAAGTACTGGTGTTACAGCTATCAACAGAGAAATCGTCGATGCTAAACAGTGACATCGCTGCATAAACTATCATAAAAATGATTTTAAAATAATTTTGACTTTGTACTTTTATTAAATACAAGGATTTCTTAATGTTAAAATATGTTTTTCTAAATTTAAAATGAAAAGTCGTCAATTTTTGTGAAAATAAACATTTTGTTTTATTATTTTTAATGTTGGATGCCAAGGTTATCCTTCCACATTTACCCAAAGATACTCGAGTCGTTTATACAGATACGAAAAGGCCCACCAAGGCATCGGCACCGTATGGTCACTAGCCCGCATTCTTATCGGTCAAAATACGCCGAAACTATGTAAAATTTAAGTCAGTATGCTACCAGATACACGCGTGCTCTTATAGATAAAGTGCAAACACCTACGTGCGAGAAGTGCACACTTATATGCGAGTAGTGCACACATGTGCGACCAGCGCACACTTGTATGTGAGCAGACAAGTAGGTTTAACCTGCAGTTTTGGTACTTAAGTGTATGTTTATAAATATTAGATCAAGAGTTCAGTAATTCAAAATTTCTAAACATATTCAGAAAACATTGCTTAATTCAATGCTACTGGCCTTAGCGACTGTTAGGGACGGGAAAAGACAAACACGTCTGGCCTCCATAAGACGCAATGTTATTTCCCGACTACGCACAGACATCTTGTTTACCTATATATATGGTGTCGTATTACCCAATATGCGAACAGCAAAGTTACGCAGTGATGTGTCGTTTTAATGCTAATACGCGGGGGAGGGGGGCGCAGGTTACGGCATAACAGATCAGGCGATCACTAATATTACCAGAAAAGAATTTAGGTTGAATGTAGTTACATTGATATTTGTCGGAAATATAAGGAAACTTCGGTGACAATTGATCATCTGGTTTTCGTTAGCTTGGTATCGTTAGCTTAAACGGCAATCGGCGGATGTTTATTTCGTCATAGGAGAGTAGACAAATGTCCCCTGGACACGTTTTCACCAAGTACTTGTGTACTAACGGAATTTCCATTGTCGCGTGAGATTCAGGTGTGGGCTAGTCTCGGCGAACTGCGATCATAAAAGTAGCCCGCATCCTTGGTGCGCTTGCGCCTCTTGGATAGCACCCGTCGCATGGAGAATAGTGCGGTAAGTGGACATGTTGATGACGTTGTCGGCTTTTGGACCGAATTGCGCATAAGATCGGAACGCTGAAAAGACTCGCTGGGCCTAGTACCCTCTCAAGGGGAAGCTAAGAGGAGCAAAGGGCGAACTCCCTTCCAACTTCCTTCCTTTTTCCAATCTACTAAAACCCGGGCTCGCTTCTGGGGAACCGAGAAGGAGCAACTATTCCTGTAAAAGGGACGTGAGTAACCACGAAGAACATGCTGTGTACCCTTAAGGAAAAAGTTCAGTACTCATCGGTAAAAAGCCTCCAAAGATGTTCCAGCTCCAAAGTAGGTCCCCTTTTTTCTCCTACTACTTTTTCTAGGACTCAATCTCAGATCTCTAGATCTCGAGTCCAACCACTCAAAGTATTCAAACCCCTACCCTTTTTACAAAGGGTATTTCACAACACAATTTCGTCCCTATGGGACTCACATCTCGGAGTTTATAACTGATTCAGTGCCCAGCACGTCAGCATAAATTTCTTCAAGCCTCTGCGATGCATTATCACTTAGATTCGAAAAGAGTGCGGCGCTTTGTCGCCATAATAGCACTCTTAGTTTTGATTTTCTCTTTCGACTTCTCTGTGTGAGTCCGGACGGGACTCAGGGGCCAGGCCTTCATGTCGTTTCTCGTGGGTGCTAGGGTAAAACCGAAGACGTGATCCCATAGCGGCTAAACTGGTATCCTCCGGCTTCAGCAGTAATTCACCCCCCTATAGCCAGTCTAGAGATGGGAGGTGGCCCAAGATTATTTCGATAACCTAATACATTGATGTATGTGTGAATATGTGTGTGTCATTTATTTATTTATTCATTTATTTATTTACTTATATAGTAGATGGTCAACATTCTTCCTCTCTCATAGTATTCAATGAGCGTATTTCTCTCGTTTGTCTCAGTTATTGTTTCCCAATTGTTCATTATATCGTCGTACATCAATTTAAACTGTCAAAAACAAATTCATTCATTGTCTACTAATCAAAGTCAGCATTGCGAACACAAACCTTCTTTTCTGCCAAAGCCGTTATCAGCAGTTTCATAAAAATTACCGAAATGTACAAAATCACTGATATGTGGTTGAGGAATTTCGATATATCCTTGCCGACACTCATGTGCCCATCAATTACCTGTGTACCGCTCAATTAAAATAATTTTTATTATTATAGACGTACTTCAGTATTATATATCACGATTTAGTTATTGATCTGTTACTAGACATTCTATAATATTTATATATAATTTAAAATAAACAATTTAAATTATTAACATTACACAGTCTGACGTTTTAATTAAATTGAAGCAGTTTTATTCAAAATTATGCATATGATTATTAGTTCAATTTTGTTAGCTTATTTTAAGCTTGATTCAGCCTCACATCAGAATAGACAATGTCCGATGACTTTGAGCTCTGTCCAAAAGTACTTATAAATGAAAAGATTTTGCAAAATTTGTATTTTTAGACTAAAAAAATATTCGAAATTTAATTTAATTAAGTAAGATATATTTAGTATCTTAATTAATATTGCGATTGTGAAATTTTAAAAATCAATTGATTTAATATTTCAAAAAGTGTCTATCGATCTCTCTCAGGCAAGGTTGGGAAAAAAGTAAAATTAATTTTAAACCATTTTTCCTTTTTTTCAACGTTTCGGTGAACACTGTCACCCTCTTCAGGGAAACTGTCAATTTTATTCGAGTAAATAAATAAATGAGTACAATAAAAATATTAGAATAAGTAACTAATGTAAATAAGTAACTAATGACGACTTACAGGAGCACAACAGCCGATGGAATCGAATGTTCTCTTCCCCGGCCAATCTCAGGCGGGGCGAGGAGGAGCGAGAAACAAGGAGATGGACACTGTTATTTTTTCGGCTTCCTTAGCTACTGTTTCGATAATAAGAAAACATTAGGTGTAGCCAGCACACCATTTTATTTGTACCATTGTCTTGTATTTGAATATGTAACATTTCTGAAATAAGCCTTTTGTTTTAATTACATTCTTTATCCTTTATATCTATTTTATCGAAATTGAAACTATGGTTGAATTTACTATTGTGTTAATTTATGACATTACTTTTTAATTTTTTATGTTCCTCAATACGTGTACAAACACTCCTTTTGGTTTGGCCTACATATGTAGCCGTGCAGTCATTACATTGCAGTTTATATACAACATTCTTTTCCAACGGTTTATCTTTTTTATCTTTTCCTTTAATTATAATATTACACATGCGATTGTGTATTTTTGGCACAGTTGTTATATATTCTTTTTTTAAAGAATGTTCCGTCTGTTCATAAAACCCTTTAACATAGGGTAAAGCTACAATGTTTCAGAAATTTGTGTCCTTATTGCAACGCTGATTCTGTGCACTCGAATTTATTTTGTCAATCCGTTTTTTTTGTATCTATTGGTAAAGTTGACTGGATAATTATTGTCAGCTAGTAGTTTTTTGACAATATTGATGTTTTTTCACCATGGCGATTTTTTGAGACTCAGGATGCATGTTGTGAATGATAATTCAAAAATCTACCAGAAACGGTGGGTTTGGTGTACCAATCAGTCATTATTTTTCCTGTATTCTTTACCAACAGAATGCTTTTGATAAAATCGTATCCGTTTGAATAAGTTTATGTCTACTATATTATTTGCCATGAAAACCATTATCGTTCTAAACATTCAGTAAGCTTTTCACCTTTGCCTATTTGGACAGCGGATTTTTTTAAATCGTAGTGTAAGTATCTCTATCCGTTAGAAGAATCTCCATTTCCTCGATATAATTGCTCTTGTATACTGCAGGCGTCGTGTTACCCTTGTCCGCAAAGGTAAACATAATGTCTTTGTGACTCTTAATGAAATCATTTGTTTCTGTTAATTTCTGTTCAAAGATTTGGTCTTCTATTGCTTTATGTCTAGTTTTGTTGTGAAAATGTCTGATCTTATTTAACAATTTACTTTTAATATTGTTTGCAGTGTTTTTCGGAATACTATTACTTATAATTGAATTTTCTCATTTTTTTATGCATTCAAAAATTAGATTATCATTAAGATCACAATTAGGATTGAATTTTCGTCCTAATGCAGTTACAGAAATTACATTCGCTGGTATATCTAGGTCCGTGAGATTCTTAAACCATTTTTCATGACTCGAGTTTACATTTGTTTTGATCCTCAAAAAATTAAATTTGTTTTCGTGTGTGCTATTAAGTCTACTTTTATAATTGATGTTATGAGTATCCTGATTGTTTATAATGTATTGTAACAAATCTTGTGGTATTGTTTTTTGTAATAGTTCATGTAATTTTTTGACCTCTGACTCTAAAAATTCTATATGGATACAATATCCTCAATTTCGAGATTAAAATTTTTTCTTTGAAGATTTTGTACGATTCTGAAGAATTTTTTATTTCCCGAGTTACTATGGAAAGTAAAATGGTTTAAGTTACTTAAAATATTGATGATATGCATCGGCTGTTTGTTGAACGTTCTGCAAAGCATCAAAAATTGTCGTTGGGATCTAGCTCTCGTTAAATCCCTCTGCAGTGTTATCCATATCTTTAGGTATTGTCGTGCGTCCTCTCCATATTTGTCCTTGATATTGTCGAAAAAGAAGCAGTTTGAGACCGGCGAAGATCCACGGTCCATGTTAATGTATGTGTGAATATGTGTGACACAATATTCAATATTTTTTATAGTACTCATTGATTTATTAAAATAAAATTGACAGTTTTCCTGAAGAGGGTGACAGTGTTCACCGAAACGTTGAAACAAAAGGAAAAATGGTTTAAAATTAATTTTACCTTTTTCGTAACACTTGCCTCGGAGAGATCGATAGACTCTTTAAAATACTAATACATTGATTTGTCCGTGTCCGTGGGACGGGGGTGACTTACCCTATCGCAAATAATAATGTTATTTTCAAACGTTAAATAATGTTCTAAACTAACGTTATTTAGCGCAATAAAATGACGTTAACGGCAACGTCATAAATTAGAAAATTGGAACAGCCCTATTGAAAATAATTTCGTCATTGCCATGATTTTTTAATTATTTAAATATTAATAATTGTATTTGTTATAATATTGTTATTGTAATATCAGCGTTTCTTCCTATAGGTAGTAATACAAATATTGAAGTAAAAAAAAAAACAAAATCACCGAAGAGAACCGAATTTGTAACCTTTCGTTTTGTTGTCCAACATTCTACCACTGAGCCATGAACATTATTGTACTTAATAGTTGATTTTGTACTCTTGCATTTCATGCGCCTAAATTTTCATACGACATACGCATAAATAAGCACGTTATGTTAAATAACACATTTTAAAAAATGATGAATATTTTAACAACTGTAATATGACGTCATCTTTGGTCGCAACTAAATTATGAACAAAAAATTACTTTATTTTTGTTATATTTGTTACATTTGATACTTCATTTTATAATATTTATGGTATTTTATATTTAGAATTAATATAGTAATTTTAAAGGATTTTCTCAACGATCGACACATACACGTGAATACTTACGTTATTTTAAATTATTTTAAAGACATTCTGAAACGGAATTGGATGCATAAAATAACTTCATTTTCTGAATGGGAAGGTGCGAGAAAGAACGTCATTTTTTGCCATAATGAGGTGCACGAAATAACGTCATTTTCATTTCAAGTATGCAAAAAAGGTAGAGATGAAAATTATTTAAAAGTGAATTTTTAACAAGACACATGTATGACCGAATACAAAATTAATTTTGTTCATCGCAAAATTAGTAAAAAAAAAAATTTCAATTCCAAAGGCTCAATCGGTAGAATATCAGGCTAGAAATCCAGAAATCCTGGGTTCATCAGTGTCTGATCTCGATGTCTCAAAATGGCATCCTACTGCAAAATTATTTACTGCAAAATAATTCATCTCCAATTTGCTCACGAAATGATGAATGGATCCAACCGCATTTAATACGCAGCTTATAACGTATTTAATGAACGTTATAGAGTAATTTTCTCAAAATTAATATTTAACAACATTTTTAGCAACAAATAGTTTTTATTTTGCCAATTGTAAAGTTAAAGAAATGCGGTAAAATGCATCTTAAAGTACCTAAAAAATCCATGAATTTTCAGATAAATATAGTTAAGATCCGACCAATAAGTGCTGAGTACGAATTTTTTTTCAATCGATGATTACGCAACAACATTACTGGAAGTTTTTATTTGAAATTTAGTACAGTGCTTGTTGAATTAATATTCTAAATGATAACATGTTTTCCAATAACTGCAGATGGCTTAGTTCGTCTAAAATGATCAATGACCAATTGGAAATTTTCGCGCATCGCCACGCGACTCTCGGTTCGGACGGTGCGGTGATGGGGGCACCACCGCGTGGCGGCGGACTGGATTCGTACACCTTAGTTGTAATTTAATTATCTTGGCAACTCAAGCTACTCTTGCAATAAATTTTATTTTCATTTATCGCGTTTTTTCTCAGCCTTAATAGCATGGTAATTAAATTGTCATAAATGCAATGTAAACATCCAAAATAGTTTTATGTTAGAAAAAATAAAACTATAGTCTATCGGGTCTAGGCCTCTAGGTACGGTCGACCTGGTGGTACGCCGGCGGTATTATGTGCACTACGAAATAGGTACGGTAGTTCCGGATACAAAATAGTATCAAACTAACTGACGTATATCGCGCGCGATAACTCCGCGGAGCCTCCTCGTTACTTAGGCGCGAGGCGAGGTTGGTCAATTCCGTGAGCTCTAGAAACTCATACGTCGCGGTGCCTCTTTGTTACTCGATCGCAAGGCGAAGTTTCTGATCGCTTGTTCAGCGAGTCTGCAGAATACTGCTCGATTTGACCACTGGGCCTCTCGCTTATATATTGCCGATCTCGCCTATTCTTCTTACGTGTTTTAATTCTAGAGTAAACTCTGTACCTGATAGAATGAGGAAAATGGACGCATGCGAACGCGCGTGGATCAACGTGGGCGTGGTGCTCTACTCGCGTTATCAATGCCGAGCCGCTGCATTGTCACAACCAAGGCTAACACAAAGGCGAAAAAGATGCTTTAAGGTTTCGATTAATACTAAAACGAAAACCATACTAACTAGTTTGTGTGTGCGATCTGATTCGAATTGCCATGTAGTGGAGAATAAAAGCAAGAATGAAAAAATTTTCATTCATTACAGTTGCTCACAAGTAATAGCTGGCTGCTCGTACATAAGTTTGGGCTCCTCGCACAGAAGAGTTGTCTCTTTGCATATAAGTTTTAGCTCCTCTCATAAGAACTGGCTCCTCGCACATAAGAGTTGGCTGCTCGCTCATAAGAATTGGCTCGTCGTATACCAGAGTTGGCTGCTTGCATATAAGTTTGTGCTCCTCGTACATAAAAATTGGCTGCTCGCACATAAGTGTTCGCACTCTGATTCTGTAAATGTATCGAGCCGATGTAGACAAACAACTTTATCGGCTATATAACGGCATATGTTTTTCCCGCAAGTACGCATGGGTACGGATTGTATGTAGGTAGAATCTATGCGCTTGCGAGCAACGAAAAACGGGTAGCCACCTAGCGGCCGATCTTGAATAAGTGTATGTATGTGTGTGTATATTTATTCGGCATGTTAAGTAACTCGGGCGTCATGTACAACATGCAAAAGAATGTATTGTATTTATATAAATAACTGAAATTTATTATAGAACTAAAATTATTGTATGTCTAAATGACTCGAATCTTTCGAGTTAAAAATCCCTCGGGTCTTTCGAGTGATATAAGTCACTCTAATGCAAAAAGTGAAAAATATCACTATAATACGAGTGAATATTGCATACCGCCTCTTCATTTTCACTCGAATACGAGTCGTCTAGTACGTCACTCGAGCTTCGAGGGAAAAAAATCACTCGAAGAAATTTAGAGAGTACTATACATGAATTTATACATGATTATGTCTAATTTCCAATTATGATTAATTGATTATGTATAA
Organism: Philotrypesis tridentata; assembly: GCA_018906965.1. Classification (NCBI taxonomy): domain Eukaryota; kingdom Metazoa; phylum Arthropoda; class Insecta; order Hymenoptera; family Pteromalidae; genus Philotrypesis; species Philotrypesis tridentata. Next base: position 147,841 of record JACCIB010000085.1, read on the forward strand.
TGTTATGTCGTTGAATGACTCTTAAATATCGTTCTTTTATTGCGCATGCGCGTATATTCTGTACTCCTATATATCTATATGAATGTGAGTGAGTGGATCGCTTTTGGCACTCCGTAAAAAAGAGGACGCTTTATTGTTCACCCTCCGCCATGACATCAGACCCGAGAGCGCGACAACCGTACTAATTAGTCGTTCGAGTTCGACTCTTCTGTGCGTGCGGAGCTCCGTCGCGTTTTTAATCTAACGCAGAAACAAATTCGATCACGTCTCCACGTGAGTTCTCTGCGTTTTGCCACGCAGCCTTCCTTTACCTTGCGGCAATTTAATTCAATTCAAATCTTAACTTGCGCGAGTAATCGTGTAAAGCAAATTGGTGTGTGTGTGTGTGTGTGTGGGTGTGTGTGTGTGTGAGCGAAATAAATTAAATTCCTCTTAGTTGAATTCTGATAGCATTTAAGTTAGTGTTGTTCATGATCTAAGTGTTAGTTTTTTTTTGTGTTAATAAATTGGGGTTTTATGCCTTTAAGGCTTTTTCCCACAAAATGTGTCTAGTTAAATTCCAATCCTTTTAATTAATAAGTTCAGTGAAAGAAGAAATTTAAATTCTAAGTCTTTGATTCAAGTGTAAAATCATTTTCATTAAATTCCAATTCTTGAAATAAAGCTGCCAAGCCACCTAGGGTAAGGTAGATACGAGTTAATTCATATAATAACTAACCATATACGCTTATAAAAATCAAGGCCTTGACTTAGAGTTGACATGGTTTTGGCGTATTTCGACCCATAAGAATGCGGGGCTAATGATCATATGGTGCCGATGTCCCGGCGGGCTTTTTGGTATATGTATGAACGACTCGAGTATCTTCGGATCTCGGGTTCATATAATATATTGTTATAGAAAATGATGTTGTTTAATGTTTTTTTTTATTAAAAATGATAAAAACAACGTTGTTGCTCATTCTGATAGTCATTCAAAAAATAACGTTATATTGAGTCCGTAATAAATGTTTAAATATAACGTTATTGTTCAATCTGAATATTCCAAAAGCATAAAATAACGTTATTTTATGATTTAAATGTAATAGAAAATGTCGTTATTTTAAGTTACCAATCATTTTCCCGGGTATAAATAACGTTAATTTATGTTAAATGACGTCACAAAATAATATCACAAAAGGTCCGAGTTTGCAGCATCACCCATAACGTTATTTAATGTTATGAAATGACGTTATTACATGACGTTATTTTTTTCAATTGGGTAAAAATGTTGAATATATATCTCAAACTCTTAAAATGAAACATGCAAGTAGAAATTTAATTATACATGATGCTTACTAAAAATATTAGTCAAGTTAATGATACTTGCATGTTTTGACAAACAGTTATAAAGATCAATTCATATTTAAATAATGTTTATTAATTTATGTAAGTACCTGTGAAATCGAACGCAATTGGGCTCGTGCTCGCAAAAGCTATTTTGGCGCATTTCTCCAGAGAAGGACGCAGAGGGATCGTAATGATGAAGTTCGCCTACGTAGGAAGGAAAAATTGGAGGCTTCTGCAATGTGCCACTGGCGTTAGGTTCAGCCAGAGTAAAACCTATTGGCGCTCCCGTGTGAAATACGCTTGAGCCATATCGTTGACTTCTGTACAATAAACAAATATGATTAACCTGCCCTATAATTGCTTGTCTTAAACCTATAGGGGTTTATACTTATATTAAAAATTATAGTTTATTAATTTGAATGATTGGGATGATGTTCGTTAAGTACTCTTCTCTTATGCACTAACAAAAAAATGTATAATAATAAAGAAATGATTATCAGATCAAGTTCATAATAATAATGTAAGAGTATTAGTGAAAGAGTATCCACAACTCTTTATAGAACAATGCATTTATATTAATTACCACCATTATATTATTTTATAATGAAATATTTGGCTCCCACATTCAGGGACAACAAATGTGTGTGCAGAGCTACAACGGTTGATGCTCTGATATGATCAGTCGTGTTATATTGACTTCCGCTTATGTACAAAGTTAAACATGTGTTAAGTCGTATGACTCTATTGAATTACCCCTTTGAATTGCTTGCATTTTACCGTACAGTAATTTGAAATGTAAATTTCGAGATCATGGTAACTTGCACTAAATATAGATCTAATTAAAATAAAGAGTACAACGGCAATAATTTATTCTTTGTAATAAAAAGAGCTACAAAATAGCGTATGTCTTTCCTTGCGTTTTCCTAGCCTTACTGACATAAAAAAATGTGCATCAAGTGTAGAACTAATGGAAAATAAAACTTCTTTTTTTTTAAGACAAATAGAAAAGGCTCGATCAAGTATGATAATTGCTCAAGAGCTACAACCGTAGCGTGCACAAGTGCTTAAAGTATCATCTTGCATTGGAGGCTCTTATTCGCACCTGAAAAAGCAAAGCAAACAATAGAGCGAAAGTATTACATGATTTGCGGAATACAGTTCTGAAGTAGCGGAAAGAGCCTTTGTTCTTTTCAGTGTACATATTGTGATAACTGTACATTCCTTAATTAAATACTATATATTAATACCGCAAATTACAAGAATTCATATAACTCTTTTTTTTAAATACGCTCGGTTTATGATAATAGTACAACAAAAAATTAATCTTGTTACAAAATTTCTATCAATGCCTCATTTTCCTAATATCACATTAATCAACAAGAAGTGAATTAGTAAAGATTAAATGGAATTCGAAGCAACAGGTGAAAATTAGTTGAACTTTGGCAGTCTGTTAATCATGAGAAAGATGATTCTTCTCGGAAGCCATATAGAGCGCGAGGAACACTGATGATGCTTTTACCCCTACAAATTAAAGGCAAAGAGTTAGTAGCATATCAGTCATCATGCTTCCTGTTGTAGGTTAAATTTTTAAGGACGTGCATGAATAAGTTCCTTAAAATAAGCGCGATGATAAAACCAGCATTAGAAACTGATATTTATGTATTACTATCCCAATAAGAAATGGCTCCAGATATATACCTAATCAATAAGTTTATTTGTATTGAGATCCACATACTACACGCGCAACATTTCATTTTCTAACAAATCGTTTTATCAGCGATAATAGTAACAGTGTGTAAAGAAATATCCATCCATAGTCGTAAACGCAAGAAAGAAGGAGTACAGAGAGAAAGAAGGACAGAAAGAAAGAAATAATGGACCTCGTAATGGACAGTAATAAAGCTGCACCGGAAGAAAGAAAAGAGCACTTGATGAGTATGGAGATACATAATCTACTACAGATGGAGTATACGTACATCTGTGTGAATTCGATAAACATATGGTGAGATTAAGGTGCAAACTAACCGTTTATTGCGCCGGACACAGGTGACGCAGAGGGCTGTAACGAGCGCGCCAACGAAGACGATGCAGCCCAGAACGACCACAGCTACCTCCAAAGTCGAAAGTAGATAGTGCTGACTTGATTTCCGATATTTACTGCTTGCTATATCAAGTAGTTTATAATGTTCCAATTCTCGCTTAATCTCCGATTTTTTACTCTGAAAAACACTAAGATTTTATGATGTAAATAAATAAGTATACTCAGTTTTTCAATATGCGGTAATCCTACAGTCGCTCAACGTGTATGCGAGATCGTTGTGTTTATTAATGCGCAGGCATCTTTCATTTAAGACGCGGTCTTTACATATATTACTAAAAACTATTAAAAAATGTAGTAAATCATGCATAATTAAAAACTCTACAAAAATACAGGCTCTCGTCCAAAAAGATGTTCCAACTTTCGACAGCTCTCAAACGTAAGTTTATAATTTTGCTAAATATATTTTAATATTTCTAAAAAGCTGTCATCATTTCCAATTTTTTGAGCCCACTCTCATCTTCACATGACTTTTCACCTTCGAGATATACTTTTTTTACATTTATTAATGTTTTAATGATACTATTTAGCATTTCTTAAAAATTCTTGCGCGATTACGTTCTCAAACCTTTTGAATCTATGACTGATTTTTTTTCTAGGCAGTGGCTTTATTTTTGAGCGAATGGCAGGCCTGAAGAGTTGACTTTCCGAAAAAGTGACCTAAAGCCTGCATTTTTAAATTTTCTTCTAGCTACTGTTCATCGCCTAATCAATTTTATGTAACAAAACATATACGAATCGACGCGCAATTAATTTTCCTATTACACGCCACATTTCGTTTTTATTGAGATTTTATTTAATTGAGTTATACCCTGAGCTATACGGATTGAAAAAGAGGTGACTGTCATTCAAGCGAATAAGAGTAATTATGCACCTAACGATGGATCAAAAGAACAAGACCTTCCAAGGCTTCCATTTCATAAAAGATCGTCAAAAACTTACTTTTGGAGGGTATCTGCATCTATCATGACGTTCAGGGTTGAATCCACAGCATACAAGTACATATCACTTCTGATAACATTGAAAATATGATATTTGTAGAATAATATTGCGATTATAATTGCAATTAGAGCTTCGCAAGATACTTGTATTGCCTTGTTTTGATTCATATTTCAAGATAATATTCAAAAGAATACTTGCAAAACAAAATATAAGCAGTAACGTGCAAAAATATTCAGCTTAACAATAATTATTTTTCTTAGTGATTTATTTTTCTTTTCTATAAATTACATTTTATTTATATAAAATATTCGTAATTAGTTGGTCACAAAAAAAATAAACAAAATTTTTTTTACAAACTTTGAGAATTGACATTACACATGTACTCTTTCCTTAGTTGTCATCCAGTAGATCAAGATCTTCGCGCTTCGCGCGCTCTAATTTTTGTCACGATTAATTTATAATTTAATAATACTCGAAAGCATTATTGATTAAGTTTTATTTTGAAAATTTGGAATAATGTTATGCTTTTAAAATTTAATCAAAATAATTAATTTTATCAGCATTCAAACTTTTATTGAAAGTAAAGTTTATTTTTATATTTAAAAAGACTTATTGAAACGCACACAGGTACTGGTAACTATCTATATATGAAGAGCTCATGAATTAATTGTCGATTCTGCTGTGCATAACATTCTTTTTAAATATAATAATCCTTTTTTTATAATTTTCAAATGAAAATATAATATTCTTAGATTATAGATATAAACTTTAAGCGATATAAAAATTTGACGCAGGTGAAAGCGGATGTCTATAGCTCTCGAACAGCCTCGCGCACACATGAGCCAATCACAAACTGTATTATACATGTATTATAAATGTATTTAAAAATTTATAAAACTTTACTGAGTTATTGTGTTTAAAAATCAATATTTTCACTTAACATTGTCTCGTCTTGGTCTTATTACGACGAAGCCCTAATTGCAATAATTTTTATCAAGTTTAAAACTTACGAAGAGATATCAATGAGATTCTTTTCTGTATGAGGCTCGACTTTTCGAACCCGTACATCTAGCCCGGTGATGTTTTGCAATACACTAGTCAAGAAAGGTAATTTTTAAAATAATCAGTAAATTATGTTAAGAAAGATTGATGAATAAGTCATACTTGGTAATATTTTGAATTTCTGGCCCAATTTCTCCTGGTTTCTTTCCCATTATTATGACTAATTGCTTATCGTCGTCGATGACGTAAACCTAAAATATTAAGAAATCGAGATGAAAATTGATGATTTTAGGATCACTTTACCGTCATCGCAGTAGCAACAATTGTGTGCAAATAGTACATCTTCGTATTAAGTACGTATACAGTACCTGCTCGGCGAGCAAGTCGCAAAAAATGTTCTTGAAGGCACACCTACCAGGCCTGATTTTTCTCGTTCCTTAGGTCATTCTGGAAGAGAAAAATCTCGCGTCCATGGACAATCGAAGGGTATACTTTTGTCCGGAGCAAAAACAACTCAAAAAAACGAGAAATAGTTGACAAAAAAAGAATTTATAGATTTTTTTCTCGAAAACTATGGACTTTTATGAAAATTTTATTACAACAAATATGTCTTAAAATTGATGAAATAATGCTCTGAAATTTTCTTAGATTGATCGAACATTCAAAAAAACCGAAATTTCGAAAATCGTCATTTAAAAATCTGAAAAAATTTCAAAGTATTCTAGGATGAGTTCTAAGTCATTATTGTTTTAATGAAATATTTTCAAAAGTCCATATTTTTCGAGAAAAAATATCTATAATTCTTGTGTTTTAATTATTTCTCGTTTTTCGAGACGTTTCTGTTCCGGAAAAACGTATACCCTTCGATCGGCCATGTACGCGAGGTTGTTCTCTTTGACAATGACCTAAGGAACGAGAAAAATTAGGTCTGGTAGGTGTGCCTTCAAGAAAAAATTTTGCGACTTGCTCGTGCGAGTTGTTTCCGAAATAGGATGAATATGCACAATATGCCTTCGGGGAGCAGCTCGACCTATTAACCCTTAAATTTGCAAGAGAACTTTTTTTTCATTCTATTACTAATATTTAATTTATTATGTATTAAAGGTAGTTTGTTATGTATTAAAAATAAACCATTAATTTAATAGAATATTACGATACGTGTCAGCTAAATGGACCATTATTGCACGACGTGTAAATAGCAACAGATAACAACTGAGCGAAGCGAGGGTGATATATTCACGTAGTGTGATGAGCTCGGTGATGAGCCTATTAGATCACTAGTATCGTATTAGTGTATATTATACAACGGGTACGGAAAGGGGTTTATCCGAAACAAAAGGTTACGGCATAGTAACGAAGTTGAGATTTTTAAGTTAGAGTGGCATAAAAGTTTTTTCAAGATCTTTCTAATGTTATAAGATTTCGTTACATTAACGTCTTTTTAAAAAAAAAAATATTTATACTGGAAAATTAATTTGTAAAAAAAAATTAATTTTCAACGTTTTTTTAAGACAAATTTTTAAGCACAAAATCCATCAAAACCCAACTTATTCTTTTTGCCTACAAGTATCAAGGAATACTTTTTGATGGAAGTCAATAATCAAGAGCGTCTTGTTACAAGAATGAAGATGTTTGTAATTGTATCAACTTCTGTTAATTCAGAACATTTTCTCTATTCTATCATTTGTTGTAAACTTGAAAGAGGCATTCTGTACTTCTTAAACATATAGAATAAAATGAATAATTATTATCTTTATTTAAGTAAGTTTAAAGATTGAGATGTCTTCAGATATTATCGACGTGATAATTGTTCATGATCATAATTTTGTTAACTAGTGATCTTTATAATTACAACAATAAATACTGCTTAAATTATGCTTGACTATGTATTCCATGATTTCAGAACCAAAATAAAACCAAAATAAACCGAATTTTTCCAAAGGTAAAATTTAAAATATGTTATATTTTGTATGTACGCACTATGACACGTGAGAATCTATTAATAGACTATATTATATAGACATACATTATATACTTACAAAGACGTTGGCAATGCTGCTACGTCCATCTGCGGCACCTGCCCTGTCAGTAGCCTTGACATCGAAGCCAAAAACTCGGCCAGCATCCTTCGCAAAGTTACCCGCTGCCTGCACTTGACCGCTAACTGGATCAATAGCGAATTTTAGTGAGTCTTGCTCTCGACCTCCGAGTATTTGATAGCGCACTTGACCATTGGCGCTTTCATCTGGATCCTCTGCCTATAACCGAACAACACAACAGATTTATTAAAGGCAAATACTAATTGCAAACACGAGTGGTATATTTTAGCTCTACTGTGCGTGAAAAAAATAGTATATGCGCCATGGGACTAAATAAAGAATGCATCAAATCGCATATTTATATCGCCCTCGCCTTCGGCTCGGTTATCTGCGGTTTGAGACATTCTTTATTTTTACTCTCTAGGTGCATAATATACTATTATGTCTAATCGTGTTTCCAAATAGGCTACGACTTGCCCATAATAGAAATTTGATTACAACAACTTCTGAAAGTACGATTTTGTGACTTGGCCTTATCTAAGGAAAAAAGTAGTTCTAAGAATAATAATCATAACAAATATAGAATAAGGAATTACCTCTACTTCAATGACGTTATAGCCATAATAAGCTGAAGTGGGGAGTGCCGCCAGAATGGGCCTACCATTTGTTCTAAACTTAGGTGCATTATCATTCACATCTTTCACTTTAAGAATTACTTTTGCTTCGTTGGGCCCTAGTCCATTTAGTCTCTCACCCATCACTGGATAAATCATAACCGGCATACCTCTGGAAGCCTTAACTTTGTCTACTCTAACTTTTAACTCATATCGGTCCCTCACTTCCCGATCTGGACTCGTTAGCAAATAGAGAGAGCCATTCTTTGGATTAAGAGAAAAGTGCTCCCGATTATCGCTTTCATCTACGACTATGGTGTATCGTATTTGTTCATCTTTGTGATTATCTGAAACATTGAGATCAAGAACCTTCATTGGTACTGGAGAATTTTCTTCCACTTCGACCTCATAGTAGCGGTGTTGAAAGACTGGACGTTTCGGTTCATCTGGACCTTCATCCACGTCTAAGATTCGCACGATTAGTAAAGCGGTAGAAGTGAGGCTTGGTGAGCCCAGATCACTGGCAATGATGGTTAAGTTATGAATACTCTATATTATTGTGAAAGAGATCAACTTTGTCAGTAGATGCTTTTAAATAAAAGAAGAAAAATGAAAATAATGAAAATAATCAAATTACCTGGGTTTCATAGTCGAGATTCCCAACGGTGGTAACAAGACCCTCTTTATTATCAATAGAAAAATACTGTACCTGTCCCCTCACATGCGAAATATCAAAAAGAATAACTCCATTTCCATTACCAACAAAATCAGAATCATTCGCGTAAATTTTGGTAACAATTGTTCCTACTTGGCTATTTTCCGGTATGGAGGCATAATATATTGGCACGAGCGCTTGCTTTGAATCGTTTTTGTAGATATCTACTAAATTGTTTGGCAATCTTCCCATCTCTTGAAAACCGTAGAATGTTGGAGAATTGTCGTTCATGTCTTGCACATGTACCTCGATGTCTACACTAGAAGACATTTTAACGTTACCATTATCTCTTGCAATAGCTTTAAACTTATATAAATCGCGTATTTCTCTGTCAAGCAGGCCACTAAGAGAAAATATTCCTCGATATCTAAACACAAATAATAAAATAAAAAATTTGCAGAATTGTAACTGTTTAAAATTTGTATACATTAACGGCTTAGTACCTGGATATTTCAAATTTAACTTTATTATCGGAATTATTGAGCACAAGATCATAGGTAATATTAGCATATTCGCCATAATCTGTATCAGTCGCCTCAATCATCCCAATATCAAATTTTTTGAAATTTCCTTCAGGTACATCAAAAGAGTACCAAGATTTTTTGAATACTGGCGCATGATCATTTACATCCAAGACATGAAGGCGTATAGTCACATTATCCATTAAACCACCTTGATCCCTAGCTGCAACTTCAAGCACGATGTCAGTTTCAGCAGGTAATGCCCCAACAACCGAGATCTCGCCGGACCTCGAGTCCATGACAAAATAACGCTTCACCAATGTGTTCGGCTTAGTTTCACTGTCAAATAATATTTGTCCAACCACTTCTGATAAAATATTATAGGTGATTTCAGCATTTCTGCCGTCATCAGGATCACGAGCTACTAATCGAATTATAGGTATTCCGATTGTAACATTTTCCGGTACGTAGAGAAGTGGCGAACGGTAGTCGTTATTACTGCTGGAAGTGAGCTGCGTTGGAGCTAGGACTTTCTCGGTCTTATCTTTTGAAACGCGAATGCCCTGATCTGGTATAATAACCATTTGCACAAAACTTGGTGGATTGTCGTTTTCGTCATCCACGTGAATTATCAGCGTTACATTGGATGATTTCTTTTCTGTTAACAACCATAATATATGGATACACTTAGATATAACATTGAATTGGAATACTCTCAGTCTTCTATACTTTAAAAATTGTTTATGATAGATTGAAATCTTGTGAAATTAAAGTTTCCTTTATGAAAAAGATTCTTTCATTTTAATAAAAAAAATTTTAATAGATACCCATTGAAATAAAGAAATAGAGAAAGGGGTGGAAAGGGAGGAGAGAGACAGCAACAGTCATGAAGATTTTCACTTACTTCCTTCACCGGCGACGATATGGAGATTGTAAAGAGGATTTTGCTCGCGATCAAGTAAATTTGGGGTTTCCCCAATGAAGAAAACCCGTCCTGTGATTCGATCGATTCGGAATAAATCGCTACCTTCGCCCCTGATGATAAACATGAAATTGGAATCTTCGTCCGGATCTCGAGCTGATACATGATTTGTCATAACAACCTCTGTGCCCATTAGACTGTTTTCTAAAATGTGTCCTTCGTAAATGCCAGCCGAGAATATGGGAGCATTGTCATCCTCGTCGTCAACTATTATAATCACCTGAATTTAATAAGTCCATTTAACATCGATCATCTCTAAAATACGACTTTTTGAATTTACAAATGAGTTTATTAAAATTTAAAGATTGAAATTCTTCTTTATTTAAATAATCTGTTTCAACTCGGCTCTTTTTTATTTAAAATAGTTTAACGGTCAGATATAATCATTGGAAATTTCAAAATAATTTAAGATAAATTCAAATGCATAAATCGAACTTCTTTTTAGTCGAAAATGTATATACCTTTGAAACAATAATACTTCTATGAATTTTGTTAAATTTTTAGATAAACTGTAAAAACTTATCCTATAATTATGCATTGAGATTTATGTTATTGTAGATTAATTATGACAACAAAAAAATAAAATTAGTTTAACAATGTTTAATGTAGGATACATTAAAAGCCCTTAGGAAAAAACAAATTTTAGTAATTTCTTGAGAATGATTTTGCAGAGATATGAAAAAGTGCATTCGAAATATTTTAATAGTTGGGTAATAGTATTTTACAATACTATTAGTACAGTAGGTTCACAACTGTATACAGCTGTCACAACATAGAACAACCTACCTAAATCTGCAGTTATAATCATTTGTAATGTAAATTGTTAATTAGTAATTCACCGGCAATAAGTTAGTGCACGAGAATGAACAATAATCGACAACTCAAATCACGGGTAATCGTAACTTAAGTGCGGATTTAGGTCACACTGTGCTATCAAAATAGTTATAGTCATACATTTATTTTGCAAATCATCAGAATGAATGTGAATGAGAAACTGTAAAACGTACAGTAATCCGCATTGTAAAATTTTATAAACTTGTAAAACTTATATTTTCCATCAAAGTCTTTACAAACAAAAAAATCTGTACTCACTTGGAAGACACCAACACCGCGAGGGCTTTCAGCAATAGCAGTGAGGCTGTAATTCTGACGCTTTTCTCTATCTAAGCCCGTTGGCGTATAAAGAGCTCCGGTGTCGGTTATAGCAATTTCAGATACGTCTTGCTGATTAGCGATGAGAAAGTGCACGTTTTTTAAAGCGTCGCTTGCATTAGCTGGTACGACGTGTCCAATAAACGCACCTGCAGCATTTTCCCTTACGTGAAATACTAATAGTGCCTTTGTCGTGCCCCTAGAGAAAAACCAGTGTAGATTCAGATAATTCATTAAAATCTTATTATGAAAATTGTACAATCATTATAAATTCAATAATTTATTCTTATTGAAAGGTCATTTTCTCGAAAATATTATTACATAATGGCTTGTTTGTCAAGAGTTAATAGATTTTTATTCCATGATTTTCCTCGACATAATTTTATGCATTTTAATTACCGTCAATTTTACCGACAACCTTAGTCGGCAGCCTTTGTCTTTACAAATATGCTATTTTATTATATTGGGAATGTTATAACTAATAATAAGTATATTCTATGATTCATCCATTTTCTTTAATTTTATTTTTTCGTAATTTTATCACCGAAACTTATGAAAAGATTTAGATGATTACATCATTATAAATTTGTAAAATAAGTATCACTGCTTGATTGGAATACCGTAAATGTATTATTGCATTCAAAACTCAAATACTAATATGTACTCGTACAAAACAAATATTCACTTATAAGCATAGGAGTTTACTGTAGCTTGTTAAAGAACAGTTCGATGAATATGAAATTGCTCGCAACTCCGACGTAAATGTTAAGGACTAATAAATTGCTCTATAAAACTGTTATTGTATTATTTAGTTGGATTGTAAGATTATAGTTGTAAAATTAAATTTATGAATCGTACAACGTATCTTAAATAGATTTTCGCGCGGACGTTATTCGATTTGCTAATTTAAAATGCATTAGATTTTTGTACGAGTACATATTAGTATTTGAGTTTTGAATTTAATAATACATTTACAGATTGGAATACCGTAAATGTATGATTGCATTCAAAACTCAAATACTAATATGTACTCGTACAAAAATCTAATGCATTTTAAATTAGCAAATCGAATAACGTCCGCGCGAAAATCCATTTAAGATACGTTGTACGATTCATAAATTTAATTTTACAACTATAATCTTACAATCCAACTAAATAATACAATAACAGTTTTATAGAGCAATTTATTAGTCCTTAACATTTACGTCGGAGTTGCGAGCAATTTCATATTCATCGAACTGTTCTTTAAGAAGCTACAGTAAACTCCTATGTTTATAAGTGAATATTCTGTTCGACACCTTATCTAGAATTAAATATCTCTGGCTTACAGGAAGAACTACTTAAGTGACTTTTTCGTGTTTTCGAGAAAAAGCGATTTCAATGTTTCGAGTAATACGAGAGATCGAAATGTCAGAGGAAAGATCATTTGATTAGGTATCTAATACGAATACAACCGTAGTATTATATTTGTACATAGTTTCTTTCTCGACGCGCAAGCTAAACAATTTACTCGAGTTAAGTGATTCTGCGGGAACTTTGCAGATAAGTGCTTATTGCGGTCACTCTCTTTCAGGGCTCGTAACTAATGCAATTTGCGATTAATAAAATTCGGGCGGGGTATATTTTTAACTCATGTCCTTTCTAATGATTTAATTGGAATTTTCGAAAATTGTTATTAACAATGAGAAAAAACGGTTTAAAGGAAAAAAGCATGGTTTTTCCAAAAAATTTTTTTTTAATTCGAGATTTCAAGTACGTTTTCATTTGCAATGTATCTAGAACCCCTCTAACCAATGGAATAAATGTTCAAAACTAAAAGATACGTGATTTGAGGGTTGACTTTGAACCTCGGTGTGGTCAAACTGGCACATATTATAATTGAAAATTTTTTACGAAGACTTTTACGAATTTTTTATTCAGACACCACGTACTTTTGGAAAAAATTTTCAAGAGTAATAAGTTCTTAGAATCAGCTAAAGAATACGTACGAATTTTATCAGAGCGATTTCAGTAATTTTTTTGTTTTTGCAAATTGACAATTTTTGAAAAATTTGAGCGCAATTAAGTGGTTCTGCGGGGATATTTTTATGAGAGACGCAGTTAAGTGATTATGCAATCGGCTGTCATTTAAAATATTTGTGCATTTCGGAAATCCTCCTATTGTACAATGAAAAAGGGTACTAAGAGCACCTCGAATTCGACATAAAAAAAATGTTCACAAAATGTCACTTAAGCGGTTCTTCCTGCAAGCCAGAGATATGTATTTTTACTTACTTGCTAAAAATGCTGCTATCATCGTTTGGATCGACCACGTGTATAGAGACGTTGGCTACGAGACTTAGGCTTTTTTCATTTGTGACAACTGCTTCAAAGTCGTAAGACAATTGTTTATAACGTTCGATCTCATCCACCACGGTTATTGTACCCGAGCGTTCTTCCACAGCAAATGGTACTGTCAACATGCATTAAATGAAAATCTTTATTCACTACAAACTTTTCGTGAAAATATTGTAAATTTTTTAATTGAAAAACTACGCACTTTCCGAAAAATTGGTAATGGTAAAACGTTTTTAAAAACATCTTAGTCAAAAAATGCACATAAGGAGGTTGGGTTTGAAACCCATAGTGACCGGTAAGTAACGGCGCAGCACAAAAATACTTAGATTTCAATTAATATAATGACTTATGAGAAACCAAGAGATACTTGATCTTCTTCTTGGCATTATCTGTCATTATACAAAGTTTGAAATCAAAATATTAAGGTACTAACATTTTTTTATTTTTTGAACCACTTTTAGGAATATTTTTCGCAAAACTCTTCATGTAGATTGGTATTCCTCTCGGCATAACTTACCTCCTTCGTGATAACTATGTAGAAGGTCATAGACTATCTCATTTCCACTAACAGCCTCATTCACTCTAATCTGACCGACACTGGTGCCAACTGGTACGTTGGCCCCTACCCAAAACTCATACGGTGCCCCTATGAAGTCAGGAGTTTTCGATCCTTGGCCTTAAATTAAAAAAAATGTAATCTAAATAATTATTTTGAGTATCTAATAAATGCAAGAGGACAGGTAAATTTGAAAAAAAAGTGAGCTGTCTCGGGACAGCTGACAGATGTGAAACATTGAATTTGATAATTATTGAAAGAAGTTTATCGTAAAGGAAGAAAATGAAAAAAAATAAAAATTTGTTTACATCAATAAAAAATATCAAGTTTAAACGATATTCAAGGAAGTGTTAGAATATTTGACGTACTTAATGGTTTTATAGTTAGACGTGCAATGCGAGAATTTCGCGATTTTTCAATGTCATTCCTACCTGTAACTTTTTGCACTTAGGAAAACCTGGCTTTAAACTATAATTTAAATATAGTAATTGGTATTACGGCGCTATATAGCTTAAAAATTTTGTGATAATAATTGAATTCATTCAAATCCGTGGTGGCGCTGAACGCGACAGACACACACACACATTAAGTAAGGATTAGGAGGAAACGAAACATAGGAAAATCTGTGAGAGCGGATGAGAAGCATAGGAAAATGCATAAGGGCGACACAGACAGACTTTCCCTCTCTCAATGTTCTCTCGTTCTCACTCTCTGTCCGACTCTTTTTTTGCACTGACTATCGATGGGTCTGACCTTTTTTTCTGTCGGTCATAGTGGGAGACGAGACAATAGTGGAGAGGGAAAGCCTGTCGCTGTCGCACTTATGCATTTTCCTAATTTCCTATGCTTTTCTGCTACGAGCTGCCGTCGCATAGCCGGAAAGAGAGGACTCGGCACGCGACAAGCTTGCTGTATGCGGAAACGGAGAGGGGAAAGCGGTTAGAACGCTCCACCATATGTTTTTCGGGTTTTCTTTGGTCGGAATTTTCTTTTGTTTTCATATACGGTTTTATTCCTCTGCGAGGCGGGCCTATAGATGTTTTACATCAAAAAGTTTTTACCACACGACACGTAAAGTGCGTACTGTGGCGCCTCATATAAAGAAATTCATAACTATACTCGTGTAACCTCAATGTCATCTTTTAAAATGATTCTTTTTCAACATCAATATAAATGTTGTATTTCAAACACTGTTCATCGACATTTTTGAAAAGTAGCTTTAAGCTTTCTCGCATTTTAATATCCGTTACAAGTAACTATACACATTTTTTTCTGCACTACATTCTGGCGCCAAATTTTTACATAATTTAATTTTATTAATTTTTATATGATTGCGTATGATTTTGAATTTAACATTTCCGATTTTTATAGGTAAATTCCGCAGCGCCGAAAACCATATAGAGCGTTTCAGATAATATACTGAAGTTAGCGTCAATCGTTTAACTCTCGACTGCGGGCTTCGTTTTCAATCAACCGAAAATTTTTTTGATTTTATAAGTATTATTGCCTTTTCCTCACACTGCGCCGAAAGTACCACATTCTTTCCCGGGCACCTGTAGAGAAGTGCGTAATTTCGGCGCTAATGCGAGGTAAAATAGTAATACGCTCTACCGGAGTAAATTCGGACAGACCATATCTCGTATTTACCACCTTCACCTGCGGCTCGGAAGACAATTTATACGAGATATGGCTGTCCAAGTTTTTTCCTCCCTAGGTGCGTAATATACTATTTAGTGAACGCACTTTACGCCTGATGCGGTGAAAAATAGTATATGCACCTTGGAAGTAAAACGAGCAAAGTAGGAACTGCGTGAAGTTGCCGCCTGAACGAAGTGAACGTGCATAGTGTACTATTTACTCTATTATAAAAACTCATATGCAATATTATTTTTATCTATTAATAGTATATTACACAACTAGGGGCGAAAGATGACTTTTTCAAGCGAGGATGATGATTGAGCACGAAGGAGAGCCGTAGGCGCCCACAACTCCCCCTCGTGCTCAATCATCATCCTCGCTTGAAAAAGTCATTAGCCCCTACTTATGTGTACCGTGCTTTTTACAATTACTGCATCGATGAGCTCTTTTACGCAACAAACAATCAAAGCTCTTGGACATTGGATGTTACGTAACATATTTTAAAATTTGAAATTTTTGGAAATTTTGAAATTTTATTATTTATATATATATATATATATATATACGGATATGGTGTCTTATTTTATTATATGTATGTATATGTGTGTGTGTGTGTGTGTGCGTGTGTGTGTATGTGTGTGTGTATAGATATCTCGCAGAGGGAGGTAAAAATTTGTACACTGTATATAGAAAAACTCGACTTTCCACGGAGTTTTGAGGCAGCGAAAAGAGCCCTTTCGATGCACGTGTTATGAAATATTTAGAACGATTATGCTGCTCCCGGAAAAGAAATAACTTTACACCCTCTGTTACTATAAGTATAAACATAAATAATAAAATTGAATGATATAATGACAGAAGGGTTGGGATAGGATTGTATACAATATGATGCACTGACTGTCAGGCCTAAAGACGTCGACGGTGACCACGGCAAGAGAGACTCTTTTTTCGCTGGGATTGTTTGGTTGATCTGCCGCCTCGACAAAGATTGCGTGACGGCCTTCGAGAATTGGACTGTCAGCCACAGTTATTACACCCGTGTCTGGATTCACAGCAAAAGGCATATTACCGGTGTAATTGCCTGGGCGCTGTAGCTTATAACGCACTAACCCGTTTTTTCCCAGGTCGATGTCAACTGCATGAACCTGTAAAGTTTAAGTTCAAAAACCTTTAAAGTTTTATATTGCGATGCATGAAATCGACTGATTAATTATCAAGGTATAAACTAAAGTTGTGCGATTTCATTATAACATACTGGCGAAGCAAATATCTTTCAAGTAGATTTACGTAGATTGCAATCAAAAGTGTTGCGCAAAAAAGAAAAATACTGACTTGTCCGAGAATCGTGCCGACTTTGAAGTCCGTCTGTGCCACAAGCTCAAGTAAGTTTCCTGGCACAAAGACTGGGTTGTTGTCATTGGCATCGAGCAGCGTTACTTCAACTTGTACCGAGGAGGTACCATTGTAGGGTTTGATCACGCTTGGTTGCCTTTCCACAGCCAGAACCTTCATTTGGAGAAAGGACTTCTGCTCGCGATCGAGGGCGGTCTGGTCCTGCACCGTTAGCCACCCCGATGTCGGATCAACGGAGAAAGCCCCAGATGGGTCATTCAGCTCGTAAGTAAATTCACCATTCTTACCTTGATCTCGGTCATAAGCAATTACCTATTAACAACAATGAACGACACTATCATCACCTACAATTCTAATTTAGCTTCATAAAAAACTATTTACGTCATTGTATTCGAAAAATGTAAGATCTCCAGATAAGTACAGAGCTGAAAATATTTTTTTAAGTGCAGCTAATGCATAATTTTACAATTAAATAAAAAGTTTCAATTTGAGTACTTTGATAAAAAAAAGCGTAGATCTAAAAAAATAAAACGTGTTTTATCATTTAAGTTTCCATTTAAAATTACGAATATTTGTACTATGCGAAAATCAGAGCTACAACCTGAAGAACGCTGAAACCATTTGGCAAATTCTCTACGATGCTGATGTTGTAAAAGTCAACCTCGAATTCAGGTAGATTGTCGTTAAGATCGAGAACCTCAATCTCGACTCTAGCAGTAGCGATCTTGAGAGCATTGTCAACCTGACTGGCGTGAATCTGTAGAACAAATGCGTTCTCGGGAAGATTGCGTTCCGCATCAAGATCGATCGCCTGTTCCAGGAACAGTGTACCATTGTTTGGATCTAGATAGAAAAGTCCACGATCGTTGCCAGATACTATGTCGTAACGCACTGGCACATCTATGTCTCGGTCCTGATCGATTGCGAGGATCGCTGTAGTAAATTCGATTTCCTTATGGATCGGGTGACCCTGCATCAATGCACACATAAAATTTCATTTTATTTCATCAAACAAATTATAGATCGAGTCTTTGCTATTAAGGTCGATGTGTCAAACCAAGACCAACGAAATACTTGTAAATAATTGAGTTAGAGAGCAGCGCACGTTCTAATTTTTGTCGTAATATATAGTTAATTATTAAAACATTAAAAAGTATTTTTAAATTTTCTATACTGAAAACGTTGACTAAACTATTCGTTTGAATATTTTTAAAACTTTAGTTGTAGTGCAACATTAACAGATACACATACTGAAGTTATATTTTTACGGAATTCGAAATGATCCCATAATAACACTTTGTTTAATGCAAACAAATATTGTCATACACAAAATTTTATATACTTTTGAGGCTTAGAATTATATTAAAAATTATATTATTATACTTAAACGTTATATAAAAAATCAAAACCTAAAAATCAAAGTATAAATTATGTTCCAATTTTGAAAATGACATTTACGATGTGCACTAGCCAATTATATAGTCGTGAATCCTAACCTCACAACATCTGGTCATGGCTTTTTTATAGAGGAATATAAGCTTACTTATTAGTTATGTGGAAATCCACCAGCAAGTGTAACACAACTCCGTCCAAAAGTTGCACTTCCTTATTTTTGAGGGCACACCTATCGAACCATGCTAGTTTTGTTTGGAAGCTCATTTTAAATAATAAACTGGTATGTGCCTAGTCAAAATCCTATGCCACTGCAATTTTTGCCTTAAAAATTGAAAAAAGCGCATTATCTACATTATTATAATATTTTGGATTTTTCATATACCTAGACTTAAAGTACACGAAAAGACCTTTAATTTGCATATAAATTTGTGTGGATCGGATGCACTGATCAAAAGATACACACGTTTGAAGACAACGAACTCTGTTTCAGGCGCTTATGAAAATAGCCAATTTTACGCTTTTTCTTTAAATCCTTTTAACTTTTGATCCAGGCATTCGTTTTTAATGGTTATTAGCTTAAATTAAAGCTCTTTTCTTCTACAAGTCTCACAATAAGTCTAGATTAAAATTTTTTAACGTAGTAAGCTCTATATATGCTTCTCAAGTAGATCATTGTTTGAAATCATATATATATAACACACTACAGATTATTTAAAAATTTGGACTAACTAGCAGAAAAGTAAAAGAAAAGCTTTAACTTAAGCTATTAAACATGGAAAACGCACAACTGGATCAAAAGTTTTAGGCATTTGAAAAAAGGGAAAAGTCACTCTATTTGCCAAAATCGAGTGATTTCCTGGAAAAAAGTGCAATTTGTCTTTTTTGAAAACCTTCCGTTCCAAATTTTAAAGTTTAATAGCTCAAATTAAAGCTCTTATCTGCTACTTTTTCTGATTCATTTGAAGTTAAAGTTTCTCATTCGATACGCTATATATATATGCTTCTCAAAAAAGATAAGAGCTTTAATTTGAGCTATTAAACTTTAAAATTTGGAACGGAAGGTACGAGGTTTTCAAAAAAGACAAATTGCAGTTTTTTCCAGGAAATCACTCGATTTTGGCAAATAGAGTGACTTTTCCCTTTTTTCAAATGCCTAAAACTTTTGATCCAGTTGTGCGTTTTCCATGTTTAATAGCTTAAGTTAAAGCTCTTCTTTTACTTTTCTGCTAGTTAGTCCAAATTTTTAAATAATCTGTAGTGTGTTATATATATGATTTCAAACAATGATCTACTTGAGAAGCATATATAGAGCTTACTACGTTAAAAAATTTTAATCTAGACTTATTGTGAGACTTGTAGAAGAAAAGAGCTTTAATTTAAGCTAATAACCATTAAAAACGAATGCCTGGATCAAAAGTTAAAAGGATTTAAAGAAAAAGCGTAAAATTGGCTATTTTCGTAAGCGCTTGAAACAGAGTTCGTTGCCTTCAAACGTGTGTATCTTGTGATCAGTGCATCCGATCCACACAAATTTATATGCAAATTAAAGGTCTTTTCGTGTTCTTTAAGTCTAGGTATATGAAAAAAATTCAAAAAATTATAATAATGTAGATAATGCGCTTTTTTAAATTTTAGAGCAAAAATTTTTTCGGTTTTTCGTCTGTAGCTCTTTGTTGACATAGGATTTTGACTAAACACATATCAGTTTATTTTTTGAAATGAGCTACCAAACAAAACTAGCAGGGTCCGATAGGTATGCCTTCAAAAATAAGAAAGTGCAACTTTTGGATCGAGTTGTGTTACACTTTTCGGTGGATTTCCACATATACAAGTGTACATCTGGATTGAATTGAAACTTTGAATTTTTGCGACTACCACGTTGTTCTGCGCATGTCACATGTCCGGTCACTATGACGCCCTATTTAAATGGGGTGTAAGAACAAGGCGGCAGTCGCAAAAATTCAAAGTTTCAATTTATTCCCGGTGTACATACAATCTATCTCCATAATTACAAAGATAAGTATATATATACATAACTTCACTACCTTATTACGTTTCTTTAAAAGTGTTAATTAACTATCCATAGATTTATTATAGTTTCTTTGATTTCAACATAAAGATGGCATTTTTTAAATAACATTATGATTCTGATATAGGCAATGGTTATGATTAAAGGTAATTATTTGAATATTTTTCGATTGTATATTATGCATTATTTTAGTAATTAAAGTTAGAAAGTTAGTTCGATTTTTTAATTACAATGCATATTATGCATATGAGTCATTCCACGAGATACTGGAAACTTCTGGGGGCCTGGACTACCGAAAAATTTTGGGTAGGGCACACTTACCAGACCTATTTTTTCTGATTTCTGGGACCCCTCCGAATAAGAAACCGTGCGAGCTGCATCATTATCGGTTGCCACCCGGGTTTCCGATCGAAAAAACGCAAAAATGTTCATACATTTTCTTTTGCATTTTTACTGTTGAGCGCATTATTTGTGTACTGTGAGTCCTATGGGACTTGCCGCTATACTTTATATATACAGAACGAAAGTGCAGCTCAAGAGCTTTAAATCGAGCCTAAAATTTTTAAAATCGGATGTTCCGGTCACGAGTTACGCACGCTTCAATACTGCTAACTCTTTATAGGGCTCTCGCAAAACTAATCGATTTTCACTTTTTTTTTCAAATCCTCGAAACTTTTGATCCAGTGACTCGATTTTAAAGTTTAATAGCTTAAATTAAAGCTCTTTTCCTCAACTTTACGATTTTTAGATCCAAAATTGATTTTTCTTATCTGTTGAGCTATATATATGCGTTCAGAAAACTAATCCGCTTTAGAAGCATATATATAGATCAACAGATAACAAAATTTTAATTTAGACCTAAAAACCAAAAAGTAGATGAAAAGAGCTTTAATTTGAGGTATTAAACGTCAAAATCGAAGCATTGGATCGACAGTAATAGGGATTTGAAAAAAGGGAAAAATGTCTGGTTTTTGGAAAAATCGAGCTATTTCGTGAAAGTCTAATCAAACCACTTTTTTCAAATGGTCATAAATTTTGATCGAGTAATTCGATTTTGACGTTTAATAACTTAAATTAAAGCTATTTTCCTCAACTTTTTGAATTTTAAGTCAAAATTCAAATTTGATATATAGTGAGCTATATATATGCTTTCAAAGAACCAATCGGATTTAGAAGCATATATATAGCTCATTACAAAAAAATATTTGTATCAACAAAAAAGCTGAGGAAAGCAGCTTTAATTTAAGCTATTAAACGTCAAAATCGAATCACTCGATCAAAATTTATGACCATTTGAAAAAAGTGGTTTGATTAGACTTTCACGAAATAGCTCGATTTTTCCAAAAACCACACATTTTTCCCTTTCTTCAAATCCCTGTTACTGTCGATCTAGTGCTTCGATTTTAACGTTTAATACCTCAAATTAAAGCTCTTTTCATCTACTTTTTGGTTTTTAGGTCTAAATTTAAATTTTGTTATCTGTTGATCTATATATATGCTTCTAAAGCGGATTGGTTTTCTGAACGCATATATATATAGCTCAATAGATAAGAAAAATCAATTTTGGACCTAAAAATCGTAAGGTTGAGGAAAAGAGCTTTAATTTAAGCTATTAAACTTTAAAATCGAGTCACTGGATCAAAAGTTTCGAGGATTTGAAAAAAAAAGTGAAAATCGATTAGTTTTGCGAGAGCCCTATAAAGAGTTAGCAGTATTGAAGCGTGCGTAACTCGTGACCGGAACATCCGATTTTAAAAATTTTAGGCTCGATTTAAAGCTCTTGAGCTGCACTTTCGTTCTGTATATATAAAGTATAGCGGCAAGTCCCATAGGACTCACAGTACACAAATAATGCGCTCAACAGTAAAAATGCAAATTTTTCGGTAGTCCAGGCCCCCAGAAGTTTCCAGTATCTCGTGGAATGACTCATATAGTCTTACTCACTGGCGTTGGATAAAATTCAAAAATTTTCGTGCGATAAACGTCTTGCGTAAATTTTGG
Organism: Philotrypesis tridentata; assembly: GCA_018906965.1. Taxonomy (NCBI): domain Eukaryota; kingdom Metazoa; phylum Arthropoda; class Insecta; order Hymenoptera; family Pteromalidae; genus Philotrypesis; species Philotrypesis tridentata. The sequence continues at coordinate 170,481 of JACCIB010000085.1, forward strand.
ATCAAGATCATCATTGTCGACAACCGTAACTGTAATTGTCGTATTTGTGCTCTTTGATGGTGTTCCTCGATCCTTTAAAAAAAATACAATAGTGGTATGAAATTATGCTGAATCTAAATTTTCATAAAGAATACTTAAAATAGCAGTTATAGTTACATTAGCATTTACAATAAGGACGTATTCTCGATCGCCAATATCGTAATCCAGAGGTTTTTTGAGAATTAAAGCAGTTCTATGTCCTGATTCTAAAGAAAATTTACCTTGCTCATTACCCTTTATTATTGCATAATGTACATCGCTGTTTGGAGTATTTGGTTTGTCTTTATCAAAAGCATAAATCCCTCTGAATATTGTCAAACCTGCCAAGAATGTTATTTATTATTAAACAATATTAATAAGTAAATCACTTTAAAAAATAGTCTATTACGTACTCGGTGCAGGAAAAGTATTAGCCTTCGGCTTCGTATGCAAACGAATAGTTTGCAGACGAAGCCGAAGGCGTATTTATAATATTTTATGTTCTTCTAACCGAAAACAAGCAGAGATAGTGCGTTTTTGAAGTTAGAAGATGTAAAAAATATTTCATAATCTTATTATAAATTGTAACTACTATGACTTTCAAAAATATGCAATCATTTTTTTAATAATAAAATTATGTAAATCAAGTTTTTTTTTGCAATTAAAATGGCAAAACACCTCTATGATTCGAAAAATTTTAATATGAAGAAATGATTATTATTATTAAATGCATTCTAATAAAATAGTAATTTTTCTACTTAAATAAAATATTAATTTAAGCCTGCAAAGTACATATATTAGGACCTTCGCTGACATATCTGTTGAATGTATACTGCGAAATTCATAGATTTGCGCACCGTTAGCCACCCCGATGTCGGATCAACGGAGAAAGCCCCAGATGGGTCATTCAGCTCGTAAGTAAATTCACCATTCTTACCTTGATCTCGGTCATAAGCAATTACCTATTAACAACAATGAACGACACTATCATCACCTACAATTCTAATTTAGCTTCATAAAAAACTATTTACGTCATTGTATTCGAAAAATGTAAGATCTCCAGATAAGTACAGAGCTGAAAATATTTTTTTAAGTGCAGCTAATGCATAATTTTACAATTAAATAAAAAGTTTCAATTTGAGTACTTTGATAAAAAAAATAAAACGTGTTTTATCATTTAAGCTTCCATTTAAAATTACGAATATTCGAATTTCGAGCCAGTTTTCCGGACAGCTAGCTCAGTGCCAAGAGTTGAATAAAGAAAGTTACCGAAATTGCGAGTAACTTATTCTGGCTCTACCTTCCCCACGCGAAGCGAAGCTGCTTCAAGAAGTGGTATCCATCTCGCGGGTCTCTCGGTGAGGTCCGCGCTTAAGGTAGTTCAGACCCCCCCCCCCCCTCCCCAGTCGTTCTCATCCGATTATTTCGACAAGTATAGGACTGAGTACGTGAGCAAATGAAAACAAAGATTGACACAACTGCCGCACTCACACATAAGAAAGCGTATCCGGTGAGACGTCCGTGTAAACAAACACATACGAGACTCGGAGAGTAACCAGTAGCGTTGCCGCTTACACGCATCACTTCCCCCTCCTTCTTCACGGATTTCGTGCAGAATAGAGAAAATAGTTAACTTTGCATTACAATTATACTCGGAAACTAAACGGGAAATCGTTACCAAACTTTTTTTATTCAATTTTTAATAATGTCAAATATTATGAATTCATTTTGCTCAGGGTAGTCGAGCTGAGAGGACGGTCGGTGATGCACGGTCTAGTTCTAGTAGAATGTGCAGACGGCCAATTCACTCTACACGCACCTGTGACTCCCGGACACCCAAATCGTGTGGCTAAGTGCTCTCACAAGGCTACGGCGGCTCTACTACAGGTCACCCGAAACGGCCCGATTGACATAGTCCAGGCAAGTCTGACTAAGGCGCCTGGAGCTCTCCCTCTTTCTTTCGAGCGTGCGGTAAGGCGAAGAACTGCAGTCGTCAAGGGCCGTCCATTGTTTCTGTTATCGATACACATTGGGGGTTGGATCCTAAACGGAGAATCCGTGTCAGGCCAGCTTCCAGAGCTGTCTCGTCTCGGGGCCGCGTCTTCCTCTCCCCCGGACTCCGGTCGAGATGACTGATAACGGAGAGGACCCAGAGCAAGGCGAGTTGGCGGGAGCTTCGCTTAATAAGAGGCGCAAGTCAACTGTGTCTCCGGGCGAGCTGATGTGTTAGGATAAGTTTATGACGATGGCCGACGATGCTGATCACGACGCGATATTTATATAAGACCATTAGATTGTATGAGAATATGCAACTATCCTAAACTTGGGTTTTTTTTACATGAGTTTCCCTGCATCATAGACTAGGGTCTGGGCAAATGCGAGGATAAGTACATGATCTCAACGAAAAATGTACATTTCGCGAATATAATAATATACCTCTCGTTATTGTATTACTCAAGCGTGACCAACATCGAGAGCGTATAAATAGTCGATCATTTATGGCTGTGCAGCGCCATATACGTAGAGTGCTGCTTGTGCGGTGCTGCGGCAATAAACGTGAAGTGGGTCCGAGTTTCCGTGATGATTAGGCTTCCGTCCGCCGCCATGTTTCTCGGCGCTAGTGCGCCTCGACCGAGCGGATCATTCTCTGTTGGACAGGTGTGAGTGGCCGAGCGAATGAGATTGCGAGATGAGTGAATATGAGGGTGGATCTTTGACAATTTGGGGTGTTATCCGAGCTAATGATCAGGGTGCGAATGAGAATGCTATATAACTATAAATATAAATATACGTATTTGATACATAGAAATTTCTCGGTACCTGTGCTTATTTCACTGCCTCAACGAATATACGCAATCACAGAGTGGGACTTGTTACAGTTTTACAGAGAAAATAAGAACTGCCCGTAGGATTTCAGACTAACAGATACTTAAATTTACAAACGAGTAAAATTTTCAGTTTCTGTTTTATAAATTCTTAGCTCAAAACTTTTCTCACGATGAAATCAAAATTCCTTCATTCACATCCGAATGAGCAGTATTTTATATATTTTTCAATTTGTTGGTCTAAAACCCAACCCTATGCACAATGCGAAAATTCATGATTCTCAGTATATCAGCATCTTAGCAGATATGTCAGCGAAGCTCTAAATATGTATAGTTAAATTAAAGATAGTACTATTTTGTTTAAAACATTACTATCAGAATTTTGTAAACAAAACAATCATATTATATATTACAGATTATATTTCGGATAATAGACTTCTTTTGTCCCCTTGAAAAATTTTTGAAGCTTTACCATAATTTCTTTTACTTTTTAATTATATAGTACATTTCGAGACTAGTGTGGAAAGTGATTAATTATCTCTCGTAAAGCTTTTCGCACGAGCTAAGTGAGAAATCTCGTAAAGTAAAAATCCCCTAACGCGCCAATATCGAACTGTATTTTACAATTTTAAATTATATGCTTAACCATTTATTCCATGACTTTACAATCTTTCAAGGGTAAAAATATCTGATATTTTATAAGTATGCTCTATGACACGTGAGAATCTATTAATAAATAGACTATTTTAGAAAACTTATTGTGGAGATTATCCAAACTTATAATTGCCAACACTTTACTTTGTAAAAGGTATGTTTGTTTGTACAAATACGACGTAAATCAAAAAGAAAAACTGAAATCTATAAACAAGTACCTGCAGGTGTGAGCTCGTTTACAGTTACATGATAAGGTACATCAACGAATTGCGGTGCGTGATCGTTTATATCCTCCACGTAGACCGTCACAGATAAGTGCGACGAGACCTAAAATGAAGAAAGGTGTATAAGGATAAAAATTATGCATCTCTTCGAGCAAACGTATTTATTTTCAGCCAACGTTTCGAGCTAACTAGAGCTCCTCGTCAGGGCTAAAACGCCAAAGGTATATATAAAAAAATATAAAGTAAACAAAACATACAATAATACATTAAAAATTAAACAACTAAATTAATACCTTAAAAAAAGTCAATTTAACTTATACATCTACATTACACAGCCGGAAAGCAGGAAAACCAGCTAAATCGAAAAATAACAATACTGAATAAATTAAATAGTTAAAAACAATACAATTAAAAATTAATGAAAAAACCATACTATTTTGCCAGAACCGATCAACACTAAACAGTGCCGGTGTCGCCAGATGGTAGTGCGACACCGGCGGTGGACAACGATCGACTGAACAGTTTTTCGGGTCGCACAAGTCCATACCAATCGAAATCGGCGCACACTCTCAAAAATTCGTACAATTACAGAGCCTCGACGCAAAGACCGAACATACACAGCCCGCATACATTCAAGCAAGTGGCACTAAACTCACACCATGTGGCACAGCTCAGAAATGAAGAAACTCAATCACGCAATAAAAGAACAAGGAAAAATGAAATACTCCACTAAAGTCTACTGTACTTATGATTAAATTCTACAGAATCCTAATAAACTAAATTACTAAATGTACTAAAGCGATGAATTTATAAGAAAGTTTAATTTGAACAAAAATTTCTATGATTTATTAATGAAATTTCAATAAAAACATCGCTATCGAGGTAGTATTTCCATAACAAATAAATTGTTCTTATGAAGACATAGATAACCATTAGCCAGTAAATCATTTTGGCAATCAGTAAAAAGTTTGTGGCAAAAAATTTTGGAACTAGTAAGTTCACATAGTTTTGCCATAGTTAGTTGCCATGGAATATCACATATGGGTGATTTGCACAAAAGTGGCATATGGCATATCGCCACCCCCTACACTGCCGTATTTGAACTTTATCAAATCGGCAAGTACACAAAAACCTTCTACTAAATGTACTTAATGAATGAGGATACACAATGTAGTAAGTCCATTAAATGTGCATCAATGGTTGCAATAAATATAGCTAAACTGTCACCTCGTGGCATGTCGTCAGAGAGAACGTTGTTAATCAAAATACTGTAGGACTCTAGGACTTCAGATATGCATCTAGGCTCCCGCTAAACAGAGTAATTTTTCAAAGGGGGATATAATTTAAAATTTCCTTTAGAAATATTTCTTATATATGTCAATGTTCCCCTTGTCTGAGTCCTATTATTTCAAAAATTGAATTTTCGCATTTTGAATTTTCCGCCTGTTTGCCACCAGTATTGCCAAGCTGGTCGCTATAACACCACCGGAGTTAATGATTTTAAACCTTTGCAATCTGGTTTCGAATTTTTTCATGTGAGTTAAATTTTGCAGTATTGTTATAATGGTTTTTTGCACTTATTTAATGTAGTACAAAAATAAAATGTCAGCTCCGTGGTACTAGTTATTGCAGTGGTAAGTAATTTTATTTATTGCTTAAATCTTTTAAAAATGTTGTAAATATAAAGTTAAATAAATAACAATTAGTGAGAAAATGTCACCGAATAAACTATGTTTTGTTGCACCTCAAATGATAAAAAAAATAGTATCAGTTGTCCCCGTAACGATTCTTTTTGTTCTCGATTTGGACGGTGAAATATGCCATTTTTCTGCAAATCACCCGTATATTGGATCGAAAAATAATTAATTAAAAAAACTAAGATTTTCGAAATGAAAATATTCTGGTATTGATAAGAAACATCTAAATTTTGACACTGGTTCTAGAATGTGTCCGATAGATGGCGACGTGCCTCTTTCTCTATGTGAGAGTACGCTCCTGCAAGAGAAAGACGCACGCCGCCGAGATTATATAAATAGCGCTTCCTTTGGAAGTGGCGGGCGTCTAAGGAGGCTGTCAGAGCCTTACTGACGAGTCCACTCTGACAGCTGGGACGAAACGCCGACAAAATTTTTGTAAGGCCTCGCTGCATACAGATCTCACCGTGTGAGAATAAAAACGACAGTCTTTTTTCTATCGATAAGAAATCTTAGTTAGATAATCAGCAGCCGGGTGTACAAGCAGTTACATCACTATACTTTTATTGTAGCAAAACTGTCGCATAAATGCCTCCATTTCATAGTTTCAAATTCAAACTTTGTATGCTGATGAATGGTATCGAAATAAAGAATCACTATCTCTTGGATTGTCACTTTATTATATCTATTGAGATCTAATTATTTTTTAATGACGGTCAGTAAGTGAGGTTCATCTTCCCTCTCTGGACCTGGATCGACAGGCAGAAGTTTTTAAGGAGGTTCTACAGTGAATGCAAATAACGTCAAGGAAATTAAAAACAATTCATATAAGTTTTGTGATGTTCCAAGAACCCTGACGTAAACTTTCAGAACGTTAGTGTACTTCGAATTGGAGAAATAAATGTTTTAATTTTGCTCTTGTTAACACAGGCTCTTATGGAAAAATGCATTCCTAACCTACTTAACTTTATGTTACAAAGTGATTGATGTCAAGATTGGATTATAAATGTTTCATATAATAGAGACATATCTAACGAATCAGTATTGATTCATAGAAAGCTCCAAGGGTACTTGTATGTTTAACAATAAATTCTAAACATTGGAAAAGTCACGCTCCCATGATATATACAGCGTATCCCACGTACTACACAAATCAAAACAAGAGAGTTTTGTTTTGACTCGCATAATTACTTTAGAACCTTCTTAAAAGTACTTTGAACTGCATGCCACTCAATTTAATGCAAAATGATGGTTCCAATACTAGGCACGAGCTACAGTGCTACGGCAGCATAGATTTCAAAAGGGGGAGGGGGAGAGAGACACACAACAGAGATCATCAAAAATTTTGTAGTATAAGTACTTATTATATTTACCAGAGAATTGCTGCCATCCGAGTAGTCACAGCCAAGGCGAAATTTAAGCAAATTTCGTGATGTCTCCGCGTCTACCATATCTTCCAATGACTGCACTAAAACTATCGACACGTGCGTTTTGTTTAAATCCTTATAACTGAAATATTTCGAGTCTTCTTCCTATAAAATATCAATGCCTCTGTTACTTACTGAGATTATTGAAGATGTAAATCTAAAACTTGCTCTACACTTGAAACGAGTGGTATAATTGCAAATCAATTACTTGGTACATGAATTAATATTGGAAATATCAATCAAACACAGAAATTTAAACTAATAGATCTTACAATAGAATCTATAAATCTCAATACTCAAATTATTTTTGTTCACGAACATACACAGACGTACTTGTAACTTATCTGTGAATAATATTTATTACAACGAAACCTATAACCCCTTAAATTATAAGATAAACCAAGTTAAAATAAATATTATTTTTTTTACATTTAAAAACTATATATTAAGATAGATTTATTTCAAATACACTAACTTTGGTGGTAAATATACTAAAAATGTAAATATAGGTTTAATCTATATCTATTATTTTCTGAAAAAATTTAATTAAAAATTAAAAAATATGTAAATATAATTCAAATAATTATATTTCAATTATTGATAACTTTTATTATTTTGAATGTTCTGCTCTCATTCACTAATTTTGTTTGCTTAAAATAGATCTATCTATAAAAAATGCTTTTCACTACCCTGCTTCAAAAAACTTAAAAACGTTCACTCCAATCCACACACAAAATCCACTGCCAAGTCTCTAGCTCTTAGCTTCCTCCTAGACGCTTTTTCTCACGTGCATATATCTATATTTTAATATTTTTTGCATTTAACATTATCTATTGTGAAAATGATGTATTTAAAATCATTTGTAATAACAATCGATTACATTTGTGCTGTTTGTTGGAAGAGGTTACATCAAAATAAATCAATATTGTAATATACAAGCAATATAAATTTTCGCATCATCAGACTACATACTAAATTTTGCAGTTGCGATGTTCACGAAACTGACATGGTTTACCGTGCTATTTCTTTCTTTTCTGTAAAAGTAATCAAAAACAAGTGAACGTTGAAATTTCAACATTTGCGGAATTAATGTAATTTATAAAGTCAAGGGGTGCGGCATCGCCCCAATGGCAAGTATAAGTGTACGCAATACATATATACTGTGCCTTCGGGAAGCAGCGCAACTTTTTTTTTCTTTCGTCTGCTAATGTAATACACACCACCCATGGGAAAATATCATAAGATACTACAAATTCAATGCAATATGTTGGCGTGTTTTTTTTTTGTGTGGTATCTCCAGTAGACGATATAGAAGATGATTATTAAATAGTTATATTTACACACATATTCATCTATACATGCAATGCTGTAGACTTCTATTTTCAGTAGTTGTTGTAAAATTCATTTAGACTACAAACGTTAACCCATTAACGCTCAGAATGAGAGATTTCGACATCTTATTAGTTTGAATCGTCACCATGTAATGAATTCGCACGGAAAAAATCCGAGAACCACTGTTTTAACTAAAATTTAATTAATCATACAAAAATCGAAAATGATAATAAAAATGCAATTTTTCGAAAAAAATTTCTTAACCAATTTTTCGACCTTTTTACCATACACATAAAAACCGATTCCTAAAGTAGCATCGAGGTTGAAAGTTCATATTTTATGAGAAAAAAATCTATGAGCATAAAAACAAAACATGTTCGTATATAGGCCGCCATTTTATTTAAAAAAAATTTTTTTCAATTTGGATATAGATGCCTATTTATAAATTAGTTTTATGCGCATAGAAAAATGTAAAAAGCTTGAAAAATCAATTATAATTATTAATAAATATTAGTATTGTACATAAATTGCAATTATAAATTGCGAAAATGTACTTTTTTTAGTTTGATAAGGTTGAAAACTCTATGCACAGCCTTTATATGTATGTCTTTGTAAAAGACGAATACATTATCTCATTTTGGCCAAAATTGTAAAAGTCTTTGTGTAATATGTAGTTTCAGAAAAAATTACAAGTAAAAAATTATGAAATTTTATATTTACCTTGTCTACAGGCGTGATTGTTAAATGATTTCGAGGGTGCACTTCGAGGGTGAGAATCTCCGCTCCGACATGCAAATTCTCTGCAACCCTCACAAACTTTAAATACTCGCCAATTGGATAAAATTGACATCCTGCAGCAAAAGAAAGTTGAGCCATGATTAATTTTTTATTAAGTGCTCAGACCTTTGTAAGTATTAAATTAAAAATTTAATAAATTTGACTATAATGTTGTAAATATAAAGAAGTTATCTTATTCTTGAAGGCTGCTAATGATATTAAGCAGTTACAAATTATAAAAGTAGAGCGGAGACGGCTCAGGTTCACAGAATAGGGGAAATTTTAAAGCGATCACAGACTCAGGTAATAAGTTGTCCACAAACAAAACCTGCGCTCTACTCAAAATAGTTGTGCACAAATATTTTGTACACAGAAAAACCGTACACTGATATTTACTGCACGGAAATCCATGATAAAAAATAACCTATAAGTTATAGAATTGAAAACTAGCAACTCGGGATATTTTGTCGCGATACAATGTCCAATGTTTTTAGAAGAGTTTGTATGTTTTGGCGAGATATAAGAAGTTTATCCTTCGTAAAATCTATATCGAGCTTTAAAAGGCTGTTAAAAGCTTGAACAGCTTCATATCTACTACCATCCATTGAATGCGCATAAGATAAAGGATTGAAACGATAAATGAGATACATGCTTCCTTGATTTTCGCGAATCGCGTACACACTAATGCGTCCCAAGATACTTAATTTATTCACTTACAGATTGTAAGATATAAAATTAATTAAATTGAAGACTATGTGAAAAATCGTATCCGATCCGAGAGCTGAAAAACACGTAGAATACGAAGAGGTGCAGAGCATGTGCAGTAAGGACCACTGATGGTGCGCGTCTTTCCCATTCGAGTGCCGTCGAATGGGAAATTTCGAGAAACAAAAAGAAGCGCGAGAGAGAAAAGTTTTCATTACGCCCGGCAAATTAAAGTTGTACCTACATTCAACGATCTAATATTATTATTATACAAAATTTTATCAAATTTTGTTATTAATTTTATATTAAATGATTATACAGAATTTTATTAAGAATATAAAAGTTAAAAAATTAATAAGAAAATAGTTTATAAAATATTGATTATTAAGCTGGATTAGAGGAACGTAATCAGATTTTTAATCAATGTAACAGACAGCAGTAAAGTTACTGCAGTAGTATTGTCTGAGGATCATTATCTGAGGAGGAGCGAATAAACTATTAAGAAATCATTACTTTATATAATTTTTTCTTCTTTTGCTCCATTTCAAGCAAAGTCTGTTGCGCATGGGTTATTATTACTATTGAAAATAGTATATTTTTAATGTCGTAAATGTGCAGGGCCTTGTTTTCCTCGAATGAAGCGTCCCTTCGTCAGTCGCTCGACACCTCCCAAGTATGCAACTGCGTTTGCTAGAGTGTGTCCAAGCTATGATATATATTTTTCTCGTGTATTTAATAATATTCAATAAACATTAATTCAATTCTGCTAATTTAAACCTCGCTTGAGCGTAATTGTTTACGCTGAACATTATCCTCAACAGGTTATGGGCCCAGTCCACGCTGCGACTGCGCGCGCGAGATAGTGTTAGTGAATATAAGCCAAGCTGTCTTAGCATAGTGAATATTATTAACTCTGATTTGTGAACTGTGAACTCTATCAGACAAGATGACTGAAAGAGATAATTTTGAAGTGTTCAAGCTCGACGCGGCACTAACTATGACATGTGGAAGTATGGAATAGAAGTAGTTTTAAAAGCAAATGAGCTATACACTTGCGTAGACGGCACAGAAACAGAAGAGGCTGCAGATACCGATGCAAAAAAGAAGATTTGGGACAAACATTTTTTTAACTTTTTTCCATCAAGCCCCTTCGCGCTGCAGAGGGTCAAAATTGGTAAAATCAGAATTTTTGGCATTTTTTTACTATATATAAAAATATGTAGCTCCTCAGAAAAGCGGTTTCCAACAAAAATGTTTGAAACACTTTTTTTAGAAAATTCTAAAAATCTCAAAAGTTTGCGGAAAGGTCAAATAACTTAATCGACTTAAATTTTATTCAATACCAGCACACATTAAAATCTGTGGTTATGAAATTGCCGACCGATTTACTAAAGCTGCGACCGAACAACCTGTAACAGAAGAATATTTTATTCCGTTCTCTGATTTAAAAAAATCAATCAGAAAAAACGCAATGCAAAGCGCAGTCGAAGTTGGAGAAAAAACACGTTATGATTTTTAATTCAAAAAACGGTTAGGCTTACAGAAAATTTTATAGATATCTTTTTTTATTTTCTTTCCAAGTATAATCAGCCAGTATTTTATTTTATTTTATTTTATTTATTTATTTATTTATTTTTATCTAATCCTATTAATAACAAACTTAAGGTTTTAAACACTACTTTGAACTAACTTTGTATTTTGTAACTTATTTTAATCTTCATGGACCGTAACCTATCGGTAAAAAAACCACGAGAAAAAGTGTCTTTTTGTGATTTTTTATTGTAAGATTTATTTATTTTACCTGAGTCCACGATAAAAGTTTGTTATTCGGATTTTTTTTTTTTTTTTTTGCTGCATTCATGGTTTTTGGATAGAAACATTCGATTTCCAGCAAGGAAGCGAGTATTCAAGTACATAAGCGGAAATAAGCGCCACCCTAATATATATGCAAAGTGGTTCTTTGTCAAATAAAAGCTTGAAAACAATTTCCTCACGTCGCGCCGAAAGTTTCACTAAATATACTGTACATATAAAATCCAAAAAATGCATGAGTTTTCCAGCGCATTTTTACTCAATATCCTAGTTACTGATATGAACTTTTATTTTATTACGTAATTACAAAAAGCGTGTCTACAATTATGCGTATATCTTAGGAGATATCCGATAGAATGCTATCTGATGGAAGCGAGATCGAAAATTAAAGCGAAAATTTAGCATACCAAGTTCTTCGAAAATCAAGTGCCAGTGTTAACATTTTCAAAACTCTTCTATATAAACAATACTTGAATTACTTAATTATTTTATCATACCACTAGTGGGGCTTCGCTCGCCAACCCCCCATTTCCGCTTTCGTTCATATTGAAAATTGCCCTTACGAAAATAACTTACAGGGAAACTTGTAGGGAATCATACAGCATATTGTGTATAGGGAATCCTACCGGGAATTCTGTAGAGTGTTCTATAAATAAACCTGTATGAACATCTGCACAATTAATATGCGCGTAAGTGTATATAAATTTATGTAGAATTCTCTGATGTATAATGCTCTGCAAAGACGTGTATACGAGTGTTTGCAGGTAAACGTATAGAATGGAAAGTGTACATTTCTTACAGAAATTCGTAAAGAATCGGTATAGAGTTATCTGTAGATATTTCAGCAGAGATTTCAGACATAATCTGTAGGGTTCGCTGTAGAGTTTTTTGGGGATGTCCCTACATCTGTTAAGCTAATTTGGACTAACGATATAAATCTCTGGAGGTATCTCTGTAGATACTGCTACTAATGCTCTAGCAGAAATCTGTACACATGTGTTTTTCCTAATAAAAAAATCTATACAAAAACCTGTAGGAATTGATACAAGGAATCATGCGTATACATGTACATTGTACATATTACTGTGAAAAGTTATATGCAGGGTAATCTATACACGACCTCATGTACAGAAAGGTATGTAATGTTCCAAACTGCAGATTTTTCTCACACCATGAACAATGACTTATGCAGAAATATGTGCATAAATGATTGACCGTTGCAGTACATGAATTTCTGCATAATTCCATGTACAGTGTTCTGTGCACTTTTCTGCATACAGGTTTTGCCTGCATAAAGACGTGCATAAATTTATGTAGAACATTCTACATAAAATCGTGCATAGCATTTTCAATTGAACCATTGTAATTAAATTTTTTCATTCTTATACGAGGACACTTTTATGTATAGCTATATTTCAGATTCATTTCGTTCGGCTTTTGATTTTGATATGAACCTATACTATACCATTACAATTTATTTTGATAAACGCTTTTAATAATAGTAGGTAAGTATACTTTCTAATTAGCTCTAAACTTTAAATGTATATTGAAAAGGTATTAATGATAACGCTGCTGTTTTTTTTTCTTTCAAATCACAAATTAATCTAAATAGAATTGAATGAAAAATGATGCAGGTTGGAAAATGGAAAATGAGCAAAGAATTTATGAAAAGACGATAGGAAAAGTAAAAAATGGGACTAAGTATGGAGGGAATAAGAATTGTTGTTGAAGGTGTTTTGACTGCTCCGCAGGCAATTTGGCAGCTGAGCTATACGTAGTACATGGTGTGTGTACTGTAGCTATAGTTGTAAGTACTGCAGAGAGACGCTTGTAATAATATCGAGCGCGTTCGGCAAAATGCAAATAAAAGAGCAAGAGCAACAGGAGCCGAAGCAGCTAGAGCAGGTCGCCTTCGCATGGGCGCGCCGTGGCCGCAGCCGCAGCCGCCGTGATAGTGAAAGGGGCATCGCGCGAGCTGCTGTCGATTTTTTACCTACCGGACGGCCTTTCTTGGCCTACTACTACTATTCCTGCAGCGCGCCTTCCGATTGCGCCGAGCTTTGCAGTATTGATGTTGCTGCCGCATTTTCAGCCGGCCACCTTCCTGCACTCAATTACCTGCATGAATTCTACGCCGGCCGACTCTATTGCACTTGCTTATTTCCTTGTATTCTGCGCTTTTAATCTACCAGATTAATTCTTTAACCTTTTTTCCTGCATGGCAATGCCAATACGAGCAGCAACTCAAGCTGTATAAAATTCTTTTCTGTCAGCGAAACGTCAAGAATCCATGCGCATCCACGTATTCATATAAGTACTTTCATGCAAATTATTTCTAAACAAAATCAGTTTGATTTCGCGTATCGTCGCACGTTCCCTCCTCAATTCTAGCTTATACTTTACAATATTGTATATGGTTATACTTTATGTCTTTTATTGGCGGATGAAAGTCTACAGCGCTAATGGTTATTATCACGAGTTGCGAGTCGTTATAGGCAGCCGCAGATTTTGCTGCTCGCTCCACCAAAGTCGTGTGCAATCCTAAGGAATTTGCATTTTTTCTTAAAAGCAAATGAAAGAATTTGCTCTGACCTATCGAAAGACAGAGATCGTTGCTCTGTTTATTGTATGCATCCGTGCACAATAGAAATCAAAGTAATAAAAATAGTGAAAGTCATACTATTTTATGTCTTCTGCAATTGTGTGCAATTAATTTTCTATTTATTCCTAATGCTACGGAAATGCGGTGCGTTCGCACTAAACGTGATCATCCGTATCTGCTGTTTGTTCAAATTTTTCAGCGATTATTTTCGTATAACTATAAAACAACTGCAGTCTATAGTTGTATACTAATTATTGGCGCCTTGTTGCAATGTCTTAATATTAGTAGAATTAGCATTGACAACTCAAAGAACAAAATATCTCCGAGAATGACTATTCGCATTACAGATGCCGCATCAACAGACTCATTTCAAAGTTCGATAGTTATACATTTAAGGCGAGAAAAACGCATTTTCGCTTCCGGCTGCAGCCCAAATAGCTATTACTATACTTGATCGAACTATCTTATATCCATGTAGCTCTGCATGATTGCGTAATGGTCTATATTCTATTCACTTACATACTTTATACGCGGAAAAATTTGCCATGCAATAGCACGCGACGTATAACCATTATATATATATGTATATATAATATATATATAAGCGCATAATGCGCGCCAAGTTACAGCGCAACAGTCGGTGTATTAGTTATAAATTTATAACCGATTATCACTTTGTACGTTTATAGCTGCTAAGATTATAAAAGTACGTCAGTGGATAGGTGGCCTACATAGGAGAGAGCGAAGGGCACATGTAATAAGTATTTTGCGCAGCTTTCGCACGATGCGAGCTGATTCCCGCGTAATCAATGCTGGGAACGTACGGGCTATTCGGAACGTAAATTTAGAGCGGTGAACGCGACTCATTTGCCATATGCTCTACACTTATAAGTAGTGCCAGGCGTTCCTTATGCGGTCTAGCGTCGTTTTGTGCCATTAGTCATTTTTCTTCAACGCCCTCAGAACCAACTTTAACTTCAAACATTTTCCAGCAGAAAAGCTAACTTATCAGGCAAGATTCTTATTTTTTTTATTTTTATTTGTTTTTTTTTCAACATCCCTAAGCAACCATTCACTGCTCGTCCGTCTAAAATGAAAACTGTTTGAACAAAGCAGCTACCAGCTGTGGACTCGAGAATACTGGAAAATAATCAAATTATCATGCAAATGCTATTGCAATCTGCAATCGTACGATATTATAGAAATTAATAAACCCATTAATGCTCTTGGGTCTAAGCTCCGAGCATAATATTTAACTCATAATATGAGGATGCGTGCGTGAATAAGGTGTATTAATTATTGTACGATATTTTGCAGCTGTGCACTTAAATGTAGTGATTATACAACAATAGGCCCAATAAGCCTGTACAGCTGCAAACGAAATTTCAAGGGCAGTCGAGGCCCATGATGACCCATCATAATATATTGCCCAAATCCAGGAGATGGTTATCCTTTATCAGTCTACTCATTTAGATTCAAACATTTTTATATCGCTCCCTTGGTGACGGGTCGCCATGGGTTTCGAAATTCCTCAGCGTAAGGTAAGTACTTATCAATTAACAATTTAGAAGTAGGTACTCTTCGAGTACTCGCTTGCTTTTTTCTATTGGAATTTGAACACGGAAATTTGCATAAAGTGTAACCGTATAATAAGGTGGCGCACGAGTCGGTTGCACTCTACTACGCGCATGATTGCTTTAGTTATTCTGTCAGTTGGCCGTTGATCGTACCTATACTGCAGGGTATAATGTGAGCGCTTCTGCGCGACATTCTATGTTGCTTTTCACTTTGTCGCAGGTACTGCGATATTATTTCACTCAATTGATTTTACAACTCTTTGTCTCCTACAGCTTTCCGTTCAAGTTGACAGCAAAAAATAATTTTTTAAGATTAAGAAATATATCTATTAAAGTAGTTAATGCCTGCAATCTTTTTACATGCCGAAGTCTATACTTTGCTTCTTGGCCCTGGGAAAGCCCATTACTGTTTTTGTAAATATTCCTTTTTAGTAACTCTAAAGACGCAGACTATTGATTTTTTGAGACATTTCTTTTTATGATTATTACATGCATTGATTTAGGATATGCAAGTAATATTGCAAGTTTACATGGTCCGTTCCAATATATTTTTTAAAAAAGTGGTCGGATGGGGGAGGAGGGGGGAGGGTTGCCCGATCTGACTGTCGATTTTATGTCTTAAATTACACGAAAAAATCCCTCTAGTCCAGGCATATTTTCAGATCTCTATAGGTGCCCGAGAGTCCGTTGGAAAAATCAGTGAATATTGGAAAATAGCGAAACAAAGGCTATTTTCAAAAAATTGTGTAAGGCTTCGATGAATTTCGTTTTGATGTATATTTTTAGGAAAAAATACTGACGATTTGCATATCTTGAAAGTAATTACTCTTTTGAGACTAAAATCAAAAACTACTTTTTTCGATTTTTCGCTTATTTTTAGTCGTCTGCCATTTTGTTAATTTTTAATTTATCGCTTGTGAAATGTAAAATTCTTGGTTTTCGTATCGAACTATTAAATCATATGGCATTTTACACCCCCCCCCCCTCTCACACACAGACGCTGTGATGCTATGTTGCACGCTCCCCGTTTTTTAACCTACTTATCCTTAAATTGTTTTACGAGTTACAATCAATAATTTTGGATTGGGCTTTTTGCGTTTTATAATATTTACAATTCTACGATTTCATACTTTTTCTAATCAATTTATTGTGTAAATATAAGATATGAACGTATAAGTTCATGTCGTCACAATTACGAATAGAACGATTAAATACAAGATTTCAAACTGTGAAGACAATTCTTACACAAGAAAGTATCACGCTTTCATACCAAAAAATGAATCTACTATTGATATCAAAATATATGAATACAAGCAATGGATACGATAAGAAGAGTAATAGCGCTTTAAGAGGAGAGTGTTTTTAGCAACAGTTATAGTCAAAAATTGACTGCAAAATAAGGATAAGATAGGGTCTTGGGCAGGGTCGTATTAGCTTTTTCCCACAGCGGAAAATGTGGTACAATAGTATCTTACACAACTAGGGGTGAAAGATGACTTTTTCTGAAAAATTCATTCGCTCCTTGCTGTGTACCGTCAAAGGGCTCTTTTACGCAACAACCAAAGCTCTTGGATATTGGCTTTTACACAACAAATTTATGTATGTGTATTATGTGTAAATTTACAAAATTTTGAAAATTTTGAAAATTTATTATTTATATACATATAGATATAGTGTATGTATGTATACATATGTATATCTCGCAGCAGGAGGTAAAAATGTTTACCTCCCGCTCCGACACACATAATAGACAAACATAGTATAACTCGACTTTCCACGGAGTTTTGAGGCAGCGAAAAGAGCTCTTTCGATGTACGTAAAAAAATTTTAACGTTGAAGACTTAAGAGAGAATTTGGTAAGTTTTCAGAAACTAAACTGTCTTCCAAGAACAATAACTTATTTGGAAAAAAGTAACGAATTTGATTAATTAAGATAAGAATTAAACATCTAGTCGAGACAAACGTTTTGAGTGGGGCCACGTTTCGATAGGTTGAAAATTAACGGAATATACAGATGATTAAAAATAAGTGAAACATCGAAAAAAAGTAATTTTTTATTTTGTTTTCAAAGGAGTGACAATTTTAAAGATAATTTTTTAAATGTATTTTAGGGGGAAAAATCGGCAGTCAAATCGGACACCCTCCCCCCCCCCCCTCCTTTGCCGCTCCCAGCCATCCAACCAACGACTATTTTAACAAATATATTGCAACTACCCTCGTATTTTCAAAAACCAAAAACATAAGTCTACATTACCACTGAAAATGTAAGCCTAGTTAAATTTTATAATCACAACAATCAACAACAGTCTTAGTTGAAAAAATGAAGTAGTTGCCAAGTAGTTTTAAAATATAAAAAGATTAATATTGATTGTTTTGATAGAAAAATTTTTACAATTCTTTAAAGAAATTATTTTATTTTTCTACTGTTAACAGGCGGTTCGCCAAAAAACGAATATGCTTCTATAGATACCGTTAACACTTTCAATACATTCGAATGTAGCAAATAAATTATTTCATATAATTTTTGTAACTTGTTATGTATGAATAGATGTACTCGCTCATAACGTGTTATAAAAATCCGATTCCGACTCACTTAATTTTTGTAAATATTGGTTGCTTCGAATTTGTGGGAAAATCAGTCAGAATTGTTAACACTGACACTGGGATAGTTATAAATTTTTGGATTGCATGACAAATAGAACCACTAATTTTTAAAACCACTATTAAAGTTTAAATAATTAAAGATTATTATAATGTTACCTTGACTTTTCTCAAAAATTACAGTAATCAAAAATTTGAAAATACAACTTGTCAAATAGTAGTACTGCCGTATATTCGTAAAAAATCAATTTTGAATTCAACTCCGTATTAAGCAATTGAGTTTTACTTGGTCAACTACCTAAGTCGACTTCTAATAGCTCTTACGTTGATACTTATAGCTGTATCGTTATTTTGTAAGGCTACAAATTTAAATATCTTATTTACAAAATTAGAAGCTATATAATAGAAAGCATTTTTCATATCGCGTTAATAATAGTCCCTTATGCAATTTACGAATATTTCGTTCGTTAAGTATGGAAACGCAAACTATAAAATACCTAATTATGGGTGCTAACTTATACATCAGAGTATAAAGACAGAAAATAATGAACGACACACATATAAGCAAACTACCATAAACACTATAGGAGAATATTTCATAGTCGCATTACCATAGAACGCATTTTTCGGGCGAAAATTCCAATTTTTTTGCATCGTCAACCTCGTACATTACCAATGCAACAAAATTCATTAGGTAACTTATATGTGCTTCATTAGCCATTATATTCGTGAAATATCGAGCTATGACGACGACAACACACGATCATAATTAGTGCAACTTGATCGTACTGAAGACTGGAAAAAAAGCAAAATTAATAAGGCACTCGTGGGTATTGTGAGAATGTTTGAGTGCGCTCGGACCCCAATCTCACGATCTGAAATGGATATTATGGGAAAAGCTGGCAGAACCGGGTGAGGAAGTTCATTGGCGAAAATTTCGTTCTTTCATTCATTTTGAAGCTCCACTGTACAAGTGGAATTGGCCTAGAACACTGAGCAGTCTCAACTATTCACGTGTGTCACTTCTCTAGTAAGTAACTTTGATTTTTCATGTTTTTTCTTAATTGTTGTACAATTAAAATTTTTAAATTTTCATTGTCTCAACAAGCAAGCTCCTTTGAGGGGACCCGACACTATAACTATAAAATTCTATTAATCAGGTTTTAAAGTTGTTGAGTCCCCTTAAATAATACGGTGAAAATTTAAATGGAGTAGTGAACTTGTTCCTTGAATCGGCTTCTATAAGCACTAAATTTGACGCCAGTAGAATACGTTTGCAATAGATAACTGTCGTTTTGACATAGTCATGGGAGTCATAAGATTTTAAAATTGTATTATTATTTGCTTACCTGTTGATAAATAAGGGAAAACTCCGAGTATTATTAGCAGACCTAGACAAGTGCCGCCTTCGACAAAATCCTTTTTCGTTCTCAGCATGTTTTAAGCTCGTCTTCGTTATCGGTAGACATATCTGGAAAAAAATATTCAATTATAGCTAGACAATTCAAATTTTTAATATAGAATATATTATTAAAAATACAAGAGTTTGAAAATTAATGTTTATTGCAGTTAATAAGGAGAGACCAATAATTCTTCAGATCGTGAATTCGAAGAAACTATGAAAAATAATTCACCGATCAAAATAATAAAGTACACGGTATTTTAGGCGAAATTGTTTCAGATTGATCCGATACAATTTTTGATTTTTCGAAAACGTCCTTTAAATATCTTAAACAATCCAAAAAACGAGACAAAATATGATGCTTTGTATACATCTGTTTTAAACATAAGCAGATACGACAGATACATTATTTGTATAAGATTATTAAAAGAAAACGATATAACTTCACTGTGAAGAATACATGGCTTATTTTGGAATTTCTGAATTACTAGGGTGGGGGGGGGGGAGGTGCCCCCCCCCCCTGCTCACTTCGCTCGCCAAAATCCCAATTTTTAAATTTTTAGTTTTGAAAATAATGACTAATGTGGAACAAAATAAATTTCTATTCGTATGCGAAAATCGCAATAGATGTAGCCTTGTGCATAATATAGCAACCGCATAAAGAACAAACAGTGACAGATTTTCTTATTTACGTAATACTTGTCACGCGCCGCGTTAATTTTATAATTATAAATCAAGACTTAAAAATGGCATGCAGTCTAAATGAATTTTAAAACATAGCTATTATAAATTGAAGTCGTTTGCAGGTTGTGATTATTGCTGAATCGCACGCATATGACAAATTCTCACATAACAGAAAAATGCACTTTTCAGGGGTCCAGAAATCGAATTTTTTTTTCGCTAGAGGTTTTGGACCGATCAGACTTTCTTTTGTTAGGTGATAGATACTCAAAAATGCAGAAGAACATAGGAAACATGGACCATTAAAATTTAACAGGGGGAGGTATATGGAAAAAAAGAAAATCGGCTAATCGAATTTTTATTTATTTTTTTTTAACGGACATAACTTTTGATCAGAGCATCGAATCTATGCATAATTTTTTTAAATTAAAGCTTTTTTTTGTACTTTATTGTGGTGTAATTTGAAATTTTATTTGTGCCTCGGAAACATTCGTAGTTGTCATTATTCCAGTATTTCGACGCATTAATTTTTTGTAAAAAAAAACGTAAAATAGCTCAGAAATATGGTTACTAGAAACTTTTCCCATTTCCTCTGCACTTTTGACTATCTTTTGACTTAGAGAAGAAAGTCTCATCGGTTCGAAACCTCTAGCTTTAAAAATAAAATTTCGATTTCTGGACCCCCGAATATAGTACATTTTTCTATGAGAATTCGTCATATACGTCTATTATAATAAAATAATTTCGCCGTCACCGCCGCTGGTGCCGCCCGTGAAGGGACATGATATTATCATTATTAAAAGTTAAGTAATTAGTTATAAGCTTTTAATATAATGTTTGTATAACAAAAAAAATCTTTATAAATGTCAATTGCTTATTTCGCTGTTTTTCATATTTTTTGTTTAACATTGAAGAAGATCTTATGAAAATTAGGGCTAAAATTGTAAAATATGTTTTTGAAAATTCTTAGTATTTGAGCCATTCATCGTAGGCGACGAATCGCACCCTTATACAATTACGAATCAAAATTTTTATGAAATGTATATTAAGTCTACTAGGGATACTAAGCAGAAAAAAAACGCGCCAACACATTGCAGAGAATTTGCACTACATTTATGCACAGTACCCCATGGATGGTATTTCATGCTTACGATGAATTTTCAATATTTTAGGCTTTCAATATTATTGGTAATTCGAGATATTGGGTTAAATTTAAATTGTGCCCCCTGAATTACATTTAATTTAATTAAATTGAATTCGGGACATTGCATTGAAGTAGAGTAATTTTTACTAACTTTTACATAATTTTAACCTGACATTCCGAATTGAAGAAGAATTAATTTCTGACACGGCCGCGGTGGCGATATCATTTTATTAATTATGTAGAACGACTGTAGTAACTTATATCGTGGCTACGTTAATGGTATCTATTAGTATTTCACTTATTATAATTACTATAATTATTATCTGAAATAGCGGCATAAATTACTTTCATCTTGGTATCAGTAATATGTCATATTAAAATGTTGGACATAAAATCTGAGCATGGACTTAAATTCCCTTGGATTTCAAGTACCAAAGTAACAATACCTAGTATTGTTGAGCCTTAAAACGCGAGCGGTTCCATTTCTACGCGGAAAGAAATACCTGTTGTTTAGTGTTCCACGCAGCAAATGTAAGATTAGATTGTTCTAGAATAGACTGTTAATAACATTTTTTATAAATACAATGTCGATTATAAAATTTTAACTTAGAAACAACTATATATTAGATTAATTTGAGCATTCTGAACAAAAAATAATCACATACATACATTTTATCTCAAATTGTATAGGTATATTTTTCGAAATACAACTGATCAAAGTTTCGAATTCCAATGTTTGCGTTTTTTAACTACTCGTTACTTCGATAAAAGGAAATATTTTCCAAATTTAAATAGCGAAACATTTCGTCTAATGTATTCAGTTTTGAATATACTATATTTAGAAAATTATATAAGATTTTAATATTATTAGCTGTCACGGAAGCTGAAATAGTACATTACGATACATGTGACTTAAGTGGCCCCTTATTGCACGGTGTGCAAATAGTGCCCGAGAGCAGCGAGTATCGTATATAATTTTGTAGTACAGCCTACCTAAATCCGCAGTCATGATTATTCGTGATATAAGCAGCCGATTAGTTCACCGTAAAGTTCGCGCACGAGCGTAGCGAGTGTGATATTCACGGTGAAATAATCGACTACTTCCGTCACGGATAAGCGTGACTTAAGGGGATGTCGGAGTCAGCGTGACGGGTTATGACTCCGTCTGTTTTCATTATTTGTTGAACACGTGCTTAATATCATCAAAAATCGAATTGATAATTGTTCGTAATCGTACAGGCTACCTCGGAACACAAAGCTTTTCTCATTCAATATCTAGCAATTTTTAAATAATGAATTTATTGCACAAAAAAATGACAGTCATGTTACGGATTCCCAAAATTCATATCTGGCAGCTGTTCCCATTATTCACAAAAATTATGAATATATACAGAAATCTGAAATGGAGTAAATATAAATAATTATAGTAACTACCTCGGAACGCTGCGCTTCAGTGCAATAAACAAGTATTTATGATCAAATACAATTTTTGAGGTTATGTAATACCTTATTTAATTTGCATGGCTCCTACCTCCCCTTAAGTGCGGATTTAGGTCACACTGTGCTATAAAAAGTATTTTGTTCGTTTTGTTTAAAAATTTAACTACTATGATTAAAATTTTGTCTAATAGTATAAAATGGAGTATTTAATTCATTGATATTTTAAAATCTATTTATTGAATACTATGAAATATTTTTTGAGTTTGATTAAATATTTTATTGAAACATTACAGTAAAATATTTCTATTGTTTCAAGCAAATGTTTAGTTTTCTGTCATGAATTAAATATTTTTTTGGATTAACATTTTCTTAAATTGATTAATGTAACAGTCAATGGTTTGAACGAATTATTTAATTAAATTAATTATCCTGTATTTAAAGAAATATTTAATAGTATTACAAAAACCATGGGCCGTTTGATACAAACAAATTGAATAAATAATTAATAGGATTAATAAAATAATTTGCAAATAAACGGATTTAATTTATTTAAGTAAATTTTTTTCTTAGTGTACCTTTTTTTGTTTCATAAACGTGTAATCGAATTCAGGGGTCCAGAAATCAAAATTTTTTTTTTAAACTAGAGGTTCCGGACTTGTCAGACTTTCTTTTGTAAGCCAAGCGATGGTTGAAAATGCAGAGAAACATGAAAAAAGTTACTGACAAGGATATTTTTGATCCATTTTATGATTTTTTACAAAAAATGAATGTGTCAAAGTACTGGAATAATACAAATAAAATTTTAAATTACACTACAATAAAGTACAACACAGAAGCTTTAATTTAAAAAACAAAATATGCCTAGATTCGATGTACTGATCCAAAGTTATATCCGCTTAAAAAAAAAAATAAAAAATAAAAATTCGTATAGTCGATTTTCTTTTTTTTTCGTGCACATACCTCCCCACGTTAAATGCTCATGATTCATGTTTCCCATATTCCTCTGCATTTATAATGACCAACTTTCAGCTTACAGAAGAAAGTCTGACCGGTCCGAGACCTTTAACTTTAAAAGAAAATTTTTTAGGAGAATTCGACATATATATTATCAAGTTTTCGCATGGGCACATCTACCTGATCACTTCATAATGCTTCCTTTAAACGAGTTCTGAACGCCAAATTAGAGTTGTGCCCAAGTTACATTATGTTGTTTGTTTCATGCAAATGTTGATATGTTTTTTGTTTTGTTTGTTATTTTTTATACAGATCATGAAATAGCATTTTTAACGTTACAAATGGTGGAGATCGCTGGATTTTTATAAAATTATTAGGCATTTTTTAACCGAATAAAGTCATTTTTATCCAACCACCTATTTTAAAATGCTCCTTTGTTATACTTTCTTGAGCTTAATTAGTGATAATTAATATTTCATTATTATTTTTATAATATATATATATATATATATGTGTGTGTGTGTGTGTGTGTGTGTGTGCTATGATTTTCGCGACTTTTCAGAAAATCATGAAAAGATGTCTGTGAAAACTCGAGTTTTCGTGTACTTCTTAAATCAACGCGAAAAGTCACATTAAAAAAAAAAAACATAATTTTGGGGAGGAAAAAAGTTTGACCCTTGGCAAATGGCGAAGAAGAAAAAATGTGCCGTTTATAGGCGAGCAGTGGAAAGAAATTTATCGACTATAAACAATGTAAAGTTGTTGCTGATTGTCGGTGAAATCGTAAATATACATGATAGATAAATGCGGAGAGATGCAAAGTGTAAGTTGATGGGTTTGAACGTATCAGAAGATGAGAAGGCAGAGAGACAGTAAAGTAGAATAAGCTGGCTTAGTTTCGGCAAGGAAAGTAAGCATTTGTCGCTGCAAATGCAAATTATGCTAGTTGGACGAGAAGGAATTGATAATGGCGTGTACATGCTCGCAGCGCATAATAACGGGTCTCTTCTACTATCGATTTGCGCTCGACTACTCGTTTCCCTGTTTTCAATTGTCCAGGTGATTTCCGCGTATAGTGTCCTGCAGCAGCGACAACTTTCCCAAGAAAAGATTCACTGCCGGTTGCAGCCGATTATTGCCAATCAGCTAGTATAATGATTGGATGATTCCTACCTTCCGTTGCATAACCCAACAATCGTATGCGGTTGTTGTGTTATGCGAATACGCTACTGACAAAACATCAAAGCATGAGCTTGTCCGAATCTCTCGGAAGAATGAGCGAAAACAAAAGCATATCGGCGCTGCAGTACTTACAAGATTTGAACTTTCGCGCGATTTCACGTTTCGCGACTGCGAGAGAGTATAAAGTACCTAGCAACGTTTCGTCGGGCACAGCTTGGCGTTGCATAAGTACGCGCGACTCGCCAGTAGTACTTATATGGTAAATTCTTTTGCTGCGTCTACTTTGCAGGTCTATACTCCATATTGACGCACTGATATAGACTCTTACTCGCAAAGATGCGACCAGTGGCCAGCTTTTTTATCAGCAGCCTACAGCTACGTTTTCACAGCATGGTTCCCGCTTGCTAACTCCTTCTTTAATGCTACTAATAGTGCAATCATCGCAAGTATGAATTAGCAAGTATGAAAACATTTTATGAAATCCCTTTGTAGATAGAATAGATTTCAATATAATAGTGTTAGCTAGATAACCATCAACTCTAGTTACGTCAAATTGTCCCATTGTGATAATACATTAGAAAATGTGCAATACATCGTATGCCTATCACTACAATTATCCTCGGAACCTATAAAAATGCATATGTGGCATGAATAGAGTGGCAAAAAAAAAAACACAGCGGTTGTGTTACAGCAGATCAGCTAGTTTGTCTACTTAATTATTCTGTGCTTCAAAAAACAGCTAACTTAAACACAGTTTCAACTTTCTCAAAATTAAATTCTTTCTAGAAACTATTTCACTCCTGAAAAAGTTGTTATGCAAATCATGAAAAAACAATCTGTGAATAGCGAAAACTCATGCGCGTATATTGTAGTTTAGAGAAAACTGAAAATTTGGAGTTTGTTTTTCTACCGGACTCTTTAATTGTGTGCTCCGTAATAATTAGACTGCACGCGTTTACGTTAGAAAATCTGTCTTCTGTAAAATCCTAATATTGCCTATAAATTTTCCGCACATGGCTCGTTAAAGATGAATAAATTAAACTTATTCGTGTAGTTATTGACTCCATTTCCTTGATCAAGTGATGTAATTATTATATTATAAAGTACAGAAACAAGTATAGATTTACTACAAATAAAATGGGTTATCTTTGAGGAAGATTTTCAAGGAGACAGAGTACGTTATATACATAAATAAATCGTAAAGATACGTATATTTAAAATATAAAAGTGTGCTTTGGTTTTATTGTGTGTGCAAATCGCTGTAAAGAAAGCGACCTATAGCCATATGCAAATTCAACTTTCTGATTTTTGCTGCACAAAATACGTGGAATGTAAAAGGAAGAAAATCTTGGCTGAGATTCAATAAATATTTCATCCTTCGTTTTTTACCTCCTTTAATTCAAACATAGAAATCAATGACAGGTATAAGTACTTGAGTACGTACGCCGCCGTCGGACGCTAGCCAGATAATAAAATTCTTATAAAATTGTCCAATTCTCAGGGCAGCGAAGACTCTTGCATTTCGACCGGGTGAAAGTGTACTGCTGGGCTGTTTTCTTCCCTTCGCTGTATGTATCGCACTATATTGACGATGGTAGAATGAAAGTTAATTTTCATGTCCTCGAATCACTGCAAACTATGAGCAGTTTGCTGGACTGCGGGTTTCCTCAATAAAATACTGATACAGATTGGAATTGGAGCTAGTGCAAACTGAATGGAAAGAATAGAAGGAAGGCTCGGCTGCAATCCCCCTAGAAATTGAGCTGGAAATCCGTTTCACAACTGCGATCCGCTAAACAAATAATAAGTCAACTCTCGCTTTTGCGAACACAGAGTATTTGGCACTTTGATTGATCGATCGCACTAGACCGTCTGCCAAATTGACTGACTTTCGCCTATCTGTAGCAGTGGCCAGCAATCTCAGATCTCACGCGACAACAATTCTCTCGTTCGGCGATTTTCATGAAATCGCGATATCACGGCTGTTGGAGCAGTGACTGGCCGGTCGTTGGCTTCTACGACACGGACCAGCGGCTCTATAGCTCTATAGCTCTATATATGTATAGCTACGGACTCGCTTTCAACGCTGTCCGCTCTTCGCGCGGCAATCGGTTCACTTTCGACGAGCCCCGCTTTTCCTGTCATCAGAGCCCGATCCCAACGTACCAATTCCAACTGGCCAATCAATTTTTCGTCCCGAAAATCCTACAGCTGCTTTTTACTCTTTCGAAAATACCTGCAATTTCTCGTGAAAATACTTAAAGCCTACTCCGCGCAACAGGCGAGGACTTTTTAATTCTAGAAAACTAGAAACTAGAAAGAAAAATTTGAAGCACGCATTGTTAGCAGATAATTTGCACCTGCTTATAGCCGTAGCTCAAGTTTTTTCCTACTTATACATCAGCTCTGATGGTATCTTGAAAGTGCACCAGTTGCGCGTATCGAGTGTGCCAGTGCAGTAGATGCTATATGCGTACACATATATAGACGAGTGAAGCTTACAAAGTGGCTAGGAAAATTTAAGCGAGGGGAATTAATTAGCCGTGACTGTACGGCACGAGCCCAATCAAGAGGTTGCCGACTTTCGCCTTTGATACTACGTTTCATTTTTTTTTTTTTTTTATTAAATTATTGCTTTTACGCGATCGTTAGATGCTACGAATTAATCGCATTTATTCCGTCAGTTTCTATTTTCTATTTTAATCGATAGTATTTATCCGAGTAAAAGTCATAATGAAATCGAAAATATCGTGCTCACAATATTGCGACTCTGCGCGTTTTCAATATGCAGAAATTAACTTACTTCAAGCATGATAATAGTTTAATGCTATTATACACATACTATCCTATCACAAAATAAACTTGTTGTAATACATTTAATAATTTACCTGGGATATTTCTGGTTTACTTTTTAAACTGATATTGCGACTAAGATCTGATATCGATTGATATTATAGCCAAATGTAGCTGTAATCATCAGATACATCAGGATTCGGCAATTTTTTCTATAAACTGCAATTGCTTTAATATGCAAATCGATTGCATGCGAACGTTAGTTTATAAACTCGCTTATACAATTATTAAAAAGCCCTTTTTGCGAGCATGAATAGCATCTGATTTAGCGGAAACGTACGTGATCCGTATGCGCATGCGTGCGAATATTTATCTCGAAAATTTAGCAGAATATAGAATAAGATTGTACGAGAAATCATTAAACTAGTTTTGCAAAAGTTACACGCCAATGAATTGGCAGTAAACATTCTTAACTCCTTCTTATACTT
Organism: Philotrypesis tridentata; assembly: GCA_018906965.1. Lineage (NCBI taxonomy): Eukaryota > Metazoa > Arthropoda > Insecta > Hymenoptera > Pteromalidae > Philotrypesis > Philotrypesis tridentata. The sequence goes on from JACCIB010000085.1 coordinate 198,813, forward strand.
TCACTTTGGATGTGCGAAGTGGATTGGCTACAGATATAGACTAGATACAGACTAGCAAGATTTTAGACTAAAATATGGATAAAATGAAGCGATTTTTTTCGAATCGTTTTAAATAATCCTGTCATTTTCATGTGAGTACAGGAATTTTCATGTGAATAGTTCCACTTTAACGGAAAGCAATTTTGAACTTTGACTTAACTAACAATTCCAACTGTTCAAATCAGAATCCTTGGATAGACGCACAAATGAGTTGATTACAAGGGGTTTCAAAAGAAATCAATTTTATTAATTTACGTGTTTGTTTGGAAGCAATAAAAAAATTCATCAGTCAATGGTAAATCCTTAGCCATTATGGCCGCAAAGATTCAAATGTGGCTTTAACAGCTGACTTGAAATAAAGTAAAGATACAATCTAGTTTCAGAAGAAATTTACTACCTTTCGAACGTAAGATAATCAGTTTCGCACCAATGCCGATAGTCAGCACTAATTTATACTTCCGTATATATATAGACTTTTGATGTGGTCAATGTATAATTGTCAAACAAGCATTGTTTAAGGGGAAGTCGGAGCCATGCAAATTAAACGAGGCATTACATAACCTCAAAAATTGTATTCGATCGTCATAGATAGCAAATACATAGTCTTATGTTTATTGCACTAAAGCACAGTCACGCGAGGTAGTTATTACAATTATTTATATTTACTCCATCTCGGATTTCTGCATATATTCATAATTTTTGCGTGAAATTGGAACGGCTATCCGATATGAATTTTGGAAATCCGTATCGTGACCGTCACTTTTTTTATACAATAAATTCATAATTTAAAATTTTTTAGATATTGATTAAAAAAAGCTTTGTGTTGCGAGGTATCCTGTACGATTACGAACAATTATCAGTTTAATTTTTGATGATATAAAGCATGTGCTTAATAAAAATTTGGAACTACCAGAGTCATAACCCGTCACGCTAGCTCCGACATCGCCTTAAAAAATAATAAAAAATTTTGTTCGACACAGTGTGCGTAGATTGCGCTTTTACGCACGCTTCGCTAAATAATAAACAGTTAATATCGAAAGGTGCCGTGAGCTCTTGGCAATAGAACCGCCTCTATTCCGTGGAATTAAGATAAATGCGAAGCATGAATTTTTGCGAAAGAAAGAAAGCGAATAAGGCGGTGGCACTGGCTTGAAGGAAGCTTATAGCTCCGCGCGCAGTGCGTTGCGCGCGAGCAGGACTACCAAGGTCACTTCCTATACGTGCTTAAGTATCTTCCTCTCGAGAGTCGAGAGTCAGGCGGGAGAAGGTCAGCAAACTCTGCACTTGTGCAGTCAGAGATTGCGCGGAGATGAAAAGAGCGTATAAGTATATATAAGTACGTACGCGTGACGGGCGCGCAATGCGCAGGCGGTAGCTCGGCTTCCCACTAATGCGGCATCGTGATCCGCACTCGCTCGGGACTCATTCCACAGCAAGCGGCTCGAGCGCGAGCTTCAAACTTTGAGCCGCACATACATATACTGATGTACTTATAGTGTGTATGGGGAAAACAGTTAAAACACAGTTAGAAGGCACGTCAGCTACAAAACAGAAAGAATGAATTTATTTATTTCGACGCACTTGTTGCCAATTAAGTATCTCACTCGCACTCGATAATCCACTAGCTCGCTCAGACAGTCCAATTACAAACAATTTTTCGCTTATCATTACGGTCAATTTTCAAGCTTCATTTTACATTAAACTCCCTGCAAACGTTGTAAAAACTGTCAAAATAAACAAAACTTAATTTAAAACCCGCACTACTATTGCAATTTCTTTACCATGATAAACTTGATTAGTTGTTTTTAAACAAAATTCTTATAAATTAGAAGAAAAAGCATTATTATTAGAGTGTATTATTAGAGTAAATGGGGAGTATTGTCCAACTCAGAATCAGAGTGAAAAAAGTACTGTTCACCTTCATATTCGATGAAAAGTATAACGCAGTTCGCAGTAGCAGAACAATAGTCACAGCAGATTTCTCTTTGAAAATTTTCAATTGTTACTATAAAGCTAGATATTAAGAAATAACAAGGTTCGATTTTTCTCTTCAACTCGATTGAAAATTTCACAGTAATATACTGTAGTTCTTATCGTGCATTATCTGTTTTGAAATTAGAAAAACTGCAAATGACCAATAAAATAATAATTTAAATACGCACTGCTGTTATCGTTATTCCCGCTGTGCGAGCCACGCTAATCCTTATATTAATATCCTTGCAGGCAGCTATTCGCTGAGAATATAAAATATGCTATTTTTCTTAATCTTTGTACGCTGCGAAACCAAGTGCAACTCAATACTGATATATATATATATATATATATATATATATATATATATATATATGTGTGTGTGTGCGTTATACGATAACGCATGGAAAGCATCGGAAATAATCATACGTCATTAAGTGTAAATCTTTGAAATAAAAAAATGCATTGTTGAAAAGAAATAAATTAGTTTTTGTTTTACTTGCGAGTTAGCTTTGAATAACGGGTGATTGCTGTAGGTAGCTAGGACTGGGAGTGATGCTTTGATAATTGGGTCAGGCACTGCGTATGCCGTTAAAACGCCAGGCACCAGAGTCGTAAAATTTATAAACAGGTTTCCGTAAACATAGAAAGTCTATTCTTGCTGTCAAACGTGGGATAGCTTCAATTCGAATGTCTTACTTTCAGAATTCGAATACATATTATACATATACATATGTATATGATACGCGTCGTGATGATTATCTCACTGAGATGTCAAGAATTTTCCGGAAACAAATAAACTAGCTGAGAATTCAGTATCTCCACAAACTACAAAGTACATCACGAGAGAAACTTTCTTCCAATATTCTATCATCTGCATATATCGGCATAAATACGCGCGTATATCTTGCGATTGCATAAATGGACATGATATACAGTTGATGAGCATGGTCGAGCCATTGGTATACCTATATATTAGTATTAGAAGTAAGAGCAGCGAGAGACTTGCGTAATTGTTTTTTCAACGAAATTTTGAGAAACTTGGAGTAAGTATCTAGTCATGGGAGCCAACGCATATTATATTATACTATAATACAGTGCCGCTATGCATATTGTATGTACTATATATAGAGGCTGGCTAGGCTGTCTGCGCGCGACGCGCCGTGCTCGATGAAGCGAGATGATCGGTGCGGCACCGCGGCGTTAACTATATAGTAGGTCAGTAGTTAGTGCACGAGAGAACAGCTCGAGAATCCATCGGTGCATTTATTCTTATCAAAGCCGAAGAAATGATACAAGCGGCGGCGCTTTCCCCGCGCATGCATGTATACATACATATAACGCGCGCCTCAAAACCAGCTCGCATATACGCGCGCGCGCGCGTGTGTGCGTGCGTATATAATTAAGTATGAAATGCATAAGCCGCTATCCTATAGCTGTACAGATCAATAGTTCATTTTGCCACTGCAGGCATTCCAAACATCACCACTGCAACTTTCCTCTAGTCCGTACGTTTATTTTATTTTTTAATCCCCATAATACATTTATTTACTTACTGTTTAACAAGAGAAACATCACTGCTCTGGGCAGAGTATGCGACTACAGATGTGATCAGTAATCGACATTATGGCTGAATATTGGTTATTATAGCATCAGGAAGAACTAACGTCATGCTTGAGAAATAATCGAGGACTCGCCTTATATTTTATATATATATATGGGTGGTTCTCTGACAAATCGAGCGGTCGATTTTTTGACCCTATCGAAAAAAATTTTTAAAATGTTCCTAAGAGACACATGAGTATCCCTGAATTTTTTCAGATTTTTTGCATCAAGTATCTTCGAGTTACAGAGGGTCAAAGTTGATGAAATCACGTTTTTTTGCTTTTTCTGGCTAATTTCATTAATTTGTAGATCCTCAGGGAAGCATTTTTCACTATAGAGATATATAACATTTTTTTCTGCAAATTTTCTAAACTATTCAAAAAAAATATTTTTGATGTTGTATATATATGTTTTAAGAAAGTTATAAGTCATTTAAGTCTTAAAATCAAATTTTAGGAAAGTTCGATCATCCGGATCATAACCAAAAAATTCATGAAGATACCTTATTTCAATTCAAAAAAGTCTGCGAAAGACCCAGAATGTCAGAGGCCTTGGTTTCTCTGTAAAAAATCATTATATCCGTTCATATATGAAAAAAATTTAGTTTTATTGCTATATAGAAGAATTTAACCAATTTTATCAATTACGTAAATTTTTTTATAATAATTTCAGTCATTAAAAAAATGATAAGGTTAGTGAAATGCTTCGATATAGCAATAAAACTAAATTTTTGTCATATATGAATGGATATAATGATTTTTTACAGAGAAACCAAGGCCTCTGACATTCTGGGTCTTTCGCAGACTTTTTTGAATTGAAATAAGGTATCTTCATGAATTTTTTGGTTATGATCCGGATGATCGAACTTTCCTAAAACTTGATTTTAAGACTTAAATGACTTATAACTTTCTTAAAACATATATATACGACATCAAAAATATTTTTTTTGAATAGTTTAGAAAATTTGCAGAAAAAAATGTTATATATCTCTATAGTGAAAAATGCTTCCCTGAGGATCTACAAATTAATGAAAGTAGCCAGAAAAAGCAAAAAAACGTGATTTCATCAACTTTGACCCTCTGTAACTCGAAGATACTTGATGCAAAAAATCTGAAAAAATTCAGGGATACTCATGTGTCTCTTAGGAACATTTTAAAAATTTTTTTCGATATGGTCAAAAAATCGACCGCTCGATTTGTCAGAGAACCACTCATATATAAATCCTGCTGGGCATGCACCATCGGATATCAAGCTGCCATCGTGTTAGCAAAACATTTTTAACAAAAATTTATACGATTAAACAAAGATTTATTTTCATACATGTAAAGCTTTTTGAGAATATGAAAGCCATGTATGACAGTGCATGCAGGTATAGTTATTATTATAGACCTTAGGATTCGTAGTAAAATTTTAAACAGTTCAAATTTTGCTGAAATTATTGGAAACAAATTAAACTAATTTCTACCAGCTGGTGTGCATGTCTTCAACACACCGGTTTAATTGTATTGTAAATGTATAATAAGTACAAATAAATTATATATTATGGCCAATTCTGTAATAGATCCAAAACATTTGTGCATAAGTAACCGCGTAAATAATCCACTCTTTGAATTCTTTTCTACTTATCTCTACGTAAGAATTAATGCATCAATCATCGATCTTATAACTCATATAGTTATAAGTAGATATATTTCGGAAATTTGCGGTATAACGAAATTATTCGATATTTTGTCGAGTGAACACGAAGTACAAAAGTAGCCTTAGGTATCATTTGTAGCGTAAGTAAGGTGTTATGAAAAACATGTATTATATTTAGTGTGTTAGTCTGTCTTCATCAAGGATTTAATTATGAATGAAATTACAAAAAAATGTTGTTTTACAATGATTTTTTTTGTTGAAAATACTATATAACTGCGGGAGAAAACAAGAATGAAATGTAATCACAACAATATATTGTATGACAGTAAGTGCTCAGAGAAGATTAACTGATAGAGTTATAGTGTATGTATTATAACTAAAAAGGAAATGCTGACACAAAGTACTGAAATTAAATGACTGTAACAATGACTACAAGAGTTCGATGGCCTTTGATAGAAAATAGAGCTATATATAGAGAAATCTTCTTGCACTTTTAATCTATGTAACCCGCATAGATGATGGTATTATATATAGGCGCTGCAAAAGTTGTCGATAAATGAGAGGCGGAATCCGGCGGGCAAGTGGTAAGTAGGTAAATAACAAGAGAGAAATTGACGATGTGTTTAAAAAGTACAAGTATAGGCATAAGGCGCTGCGACGATTGACGCTTTGAGCATCGTCGATTGAGCGAGATAATGGAGAGAGAAAAAAAGGAGGAAAACGGTGCTGCAGTGCAGCGTAGGAGGGTGCTTAGATTTGCCTACAGACGTTCTATAGTCGCAAGTGAGCTGCGTTAACGCGCCTTAATCAAGCTTATTATACTTAAACGCGCGTAAGACACCGTAACGTGCAGTCGCTGGCTCAACTCAATCTTCGAGAGGGCATCGCACCGCGAGCCGCTTTTTCCGCAGTTACGAAAATTTTCTGCCAACTACAGCTTTCACAAAATGTACAAATCGCGATGGGCGCTTGCGCGGCTCCGCAGCTCTTTAGAGGATAAGATAATTAGCGAGATAAATTTGCTGTTCTCGTGCTAATTCATCGGTATTGGGAAAGACCTCGCGAGACTCATATTTCATGTCTATAGGCGCATAAAGCAGCTTTCCATCAAGCGATCGGTCGTTGCAGTTTCGAGGGAGCCGAGCTAAAATTGACTAAATCGAGAGTACGACGAACGAGGTGAGAACTTTGTGCGTACTTACGTACCTATATAGATTAAAGGTCGCGGCCTTTCACAGCGCCGCGCCGCGGGACTGCAGCGCAGTCACATTCCTCGCAGATTTCCCAGCTCCGATTCTAACATTCTCTTTGCATTTAGGAAGAAAGAAAGCAACAGCTCAAATTGTTCGCGCATTATCATTGTCGAGTGTTGTTTTATGCTTGGTCGCAACTTTTCGCGTGAAAAGCAAATCGTGTTTTTATGCATTTGAATGCGAGAAGAAAATTCTAGTCTCGATTTATTAATTGCATTATGAAATCGTTGAGCATGAGCACACCATGTACACAGCTGCGGAATGAAAAGATTTTGATAGAGAAACTATATAGAAATGCTGGCGGTTTATTGCAGCAATTACTTGGCAAAATGTTGTCAGTTACGGCGGAAAGCACGGCTGAGCTATTATTGTCGTTGATTATACTTTCCGGGAAACGCGCGCGAATTTCATAATTACGCCCAGTTACTTCTTTTGCTCTTCGTCCATGTTTGAATAAATAGCTTTGATCTCTCACTCACTCAAAGCGCACCCCATTCCTCGCTCCTTTAATACATCCTCTGCGCGCCGGTATTACAATTATTATCCAAGTCAATAATTTAAAGCTAATATTTCACAAGTTCAATAATATGCGGAGTATAGACGCGAGTAGATGTAACAATTGAAAAAAACTAAAAGCTGTAGTTATCGCTCTCGCGGTCATCAGTGCTATATTGTAGCGCGTTTAAGGTTTTATTGACACGTCATTCGTACATTTAATCATTTTGTACATTCAAACTATTTGCGACTGTTGCAACTAACAGATTATCAACTGTTTTTTATCTTTTGCGACAGTTTGAATAATATTTAACGGCCCCTTGATCATTTATGTTCTTCTCGCAACAGTCTACTACTTCGGATTAACGAAAGGAGTGCACAACCAATTGATCTTGCACTCCAACTCCATGCGAGCACTCGCGGGTAATTTACGAATTAAAAAGAAAAGTAGCCAACTTGGCTTGTATGATATTCGATCGTCGTATCAAAAGGAGAAAGAGAGAGAGAGAGAGAGAGAGAGAGAGAGAGAGAGAGAGAGAGAGACTCGTGAAAAATCTCATACTCACGTGTGACTATAGTCATTTTTTCTGAGGTCGAAAATGTTCCCACAAACAGCTATCGATCAAAAGTACAGCATTCCAGAGAGCAAATGCGATCTATGCTAATGATGCGCATTTACAACAGGTTGTACATTCTGATTTTCGCAATCTGTTTGAATTAAATAATTTCAAATAGAGCAAGTGATAGCTTCTCTGCTGTCTGTGCAGACAATCATTACTAATTGCTTGATATATTTCCGCATATAGCATAGAGAATGTAAAAACTATTGCGAGTCCTTAAATTATGCGCAGTATTGAGCCTCTGATGGCATTTTTAAAATCGCTATATAAATAAAATATATCTGCCCGCATGAAAGGAACGTATTCTGCATAGGCGACGATAAAGTTTTGCTAAATTATCTGTATATCATATAAAGTGACTGAATGTAAATATAAGCGCACTGCAATATACCCACGCACAACACAATATTTGTACAGAAACAAGCCGAACTAAACATACTTGAAAACGAGTTTATAACATCGAGGGAATTGAGTGAATAAGGCTATTGTGCGAAATATAATGTATACTATAGCTTGTGCGCGTATGTGCATGATGTACTGAGAAAAAAGTGAAACTTACCAAAGGTAATGTGCCTATATGTCGTTGGATTGGTCGCAATGTCGCCTGAATGATCAGTATGAAATATCCACTCTCGAAAAGTTTGGTTGGGCAGGTTCGAAGCTTCAAGTTGTTACACGTGTATAATGCCAGAGAGCAAAGCCAACTGCACATGTAATGTATAAATGTTGGAAAGTTTCACAATGCCAATTGCACTGTATGAGCGCGAGTATAATTGATGCGCCCTGCACTTTAAGCGACTGTTTGGTAAAAACTGCACCGATTTAATCATCAATCTGTGAGCGTGGAATATCCTCGTGTGGAGGTCAGCTACTGTGATGGAGATGTGGAGTTGACGAGTTGGCTTCTTCTATTGTGAATTAGAGGCTGTAACGGTTACTCGTACGCGTGCTGCACAGGTGTAATAACCGGCGGTATCTTACATTATACCCGGCGACCATGGGTTGAACGCACTCTCCCTGTCTCACTCTATGTTCCTTATCTATCTATATGAATTGCGAGCTGTGATATTGCGCCGCCGTTTGCCAGTCAACTATCTCTCCGGTTCACCTTGCGCCCCTCCTGCCCTGCAGTGTTACATTAGTTTACACGTGTAGTTATTACGTACACCTTATTATTACACAGCATTGTAAATTTTTAATTTTTAATCTTTAATCTTTAATCTTTAATCTTTAATCTTTAATCTGTAATCTTTAATTTTATATTGCATCATCTATCAAATGCACTATTATTGAAATGTAGCTTAGTTGAAGCTTGTGCGTTTAGTTTACAGAACTTTTAAAAAGAGCGCGCTAACAAACGCAAGCGCGACTGTAAATAAAGCAATACAATAGCAATACTTTGTCATGCCGAACTTGAATGTTGTCCAAAAGGCCGGTATTATAAAGCTGCACACGTCGAGTACCTGGCTGAGTTTTCGAGCCTAGTTGACTGAATCTCGTGCCCTCTCGTATCCTCTCTCGATCCGCTGCGCAGGTAACTGTGTGAGCGACGACGGCTGATACTGGACTGGCGCGAGCGAGCGGAGGAGCTCACCTGCGCCCCAGCTCTCGCACATACCTATAGACGACGATACACCGCGGAGAAAGACTGTGAGTAAGATGGCGCCTCTAGCGCCTCGAGCAGCATTATTAATGAGTCTCGTGTTGCAGGCAGCTACTTTATTCAACTGTAGTATAAAGTACTCAAACTCACGCCTTACCTTATACTAATTCACCTTTCTCATTAATATTTAGCTACAATTATCATGCTGAACATTCATTTACCTATTTTTCATAATTCTTCATTCGAGACTCTATATAATGTCCGTACAGGGATAAAATCGGAGCATTTATTCTAAACCTCGATCATTTTAATTTGCGCGCATAAAAACCGACCATTTTATTTATGTCTTATTGTTAGAACAAAGTTCTTTTTAGACAACTATAGATTTACACGGTACTTTCTGTTTCGTTTCCACTGCCAAAAACAGTCGAAACAGTTGAGTTACTTATGAAAATTTATCTTTTTGTTTCAACTCTAATTAGAATTAGAATGGAAAAGTTGAAGAAAAGAGCTTCAAGGTGTATTAATTCGAGGCATTAAACTTTGAAAACGGTTGGTTGGATCGGAACATTTTCGTCTGGACATTTTGACAAAATCGAGAAATTTTTCCCTTTCTCAACTGCTTCTGAAATTCAGTATTCATCATAAGCGCAAGTAATGCAGAGCCGTATATAAAACTCGCATGAGGACTTGAAAAGGCTATAAAAATAAAAAATAAACTTTTGATCCAATCCTGCGTTTTCAATGTCCAATAGCTTAAATTAAAGCTAATTTCTTCTACTTTACTTTAATTAGCCTAAATTTTTATTTATCATGCAGTGTACTATATGCTTTCAAAAAATGATCCACTTGAGAAGCATATACAGATAAGCACAAACGAAACGAAAAAATCCTTAAAGTCAATAAAAAGAAAAAAAAGACCATTCATTTGACCTACTAATCGTTACAAACGGATGCTTGGATCCAAAGTTAAAAGGATTTGAAGAAAAAAAGGTAAAATAAACGTGAATAATTAAACGTGAATAACTTTTGACCAGTGCATTTGATCTAGACAAATTTATATTTAAATTAAAGATCTTTTAGTGTACGTTTATGGCGTATATTTAAAATATTATCATTATACTGTAAAGAATGTAACATTTTTAATAAAAAGAGGAAAAATCACGTCATTTATTTTTCAGTTTCTAGTCTGTAATTCTTTGTTGGCATAGGATTTTGACTAGGTACACCCATGTGTGTGTGTGCCGCGCGCTCATATACACATAAGATTTTAAAAACGTTGCATATGCGTAACTATGTATAGAAAAAGTATGTTATCCTATGAAAATCGATTAAATTCAACGCTATTTTAAAAAGTTTAATGCAGAAATCGTAAGCAATCGCTATCCTTGTACTGAGCTTTTAAAATTAATATACACACACATATATACAAAATATCAATATATATTATGTAGTACACTATGCATATAACAGTAAAAGTGAAATATTCTTGTGTTTGTATGGCACTTATGAAAATTTAATTAACATGACGTGAAAGTTGAGGCAAAAACACATAAAATTAAAAAAAAAGCATTAACGTAGGACCTTTGGTTGCCGAGAAATTTCATTTACAAGTAAAAAAAATTTCGATTTCATAACTTTTTGTAAAATAAAAAATTGTATCGATTGATTCTGAAAAATTTGAGAGTAGTTTTGACTTTTTCTAAGGTATGTCACGGACATGAGGCGCCTGCATACGTGCAACATGATGGGTTAAGTGATACGAGGAGTCGCGCTACGATGCATGAAACAGCATCGAGAGTACAGGCCTCTGGCTCCCGGGTCCACGACTTCGAGTCCCGTCGTCTTCCTTTTTCTTTCGCTTTCATTAAGTATCCCCGTCCAAACAATCATAAGTTACACCTGTAACATGTATTTTTATTCTTATGAAATTTTTGTAAAAATCCAAATTTTCGAGCATAAAGCACCACGCATTCTTTGAATTTGAATCTCGAAAAAGGTCGAAACATCGATTAAAAAATTATTTTTCGAGAAATTGCATTTTTTTTTATTATTTTCTATTTTTGCATGATAAAATTAAATTTTCGAAAATTTTAGTCTCTATGATTGAAAAGAGCAATCTTTAATACGCAGAAAACAGTGATTCACGAATTTTTTCCGTACGAGTTAATTAGTGTAGGAACATAGGGAGTTTTCGTGACCGATGGACGTCCACGGAGCACCGGACATTTATACACATATTTTGGCCTGCTGATCATGAATTTCAAGGGAGTTAAATGAAAAATAAAAAAGTTATTAACAATTTAATTATTTATTACGCTGTAAAGTGAAGACATTACTCAAACTTCATACTCTGATTAGGTAAACTTATGTTATATTTATCTAGCACTCTTTTCGTTTTTATCCGACTTTGGTTGTATAGCAAATTTTTGGACATGCAACATTACATTAAAGTTTAAAAAACAAAATGATATGGCTAGAAACAAAAAAAATAGCAAAAAATGTGAGTTTTTATCTCTCTAAATTATAAAGATATGTCGCCGCTGCCGTTTCAATAGGCCCCCCTCCCCCCTCATACCATTACATTTTCTTTACAGAATCTGTCTACGTACCTCTCGACTGGTGTGGAAAAAATAGAAAAATACGATAACAGTGTAGAAAAATATTACAAATATATAAATTTTTTAAAAACACGTCCATGTTATATCCTTAAAATTTGTTCTTTTATAAAATTATCAAAATTTTAAATATAAACGAAAATGGAATTGGGGGGGGGGGGGTTGCAAGCGAATATATTAGAATATATTAGAATTTGTCTGGTTAGAAAAATGTACACAGTCTCATTCCTTATTTAAGAGGTTATGACAATGTTAATGATCGAAAAACAATAAAAAAAAATAAACAATAAAAATCGAAAAAGCTCTAAAAATTTCATTGTTTACGCGATCATAATAAAACTTCTTTTATTTTAAATTGTTCGTTGAGACCTTCAATTTAAGCTATTGAACTTTTAAAAATATTAATTTTCCATCTCACAAATCTATTATTATTAGGACATGTTTTTTACTCAAGTTTTTTGCGTCGTGCACGATTCTAAGCGTTTAAGTAGATGAATTCAACGGTTTGTTATGTTCTTTTACTCATTAACACCTGCACTAGAAATTAAATGGAGTACTTTTTTAAACAACATTTTTTTCCCATGTTTTCAAGCAAGTTTATGTCTTTTTTTTCAACAAAACAAAGAAATTATCGAGTCGAAGTGCAAACTACCACTATTTGAAGAGCATTAAACAATTGTTTCTTTTTCAAAAATCTCGAAAATTGAATACAGTAGGTGGATAGGTATTTTAAGGAGACGGCACCCCTTTATAGTGGGCAGCACGCCTATCAAGCGGATAAATCGGTAGAGACAGCATTAGCTGATGCTGTCTATTAGGGCTGTGCGAGATCGAGATTTCTCGACAGTTATTGAGATTTTATGTAAAAACGTTAGAAAAACAAAAATAAAATAAATTAGCGCGACACGCAGGGCTTGGAGCACTTCACGAGACAACAGCCAATTTGTTTGCAAATATTAGGCACGTTTGCACGTAGCTTTGTGCTTGTCTGATCATCTAACATTCTTACTTCGCATCATTTCATACTACAAAATAGTGCATTTGTGGAAATCCACCAGAAAGTGGCACACAACTCGGTCCAAAAGTTGCACTTTTTTATTTTTGAGGGCGCACCTATCGGACCATGCTAGTTTTGCTTGGTAGCTCATATCAAACATTAAACCGTTATGTGCCTAGTCAAAACCTGATGCCAACAAAGAGCTACAGGCGTAAAGCCGAAAAAAATAGCCCAGATTTTTGTTCTAAAAATTAAGAAAAGGGCATTACGAACAGTACTATAATTTTTTGGATTTTTTCGTACACAGACTAAAACTTCACTAAAAGACCTTTAATTTGCATATAAATTTGTTTGGATCGCATGCACTGATCAAAAGATATGCACATTTGAAGACGACTAATTCTGTTTCAAGCGCTTACGAAAACAGCCAATTTTACGCGTTTTTCTTTAAATCCTTTTAACTTTTGATCTAGGCATTCATTTTCAACGATTAATGGCTTAAATTAAAGCTCTTTTTTTCTACTTTTTTGCCAATAAGACTACATTCAAATTTTTTAATGCAGTCAGCTATATATATGCTTCTCAAGTAGATCTATTTTTGAAAGCATATATAATATATAGCATACTATACGTTATAAAAAAATTTTGAAGTAACTAACAGAAAAGTAGAAGAAAAGAGCTTTAATTTGAGCTATGAAACATTGAAAACGCACAACTGAATCAAAAGTTTTAAGCATGTGAAACTAGCGCGCCACATTCGACCTTCGGCCCTTCGGGTCTGGGGGGGTTATTCTGTAGTTGTATCGCCCGTTATAGTAAATATAACGGTGACCGATACGCTAGCGTGGAACCGATAAAAGGGAAATCCTACTATCTATCTTACGTAAATTGGACTCGTATACATATGATAGATACAACAGGTTCGACGCTATAATTAAAAAATCAAATTTTTTTCTGAAATAAAATGAATTTTATTAATTCCAATGAAATGTACATGTATTAAAAATTTTTACATAAAAATATTTTTTTATCTTGTAATAGAAACTGATTTTTGTCATATTCATCGTCTAAATATGAATATTTTATTTTCAGATGATGAACGATGATGATTTGTTTAATACTACTAGACAAATTGTCCAAGCGTACGTACCGCGCGTGTAGACTATTCTTTCCTAACCGTTAAAAACGGTATAGTGATTTAATAGTGATTTAAATAATTTTCTGGAAGAGTTCCAGCTAAGATTGGTATCTTATGGCTCGCCTGAGGGGACTAAAATGAAACGATAGCGTTCTCTCGGCCACATGTTTTCCGTAAAAAAAATGGCTATACAGCATAGGGAAAGCGTGGAAAGCAAAAGAGGGGAAGGTGTCACGCAGAATTCATAGAGAGAGCGGCCCCCACTACCGATATGCTTTATGCATAGCTGACTTATAGCGAGAACTAGCTTCGTATACTGCTCGGTATACTGTGTGCGTAGGTGGGGATCTTCTCGCTCCCCACTCTTGGACCCTTCTGGGCCCTTGTAGGCGCTGTGTAGCTACTACCAACTATGAGCTATACAATGTTCAGGGCTTTCCCTCTGTATATGTATGTGTGCGTGTGTACGTATACTGTGTGTTTCTGTGTCTCCTCTGCCTCTATACATATAGGCATACTTTACGAGTATACTTATACACACACACACACCCATATATATAAGTGTCCTACACCACGACAAAGAAGATAGACGACGGCATGCAACTCACGTTTGATGTATAACTAAAGAATATAGACAATATAGAAACTGCAAAATGTTTGCCCTGGTTTACCGATTTTCTTTCTGTTAGTGTGCTTGTATAATGTATAGTATGTACCCACAGCACTTCTGATTCCAAATTTTTTTAACTCTATTTCGATATATTGTAATTTCTATTACGAGCGAGGCAACATTTGCTAGTTTCTATAAAATCAATTTGAAGTTATCACTTCTGTCGCGCGTCCCGTGACGCACACGTTTTCTTTCCACACACAATAAGTGTTAAACTCCACCTATTACATATTTACTATCTCTCTCTCTCTCTCTCTCTCTCTCTCTCTCTCTCTCTCTCTCTCTCTCTCTTTCTGTCTCTTTCTTTCTTTATCTCTCCAATTTCGATGCTTATAGTCGTCATCTCACATTCTCCAGACTTTGCATTCTCTCATTTATATACCTACAACACTTCACACTCCCATTTTCTATTTACTTTACTTCGATATATTGTAGTGTCCATTAAAATCAGTTGAAGGTTTCATTTCTGTCGCGCGCCCCGTGACGCACACGTTTTTTTTTTGCTCAGAAGCCTTCCAATACGAGAAGTGCGACTTGATTGATCTTGGATTTCGTGCTACATAGGATGGTACGGTTTTATGGAACATAACTTATCATTAATAATTTCAATAAAATGTGAAACATTAAACATCAAACCATAGCTCTCCCAATTTCTTGACAACGCCTTCAAAAACGCAGTGCATAGCATCTACTGCAGTAGAAATAATAAATTTTGGGCGAAATTTTGATATTATGGTTGGCCCTTTTACTCCACAAACTGGTTTTCTGTGTTGAAGAGCTTGTTCAGCACGTTTTAGAACATCTTCTTCTGTCCGCAAGATTATATTTCCAGTAAAAGGGTACGTTCGAGTCCTGTCAACCGTCCGGCCTTCGTGAAGACATATTTGGCAGCCAAATCGACCATTATACTGGTTCATTGATAAAAACAATGCCTTTGCTGGAAGATCTGCTGTTCCACATAAACATATTCCATGCACTTTGATCGTTTTATTAATATCTTTAACATAAACGTCGATCCCTTTGTATAACTCTCTGAGTTGACCTTTTTAATGGCTGAAGAAATAAATTTAGAACAGGTTTGTTATTACCAAATCATAAAGTGGCTAACAAAATATTTTCTAATTTGTACCGTTCTTCATATGGCAACTCCAGTATAATTAAAAAAAAAGCCCCAAACACTGTACTTTGATGATTTAAATATTCGTACACCATCGGTATACCACATAAGTAATAGTATTTGCATTTGATAGTATTCCGTTCGTTTTTGAAAATTCTTTATAAATTGAACCATCGTAAACATCTTTTTTTACTATTGGGTCTCCATTTTTTGATTGTCTATGAGGACTCTGCAATTTTTTATAGAAATTAGAACGGTGATACAATGATCGTAGCTACCGTTTCAAATCACTTTGAATAAAATAATTTTCTTCTTTAACGTTACACGCGCATGATTTGATGTCGTTTGAAACATCTTCGTGATCAATTAATTCATCGTTATTTATGTTATGTGTTGGAATACCAATATTCCATCTCCTCTTCTTGTGTGTGCGTGTGTGTGCTCCGTCCTACAAGAGAGCCTGCGTGCGTGTTTACGCGCTAGCCGTCGCGAGTCGCGAGCGATCTGTGTACAGTGTACCGCACCGTCAAACTTCGAAACGGTCGCGCGCGCTGGCAGTTGCCCACAAGCTCCGTCTCCAAAAGGACCGTTATTGTATTGCGTACTCTTGCAACTTTTACTCCTAAATAAATATACTACTTTCATTCGACTGGAGTTATTTATTAAGAAAACCTTAACATTATTTTCTGTATTTTCTGAGATGAAAGTACAATTTGAACAGTAAAAATGTTTTTTAAGAATTGATTCATCCTCATCATTGAAATACTTTTTAAATCTATAATAACTTGAAGGACATTTGTTAGGTTTTGGAAGGACAGTAGCAAAGACTTTTAGCATAAGGCCAGTACGCTTATCCGTTTGCTTTGTGCTTGATTTTAACAGAGTATAGTTCGTCGTCCATAGGTGAATGACTGTCATGTTGTCCAGGTTCGTAATCCCCAATATCACTGTTGGTATAGTCCGTATCAGTTTGATTGTCGAAATCAATGTCATCATCGAATTCTTCATGAAAAATATTAAAACTGTGTTAAAAATGCAAGAAAGATCCGCGAGATTAAAGTAGATTTGCGAGCGGCCTCGCAGAGTCGCGTGGTTGCAAGCTTCGAGAGGAGAGGAAGAATATGTGTAAAATTTAGTCTACGGGGACCGTGCACCGGTTCAAGTAGATTTGTGCACGGTCCCCGTGAATATATGGAAATTTTAATCTGCAGTCAATTAAATTTTTAAATGATGTTACCATAAGTCAGTGACGTTTTAAGCAAAGTTTTATTTTGCTCTTCCAAAATTTGTATGTCGCACTTATCGACCTATGACGCTGTATTTAATTTTAGGTTACCGATGGCTGTTTGTATTAGAATGATCAATAATGGATCGTAACTAAAAAAAAATCACATCACTTACATTATTAGCTCTCTATAAAATTTCTTAAAATCTTGTTCAACAGCGATAAGGAAGAGCGTTCGTTGCTCTCTCCGTAAATAGCATTGATGCATTCGATAAAATACTTACGTCCAATTGATCATTCTCGATTTTAGAATTTAGCCATGCTTCACCAAAAAGCAGGGTAATATTTTTCGTGAGCAGTTTTCTTGTACGCCTTTGCACAGTATAACTATGTTCTTCAAAATTTAAAGGCCTTTTAGCCATTTTATTTCGTTTCTAGAACGTCGCGTTAACCTTTCAATCAACGATATTTTCGAATCAAAACAAATATGTATGTAGTTGCAAAGGTTATTTTGCATTCGAAGGTCTGTCAGACTGAAAAAATGTACGTGCTAGATTTTTGGGCAACATCAAAGACGAGAAGCGTTTTAAGTGAAGAAGATTTGTTCCCTAACGTAGAGGAAGGAGAAACTACCATGGCGAAGTACAAAAATAATAAGAAATATGAAGCAAAATTCGTGAAGAAAAGCCGTAAGTTTACTCATTTTTCATAGGTTAGACATGCATGCGAGTAAAATTTATTTATAGTTCATTAAATTGTTTGCAGATGATAGAAAATATTTAGAAAATCTGCTCGACAGTGTAGAAGGTGAGATGTTACCTTAAAAAAAGCAGTCAATGAAAGACGCCCTATCAAAAAAACTTCAAAGAGAGAAAGCTGAACAAAACAAGAAAAAAGTAGAGTCGAAATTAAACGCGAATTTAAAATTATTGAATGCAAAAAGTATTTTTGAAGACAATTCGGGTGACGAATCAATGAGTAAGGAGGAAGGACAGAGATATCGACAAACACGAGAAGGGAATCAAATGCAACAAGAAACGCCAGAAAAAGAAAGCCGCCGGGAACGAGAAAAAGCAAGTTCTTGAAAAACGCGTAGATGAAGAGCGTCGCGATGAGGACAAAAGGAGGCGAGATGAGGAGAAAAGGAGGCGAGAGGAAGAGGCAAAGGGGTGAGCGCACGAGGCTAGAGGAGGACTCGAGGCGAGAAAAGAAAGGTATATGGCAACAGCAAGAAGACGAAAATCAGCAAAGAAGGAGGAATTCATACGCCCATGACGTTGAAGAACATAATGATTCGGAAAACTTGATTAGAGAGAGAGAGAGAGAGAGAGAGAGAGAGAGAGAGAGAGAGAGAGAGAGAGAGAGAGAGAGAGAGAGAGAGAGAGAGGAGAGAGAGAGAGAGAGAGAGAGAGAGAGAGAGAGATTTGAATGCACTTGCAGGTATCGATGAAAACGATGCAGACGATAACGGGATCCTACCAATTGATGAACCGCGTGTTAACAGGGGAAGAAAACGATTGCTGAGAAGAGTTGATGATGACAGCGACGTAAGTTCTATTAATATGCAAAAATATCCTTTTATTTTACAGAATGTGTGTGTGTGTGTGTGTGTGTGTGTGTGTGTGTGTGTGTGTGTGTGTGTGTATATATATTGCTCTATTTTACAGAATAACGACGGATATGAAGACGAAGATCCCTTGGAAAAAAGTCGGCGTGGAGATGGTAGAATCCAGTTATGTAGAGTGTATAATGTTTGCAGAGAATTTGCAACATATGTGCGCACGGGGGAGATCAAAGGAATCTCAACGTGTTCCAAAAGAAATTATGGATGCTGTCGAATGTATGTAACATAACTTACCTTTTTTCAAATTGTAACATATTCATTATTAATGTGTATTTATTTACATATAGACTATGTCAACTCAACTCAAGATGTGCGTCGAGATTGAAGCCTGCTAAATTCACAAATGTAGTGAATATGATGTGTGCTTCTCTCCGAAACCCAAGTCGATAAATAAATTTAAATATTTGTATTTAAGTTTTAATAATAATTATTATTATGTATAATTAAATAAATGATGTTCTTAATATAAAAATATTTAATTTAATTATTTCATTTTTATTCCAACTAATAATGCCCAACAAATTCTGAGTTCAGGCAATGAATTAAATGTGCAATGTATGTCCTTGAAATTTGCAATACAATGGAAGTATATTCAGATAGTATTCCGACTGCAATATATTTTCAATGTATCGCAGGATTAGGCCATAATCAACTTTACTTGCAATATATTGGCAATAGTCCCACGAATTTTTTTTTCCGTTAGGTTTGCAATATATTGGCGACAGCTAAGCGAATGTCCATTTCCAGAAATGTGACGACTATATTGCACAATTAATGATGCACTATATTGCTTATATAGCGCAAATTTCATTATGCAATATAATTGCAATGTGTTGCCAAATGTTTCGATTTTTACGCGGGCGCCCTAAGCACACAGTATACCGAGCAGTATACGAAGCTTGTTCTCGCTGTAAGTCAGCTGTATGAAGACTATCGGTAGTGGGGGCTGCTCCCCTCGCTCTCTCTATGAATTCAGCGTGACACCTTCCCTCCTTTTGCTTTCCACGCTTTTCCTATGCTGTATAGCTATACATACAGACGGAAAACATGTGGTCGAGGGAACACTTTCGTTTCATTTTAGTCCCCTCAGGCGAGCCATAAAAAGTTATCACTTCAAAAAGTTTTACCTGTCTGGTGTATATATCTACACGAAAAAGCGTAATCTTGCCACCAAGACAAGATTTTTTTTCCGAAACGAAATCGAGATTTCTCGATTCGTTTCGCTGTCTCGCACAGCCCTATTATCTATCGAATAGAAAAGGGCATGAGAAATAGGGAGCTGGTGATAGTGCCCTTCCTGAACGTCGATGGTGCACTTAACCATACAAACTGGGACGCCATAGCGGATAGAATGGTAAGGCATGGCATCTCCCAGACTTTGCATAGCTGGATCTGGGGCATGCTAAGTAGCAGAGCGACCGAGGCACACTGGGGTTCGAACTCCAAGAGAAGCAGAGTAGGAAGATGATGCGCACAAGGGGATACACTCTCGTTCACGTTTTGGCGCCTATTAGTGCATGGTTTGTTGAGGAAGTTGAACAATACAGCCATCTACGCGCAAGACTATATAGATGACATTTTGGCTATGGTAAGGAGCGATGACGTAGCTGTTGTAACGGGAGTCATGTAGTATGCGCTAAGCCTCGTGGACGAATGGTGCAGGTCAGTTAGGCTAAGTGTGAACCCTAATAAAGTTAAAGTCACGTTGTGCACAACAGTAGGTACAAAACCAAGACGGTAGAGGGGCTTACCTTGAATGGTATGCACGGTGTAGCACTTAACCTCCTTCGACTGAAACTGTCGAAGGAAGTTAAGTACCTTGGTGGCCCAATTGCTTCAAAATTCAATTGGGATAAGCACATAACAAATAAATGTGAGGATAAGGTGGATATACGAATCCATCGTCAAGCCTAGACTAGCTTACGGAACCATTGTATAGGCATGCCCATATGACCAGACGGGATATACAGAGGCACTGGACCGGGTCTAGAGGCTAGTGACTGGAGGATTGGTGGGTTCTATGAGGTCTATCCCTACGGTTGTCCTGGAGTTCCTGCTAGGACTCCTTCCACTGGCCAAGGACTATAGTGCCTTCAAAGCATGCGCTAGACTTTCTAGGAGCAAGACGTGCGACTGGTCCATGAATAGATGGCAAAAGAGCAATGATTGGAAGGAGATTGACAGGATGGGAGGGAATATACTTTTCTCTAAACCATATATAATTGTCAATATTTTTATTTTCGCTTTTACGACATATAAAAAGTTTTATATCTGTTTTACCATAGTAAATGTAGAACACTTTAATTTTGATGCACTATACTTTGACGTAATTTCTGATTGTATTCAAATTAGTCACAGAATCCAATTCGTACCATCTTCAGATCTGAAACAATCAAATAATCAATTTTATAGTGATAATAAATTGCGGTAATAACGCTTATTAAACTTTTTTATACATTTAGTGCGAGTATAATCAATATACTTAAAAGAAAAAGTTATCAATTTAATTGTATACTACTCTTATTTTGAATAATTTTGTATAAATAAATGGCATAAAAAGTTTAATTTTGTGCATAAAAAATTTTACCGCTTAGTTGCAAGCATTGTTTAGCACACTCCAACGTCTTTAAGTTGGAGTAAGAAAGTCCATCGCTACCACAAACTGGACTGTAATCATGAGTTATAATGCATGGACAATCATTCGGTATAATCAAGTCTCCAAGGGTTTCAGTAGGTTCTGCATGACCTTGTACAAAGGCGACTAGAACAACTGAAAGAAGCACATTTAATAATAATTATGGAACAACATCAACTCGAATAAGAAACATTATTTTTAAAATTGCGACTTTTGAAAAATTAGGATTTATTATAACTGTTCATATTTACCCATCATGGCCACGAAGATTAGTTGTTTCATCATTTTGATAAATTTGCTGTTAAGAACACAAAATTAAAACAGTGAGTAACTTGACTAAAGAGTAGATAAGTCTTATTCAACCAATCTTTCTTTATTGCATGGGAGCTTCCTTGTCCGTCTTATATGCAGCTGCGTATAAGTCGATTCCACATCCCCACTATACACCTCTTATGTTTGAGGACCACCTATTCGCTCTGAGCGTAATTATTCAATCAGTGCCGCCTGTAGGGAAAATTCCGCAGCTTTGGCTCGCTAGAATAGCATTGCAGCATAGCATAGCTGCATAGCGATATCATCAACAAAATTGAATTTAGTTAAAAGCGTAAGTAAATATTTTTAAAATTAAAATAATAAAAAATAAAATCATATAAAAATATGATCACCATAACATATTTAGTAATTAGTAAACATTATTAAGTTCAATACTTACTCTCTAAACATTTCGAAGTGATTTTCCACTCGAATCGAGTGATTTTTCACTCTTCCTATCCAAACAAAAGTGAGCCCATCGGAATAGAGTGAGAAGTTACTTTTGAAAAGAGTGATTTATTCGATCAAATTGAGGGTGAAAATTTCGCTCTCGAATAGGGTATTCAAGATCCCTCTGTTGAGTTACAAATGCAATAACACATAAATTATATTCAAAAATAAAACACTATAATTCAAAATACTTCATTTTGGGTATTCGACCTAACAACATTTCCAACACACATCATGAACAAATAAATTTTAAAAATATTGTCATTGATAACCTAACCTCTAACCTCAAAACTTTTCTTGCGATAGCACAAAATCGCACAAAAACCTGAATACCTTACTTGCATCGGGCAGCACATTAATTAGAGACATTATATTCTTGATAATTGTCCGTGAGGCGCAATAATTATTTAAACAAAGCCCAGATTCAGGCACGTGCAGCTGGCAACGAGGTCCCGTACTTTACAGAAAACAACGCGTCGTAATTTCACTCTTTTTAAGATTAATTTGAACAAAGCCTATCACACTGAAGTTTCGAGTGATTAAATCACGCGATCATAAGGTGTGACAGCAAATCACCCGAAAGGAGCGTAGATCACTCAAATTTGAGTAATACGAAATATTTAGAGAGTATATAACCTTCAATAATTTATTAATAAACAAATCTATCGCTCGACACTTGTAATGGTTTAAGGAAATAACTAAATGCATCCCTTCGAGCCAACAATTGATTTTATTCTGAAGCCAACGTTTCGAACCGTAGCGGTTCCTCTTCAGGGCTTATTAAAAATTAGCAACAATTAATACGCTGCATGTGCCGACAATCGCACACAGTAAAATTGACCAAATAAAAGCCGGATAATGATCGACTGCAACACAGCTCCCAGTGCCGCCAGATATTAATGCGACACCGTTGGATATTTATAATCAACTGACTGATTTTATTTGGTCAATTTTACTGTGTGCGATTGTCGGCACATACAGCGTATCAATTGTTGCTAATTTTTAATAAGCCCTGAAGAGGAACCGCAACGGTTCGAAACGTTGGCTTCAGAATAAAATCAATTATTGGCTCGAAGGGATGCATTTATAAGTTATTTCCTTAAACCTTCAATAGTGTTAAAAAGTAACTGCTGATATGGATCTAGTAATAAGAACAACATCTAATGGAGATGTACTTAATACGGTTACGTTGATCAATTTTTCAACAATAATTCATTATCTAATTTTGTAAGTAACTGACAGTAAATAAAATATATTTGTATTTTAACCATTATCTGCATTAATAGATTACTTACAGGAATTCATTATGCTGACTAATAAACTGCTTGATAATTATTTATTGAAACTTCCTTATATATATCAATGCGTATCTGTGCAGCCGTTTAGTACACGATATTGACAGGGGTATCGCTGATACTTAGCGCACAGAGCTAATACTAAGTTTGTTTATGTATACATAAAGATACTTAAGTATATCCTTTTAGCGAGTTGTTGAGTTACTCGTACTTCACAGTTCCAGGAAGGATACATAAATGATTCATAAAGATCATCGGATTATTTATCAATTTACGTATGCAGTATTTACATTTCTATAATGATTTGGATAGTAAAATGGATTAGCAAGATTGTTTAAGTGTAAATTTACACTTTTATCTCCATGCGATTTTTTCAATAGGGCTATAACGTATACGTACACCGAGTTTATTTGTACTTGCACAATGATTGATTATAGCAATCATTCTAAGAACCACTATCTTTTACACAGTACAAGAATAACTGTTTAATATGAGCCTCTTCTTTAAAAATGGTATATTAAACATTTTTCAACAACAAAATTTGATGTATAAATCAAATTGCTTTATCATACATATAGTGATATTGCGAAGCTAAAACGTTATTTAACAACATCCACTTATAGATGAGCTTTAAACCCAAGGTTAACCGCTCAAGGCGCTCACAGAAAGAAAAAGTTTGTGTACTGTCACAAACAGAGAATTCATAAGGAATTTCCCACTTCTAAAAACTCATTACTTCGTAAATCGAAATATATATAGCAAACATATTGAGTTCGATGAAAGTAATTTTCATAAGCTTGCGAAAAACTGTCAATCAAAGATACATTAGTATCGAGAGATAAACAAAAATTTTATCGCGCGTACAGAATACAGATAATATAATATTGAGATTGGTTTGTAAAGTTGTTGCTAAGATAAGAAAAATTGAGAAAAGATGTACGTTGCAATTACATATTAAAAAGATTGTGTGTGTATATAATATACATATATATATATATATATATATATATATATATATATATATATATATATTATGTATATGGATGATTCTCTGTCAAATAAAAGCTGCAAATTTTATTTTTCTCCCATTTTCAAAAACATGTTGTAAAGATTGTAAAAAGATGTTTTAGATTTTTTTGCCGCTCTTGTTCAAGTTTTTTTTATAACCAAAAAAAACAAAAGATTCTTTAAACACAAAATTTGAGCTTCTGTATCTTGAAAATAAATGATAGAAAAAACAATGATTTAAAAGTATTTTTTGAGAGAGCCGAAAAATTGCGCGATCGATTTATATTTTATAAATATTTTAACAATTAGTAGAACTCAAATTTTTATTCAAAGTACGTGAATCAAGCTCTACTTTTAGTTAAAAATAAAAGTTAGAGCGAAATTATGCAAAAACTGATCAATGTTGTGGTTTAAGGCCTATAGGAGAGATTATATTTTATTATTAATATTTAGAACAAAATATAAAACATGTGGTCGAGGGAACACTTTCCTTTCATTTTAGTCCCCTCAGGCGAACCATAAGAAGTTATCACTTTGAAAAGTTTTACATGTCTGGTGTATATATCTACACGAAAAAGCGAAATCTCGCCACCAAGACACGATTTTTTTCCGAAACGAAATCGAGATTTCTCGATTTGTCTCGCTGTCTCGCACAGCCCTATTATCTATCGAATAGAAAAGGGCATGAGAAATAGGGAGCTGGTGATAGTGCCCTTCCTGAACGTCGATGGTGCCCTTAACCATTCAAACTGGGACGCCATAGCGGATAGAATGGTAAGGCATGGCATCTCCCAGACTTTGCATAGCTGGATCTGGACCGAGCGACGATTTAAACAAAGCCCAGATGCAGGCACATGCAGCTGGCAACGAGGTCCCGTACTTTACAGAAAACAACGCGTCGTAATTTCACTCTTTTTGCAGTATGGTAAGTATTGCATGTAACTGTAATTTATAAACATTACTTGAATATGAATAGCTAACGATCATTTTTATTTTATTTTCAGCTTCTAAATGGTATTATCATACAGCATGATAGGCGCGTACCACCAAATATACTTAATTGTATGTATATTTGAGTATCAAAAGCAAATCAAGGTATGCCAGATAGTTTCTGTAAGTATAGCTGAGTTCATTTGTATGATTTACATAATAAACTTTCAATACCTTTTACTCAAATTTAGTTTTTTCATGCTTTTTGTGTACTTGCCGCAGCTTTCTGAAGGAACCGTACCATCAATTCTGATGAACCAAAGTAGAAAACCTTCCTTATGAGTATGGTCACAAACTAAGCGGAGCAGAATTGGCAAACATAAGTTCAAATAGAATGTTACGTATGTTTACATATGTAACATTCACTATAATTACTAATATTGTAAATATATGTTTAATCAATTACATTAATTTTGTGTTTTTCAGGAATCTGTTCCGCTTAGTCTGTGACCAGACTCATAAGGAAGATTTGGCACTTTGATTCATCAGGATTGATGGTACAGTTCCATCAGAAACATGCGGAAAGCAAACAAAAGTGATGAAAATGATGTTTTTTGGTAAGTAAATACCTTTAATTGTTGTTAAATGTTATACTCACTTAATGCATATTTTTAATGCATAAAAGTGATGTATAATACTTATATTTGAAAGGAAAAATTTAGTTTTTGGAGCATCTATATATATTACTTTTTTACAGCACTAATAATTTTTCTTTTTTTTTCAGGTTTTAACACTGTCATAACCCCTTAAATCACGCGATCATAAGGTGTGACAGCAAATCACCCGAAAGGAGCGTAGATCACTCAAATTTGAGTAATTTACGAATCACTCCGAAAAAGTATGACGAAAATCACTCCGAAATATTTAGAGAGTATATAACCTTCAATAATTTATTAATAAACAAATCTATCGCTCGACACTTGTAATGGTTTAAGGAAATAACTAAATGCATCCCTTCGAGTCAGCAATTGATTTTATTCTGAAGCCAACGTTTCGAACCGTAGCGGTTCCTCTTTAGGGCTTATTAAAAATTAGCAACAATTAATACGCTGCATGTGCCGACAATCGCACACAGTAAAATTGACCAAATAAAAGCCGGACAATGATCGACTGCAACACAGCTCCCGGTGCCGCCAGATGTTAATGCGACACCGTTGGAGATTTTATAATCAACTGACTGATTTTATAACTAACTAATTTTTTTATTCACTGGCTAATTATTTATTCATAGTATATCATATTTCAAAATCCCAGAAGCTTGGTTTTGTGGACTTGAAAAGTATATGAAAAATTATAATTTTTATAAATTAATAATTTAATTAGTAATAAATTTTGTAAAGCACTATTAATTATTTAAATAAAATATCTAAAAAATCCCAATTTTTAATAATTAATAATTTAGTTAATAATAAAATTTTCTAAAGCACTATTCATTATTTAAATAAAATTTTATTTGAAATTATCTACTCATGCAATATATTATACTTAAGAATGCGAGTTATTCGATTTTTCCTATAATGTTATACGATATTCGTGCGAACTTTGCTTTCTTATTATCAAAGAATTAAATAATTCAAAATATGAATTAATATAATCGAATGTTTTCAACTTAGCTTAAAAAACTTAAGTAAAAAAACTTGACATATTGAGCGATTTTTAGCTCGAAAATGAAACAAAATCAGGACAAATGCCAAGAATACTTTTATTCTTATATTTTTTTTTTAATTTAACTGTATTTCTTTTAAAGCCGAAGCTTCATTTTTAAAAATTAAAAAATTTTAATATATTTTTTTGTTAGAAATGGTCGCTGTCTGTTTTGCGACTTATACAGATACTTTTGTATTGAAAATAGCTATCACCATGAATTTTTTTGGATTGCACTCCAAGCTCCTGTCATTTTCAAATATAACATATTGTATGGATAAAATAATTTTAACTAATGCTAATAATTATAATACACACTATTTTGTTTGAATATTTAACAGTGCTTGATAAGAAATATTATTTGAATTATAATTTATAAAATATTTTAGCTCTTTATACATTTTTGAGACCCCAAAACCCTAATACAACTCATCACAAGCTTCCGGCATTCTTAAGTATAATACATTGCACGAGTAAATAATTTTAAATAATGATTAGTATTATTTAATATAACATTTTATTTAAATAATGAATAGTGTTTTACAACATTTTATTATTAAGTAAATTATTAATTATTAAAAATTATAATTTTTTATATACTTTTCAAGTCCCCAAAACCATGCCACAACACATCCCAAGTTTCTGTGATTTTGAAATATGATATAGTATGACTAAACAATTTTGAATAACGATAAGAATTATTTTAAAAAATATTGTATTTAAATTATTAATAGTGCTTTACAAAATTTATTACTAATTAAATCATTAATTTATAAATATTATAATCTTTTATATATTTTTCAAACCCACAAAACCATGCCACAACACACCCCAAGCTTCTGTGATTTTGAAATATGATATATTGTATGAGTAAATAATTTAAATAATCATAAGAATTATTTTATAGAACATTTTATTGAAATAATTAATAGTGTTTCACAAAATTTATTACGAATTAAATTATTAATTATTAAAAATTATAATTTTTTATATACTTTTCAAGTCCCCAAGACCAAGCTTCTGTGAATTTGAAATATGATGTACTATGAGTAAATAATTTTGAATAATCATAAGAATTATTTTATAGAACATTTTATTTAAATAATGAATAATTTTTAATAAAAATTGTGATTAAAAAATTTTAATTGATTGTAAATTTTAAGTTTTCATGTATTTTTAAATAACCGAAAACCCTGATTCAACGTATGACAATTTTCTATTATACTCAAGTAAGATATATTATATAAATAAATTTATTTTAGAGAAATACTAATACTATACAGTACACATATACAGTATTATAATTGTTTAGTGAGCCAGACTAGAATTAAGAGTTTTATTTGGACCATAGAAGTCCCCCCATAATTATGAATACAATTCTGACCATTCGTCATTCTACAATATTATTTATTATGTAAGCCCCTAAACAAAGAGCTTAACGAAACACCTTGTAATCATACATATAGAATGGAAATCGATAAAACTTCTTATTAATTTATAAATTAGTTAAATTTTTTCTTCAAATTTTTCAACCTTTTTTTTAATAAATAAATGTGGAATTAATTCCTTTTTTTTAATTGCATTGATTTTTAATATTTTCAACTTTCAAAAAATGTTGAATTCTTTGTTTTGGATAAGATATGTATACTGTTTTATGAAGATTTATTGTTTACTATCGTTTGCAAATTGTATTGTATATCGCGAGCGAAGCGAGCGATCTTTGTTAGATTCTGTTTAACTTTTTTTATGTAAAATGTTTGAAGAATTTGAGTTATGGCCAAAAAATCGTTTTTTGAATATGTAAAAACTTCATTTTTTTAACAGTACGTGATCTATACCATTCCCAGCACACCCGCAGAATCCTATACCATTACCAGCACAGACCAGTTCTGGCACAGGCATTCCCAGCACACTAGAATCCTATACCATCAACAGCACAGAAGCACACACCAGTTCTGGCACATGCCTGCAAAAATGACGCGCGCAGTACGCCGCCAGCGGCGAGATCCTGCTTTAGGATGCCGACCGCGAGATCGAGAGATCTCTTGTTTATCGATCGTGATAGCTGCTTTACCGATAGGGGGCAACTGCTTTACCCTATAAGTCTTGTATATGTTATATAACAGGTTCGGACTAGTTTTCAAGAACAGTAGTAGATTACTACATTATCGATAGGGACAACGTCTTTATCCCGTAAGACTTATATATGTGATATAACCGTGTATATATATATGTGTGTATGTATAGTTGAATAGATTCGGACTGGTTTTTGCAAACTAATCCGCTAGGTGGTGTATCTCATTAATACAATGAGTAAATTATATCCACCCACAATCAAAGTAGCAGAGTAAAGAGGTTAAATAAGGCGAAGGCGGAGTGAGCATGCATACCCTCAGCATCATGGCTTCTCTACCAATATTGGATGAGTCACATAATGATGAGTGTAGCATTCTTAACTATCTTAAGCTACAGGAACTGTCAGCTGTGACAGATCCTGTACTTAAGAACGAGAGACCCAGAGATCAGCATGATCCTGAGGTCAAGTTGAAGTCGGTTAGGGAGCGGCTGCGGTTAGCTGTTAGGGAATATATTCCCTTAGGCAACCCGCATCAGCATCCTCGAAAGAGAATGCAGAAGCTGTTACCCAGTGAGCCGCGCAGTAGACTGGCTATCACAGAGCAGCGACTCTTGGATTATGCTGATAATTGGGAGTCGATTCGAAGAGAACGGGAAAGGCTTGCTGCCAGCATCCGTCCTCCTCCTCTAGAGAAGACAGGACCCTGGTGTCGCAAGCAAACCCATCTCTAGAATCTTTCTCTCGCTTTTGAGGAAGTCATGGAGGGGTAGCTATAATGGCTGTACCTCACAGGTGGGGGCGTGGCAGGGGCCTCCACTCTTCCTCAAAAAAAAAAAATTATTTTTTTCAATCTTTACAAACTCATGAATAATTTTTTCAGATCATAATTTTTAGATTGTTTGAAAAAAAATATACACTACTCTCATGCTTTGAGACTCGACCATTCTAAATTTTTTTATAGCCATCCCGATCAGGCATAGAGTTAGTGTTTGATGAATACGAGCTGAATACAGAGTCTTTTTTTGACGTACAAGGACTAAATGGTTCATATCCTTGTTTTTTCGGATATTTACCAATATTCGACGAATATTGTAGTAAATGTTTTGTGAAACCAGAATCTTTCCGGTATTCCACCTCTTTCTTTTCACCTTTGCTTTTATCCATTGTTGAACAAATGTATCAGAGATGCTTACTGTAAAATGTTTACTAGCATAATGATCCTTATACCAAATGATGTTTTGTATTTATAGGAGCCCCATCCATCGCTCCTATACGTGAGGTACAACCAATTCACTATTACCTCTCCGATTATTTTTTCTACTTAATTATTACCTTCTACCATCTTGAATTCACTCCCACTCCATTGCTCTAGCTAAAGGTTGATGCAATTCTATCATATATTTCTTCATAAGTTGCACGTTGTGAAGAGCACAACAGGATTTATAAGCTTCATGATGATGATTACATACTGTTACAAGTTTGATCTTGTCCAGAGGTGGGTATCCCATTTCAGCTATGTCAATAACGTTAAATTTAAAACGTTCTAATCATTCCTTTTTTAACGATCCCATCACTAGAACTCTCTTCGAATCGTGTAAAGCTTCTCGAAGTATCTTTCCAATTTTTGTATACTCAACATCTCCAGATGTCCATGATAAACCATGATAATGATGTTCTAACCATGTATTCTGCTGCTTGTATTTATCAGTAAGTCGACGCCATGGAAAAGGTTCCTTAAAGAGTAGAACCAGCGGCTGACTTTGATCTTGAAGAGAAACTATAGCAAGCTCTTTGAGAATAAAGTCATTACCTGACTTCTTAAAGCCTTGCATATCAATCAAGTACTCCATGTTGAATGATACTCGACTGAGGTTGCTTCTCTTCTTTATACATGTATCCCCACCACTACCTCCACTGTTTCTAAAAACAAGTTCAATCTTGTTCAAAAAAGTTCAAACAAGTTTTCTTACATCACCATTAGTAGGATTATACTGAACTATACGATCATGTAGAATCAAGCAGTAGGCAGATGTCCCTGTAAGGAAATTCTCTTTTGATTCGAACTCGAGGCGGACATCGACTAATGCATTCTTCAAAGACTCATTTTGCTTTGAGCAATCAATCACAATGAGAGGAAGAAAAGTGATAAAGTGTATCTTTTTTAACATAGGTTCAACACTCTTATCATAGTATGCACTTTGAAAATTTGCATACATATCGTAAAGCATAGAGTATTGATTACGATCTATATCCAGATTTAGATTTCCATAAGGGTAGTATTGCGAATTGAGAAATAGTTTTACATTACTGATATTACAATGATCGAAGTGACTGGCATTAACTACATTTATTCCTTTGCGATTTGTTTGAAAGCCGAGAATAATAAATCGAGGTTTTTCCAATTGATTAGACGTTTTCACAGTCCAAACATGTCTGGGTGTAGTAGGAAGCAAAGGATATTCATACAACTCCCAACTGCGAAAACTCATGTCGATAGGTTTACTCTTTTGAATATGATTAAGTAGACTAATTTTATGCATATTTGAGAGTACTACATAGGGCATCAACCATTCGATTCTTGTTAAAATAATTTTAAATTCTTTATATACAGCTGGAGTAGTAGCTGTTGCAGCCGTAGTGGCTGTTTGGATAACTGCATTTAAATCATTTCTCGATCTAGTGAGTATAAGTTCATGCTTTACATTGACAACTATCTTGCGATAGTCCTCCGCGAAGCCAAGAAGCATACTCAAAGGTATAGATATGTCAAAGTAGCCGTTGCTATTCGTTAGCTTCTCTTTCTCCTCGACATCGAGCCAGCCGGCATTTTGAATGATTAGACTTTGACTAGGATTGATCGAAGTCCATCCTTTCATGAGACTAGTCAATCCGACGTTCTTGCATTTGTCAATCTCTATAGCGTTTATCTCATATCTTATTTCCTCAAACATGTGACAGATGGCATTGTTTACTAGTTTAGTATTCGTTACTAGTGTACCATCAGCTTTGGTTAATCTACCACATACATGCAACGCGCTGCGTGAAGGTAATAAACATAAGTCTTGATGTTGAACAGAGATACGAATTTCATCACTATTGTTGTAAGACGAAGCTGTATATGGTTGATGAACATGAATTTCATAATTAGATATAGAATCATCGAAGGATACTGGAGATCTTATATTTAGAATCTCTCCCATTTTGACAACAGAAGAATAAACACGTTATTTTCCACCAGGTTTGACTCTTAGTCCAAGTCCTCTTAAGAACTGTACGTTTTGTCATGTTAGCGTTCTGACTGATCGCTGACGACTGATGATTGGTTGACATTTTGGTTTACTTGTATACCCATCACGCTTGCTTCAAGTGTAACCTAATTGTTATTATTTCACCACGAAAGTTAACTAGATTTCCGTCTTGATTAACTATACGTAGTTGTAAATAATCAATGGACTTTGTAGTGATCGGAAGATAAATGACTTGTGATGGGACCTCCATGATTTTGTAGCCGGGTGGAACTGCTGGGAAGAACTCATGTATAGTATGAACCCGTTCTCCGTTTATATAAGCTCCAGCAGTGATGTTGCACTCAACTCGCAGTGCGTTAACTTTAAGAATGGATACCGGTAGATCTGAGTTGTGTGTGATATTAGCCTCGAGGACACGTTGTGTAAAGCCCAATAGTTGACCAATAGAATCTCGAGGACGGAAGTCTATTGTCTCACTACACTTTATTAAACTACGCAGAGTATTGTTATTAGGCTAGAGAGAGATCGAAATATCTTTGCTGACTAATGTATCAACAAGAAAATTTTCAATGTCTTCAGTCTCGTAGCTACCAGTTGGTAAGTGAACTATCTCTTCACCTATGTAGAACTTATTGTTACCGGTATCGATATTGGGAATGGAGTTGAATGTAAGCAATTCGACTAATCCGAGAATGTAATTCTTAATTGTAGAAAGTTCGATTGGTGGGAAGTATTGGGCTTCGAGGATTGAAGTTTTAGCGGAGAGAGTTAAAGTCAATGATGAATCATCCATGACAGTTAAATTGAGAATAACAAGTCAGTTAATTTTCATCTCCTTATATAGTCTACCAGTCAAAAATTTAAGACAAAGATGCCCACAATTGAAGGTATTATAATCTTGATATCTTTCAGGATTATATTTCACTTCACCAACACCTAAATATAGCAATAACTCTATCGGAGGTTGAAGATTTCCAAAACTATCAAAGTAAACAACGTTAACACCTCGTTTGCGGTAAGCGACCCAATGTGTACTCGGACCTCGAGTATCATCCAAATTGACTATAGCTGATTCGTTGTAGTGAGGACCACTCTTCGGTAAGGAGTCTCGCATAAATAGACCACGAAAGTTCGAGATCTTCATGATTTTAGCATACTTTACAATATCGAAATCTGCAAGCGCTCTCTTAGGTAATCTTACTTTGACAATCTTTTTTTTTAACCCCTTGCCTACTCTAGGCTTCAAGAAAAGTCCTAATCCTTTCTTATGTGGTTTCAAGTATAGTCCTCTACGAAGAGCTATTTCTTCCATCTTTTTATTGTGTCTTTGACTTTCCTCTAACTTGAGCTTTGCAGATTTAGCATCATCCACAGCCTTAGCTATTCCTGCAGCACCTCTGGCAAGTGCACCAGCTGCACTCAGACCAGCAAATACTGGAACAAGAAATGGTAAGAAACCACCTACTTTTGAAGGAACTGGCAATATTCGAGGAACAACTATATTCCTTTTACCACCAGCTTTCTTAACCATTTTTCGAGCACCCTCTAAAGCTGAATGAATAACCTTACTAACTGATGAATGAGGAACAACTGAGTTAGAAGCAGCCGTTACTATCCTACGAAGCGTAGTTCGTGACTTCTTCACTCCCATACCGAATCTTGACTTTAATTTCATAGCACTAGTGACAGCCCAAGCAGCTGCTCTTTCCTTAATCCCTGAGTCTTTCGCTTTAACTCTTTGCCAAGCCTTTTCAGCTAGAACTCTATCTGCAATGTTCCTAGCTTCAACGTTTTCACGGTTTTTAGAATAAGCTATATCGTGCTCTTTGCAAGCAACGTCGAGTGGGTTAATTCCCGGATCACCTCGAGCAAGACGTTTAGCTAATTTAGTACCAGGTCCACAGTACTGATATCCCGGTAAATGAAGTTCAATTGGTAGCTTGTTGATAAGATGATTAACGAATCCACGACCACGTCGTTTATATATTATCATCACACCTTTAAGGCTAAATAACAACTGATGTTGGAGAGTATAAAAGCGCTCTATTTATACTCTTCATCATCAGTTGTCAATCAGCTCTCTCTAACAATGAACTTCAAAAAGCATGCAGTTAAACTTCCAATAGCGAATTTTGACGCTATTACTGAACCTGAAAAAAGAATAAAGCGACATGGGGATTTGCTTCCAGACAGTATTCGAGCTGTGTTTTGCGGACCATCAAATTATGGTAAAACTAACAGTTTACTTGCTCTCATTACACATTACAATGGTGTCAGATTCGAGAATGTGTACGTCTTCTCAAAGTCTCTGAATCAATCAAAATATCAATTTTTAAAAAATCTATTAGAACCTATAAAGGGTATAAAGTATCTTTCAGCGAGCATGAAGATGTTATAGCTCCCGATAGTGCTCTTCCCAACTCAATCATGATATTTGACGATGTTGCTTGCGAGAAGCAAAACAACATCAAAGCATATTACTGTATGGGTAGACATAAAAAAGTTGACTGTTTCTATCTTTGCCAATCTTATGCACAAGTTCTAAAGCATCTCGTGCGTGACAATGTAAATCTGTTGGTAATCTTTCGACAAGATGATCTAAATCTCAAGCATCTGTATGATGATCATGTTAATTCCGATATGAACTATGTACAGTTTAAGGATTTATGCTCAAAGTGTTGGTCTGATGATAAGCATGGATTTTTGATGATTGATAAGGATAGTTCAATTAATGGTGGTAGATACACAAAAGGTTTTGACTGCTTTGCTATAAATATAACACAGATGTAGTAAAACCAACAGTCTGTCTCTATCGATTGTAGAATCAACAACATGAGTGATATTGAAAAAGAAAAAATATTCTACAGCAGCTTGTGCAGGCTCAAAATGCAGTCAAGCGCAAATATAGCATGTTGAAGGCGGAAAAAGATGATTTTGAAAGAGTTGTCGAGGATACATTTAAGCCAATTGTCAATCCTCTACATCAGCTTGTGTCTACAACAACTACTACTACTGAACAAAAGTCACCAACCTCTAAACGAAAGAAGACTTCTTCTCTCAATGATACTGTGATAAAGAAACCGAAAATGAAACTCGACAGCAGTATTCATGATGATGATGATGATGACGATGATGATGATAGTTTTGATGAAACTTTGAATGAAGAGAATGTAGCTAAGATAGATGATGATAATTTTGAAACAGCTGCTAGTGCTACAGAAGAAGAATAAGATTATGAAAAAGATAAGTATATTCAGATGTTGAAGCATAAAAAGGATATTGATAAAATTTACGGAATTCGAAAGGAGAATGGGCAGTGGACGTTAGGTGATTCTCCCATTATCTTCGGTGATAAAAGCATCAAAGTGAAAGATGGAAGATACATGAAAACTGATGGTTTGATGGAGTTACTGATAACTAAAGATCCTAAGAATTATAACCAAACTGATCTAAAAACTTATCAAACTATCCTCGAGATGACGTATGCTCATAAGAAACAGCATAAAAATAGTGAATCGATTCGAGTTCATAACAGTAAAAAATATACCAACATCATAGCACCACTTTTTAAGAAAAGGGGAGGAGCGCTATTAAAGAGGCAAGCTCTACCTCGATACAAAATTACTCAACAAAATACTCAAATGGATTATGTATACTGGAACGATTTGACAGATTTGACGATGGTTGACAGACTTCGTTTGCTTGTAGCTGAGCAATCAGCTGGTAATCCTAGTCATATTAATGAAATTCATTCTATCATTGAAGAGCTACGTGAGGATGGGTATATATATTGAACGTATCAAACTTTCATCATCATTTCAAAGATGAGCGTTGATGTATTTGGACGTAATCTCAAGAAAAGCGAAGGTAGTCGCGGACCTCCTGGTTTTGGATTCAAGATCACTACAGAAGGCCACTATGACCTGGATAATAAGAGGCTCTGCAATTTGGCGTCTCCTCTTCAGCAGGATGAAGCAGTCAACTTGGAAACTCTACAAGCAGAAATACAAAAAATTAAGAATCTAACGTCTCGTTTGGAGCAAGATCTCAAGAATTTGGATTCTCTAGTAGAGGCACACAGAGATGAAATTGATTCGAAGTTGTTGAGTCAGGAGATGACAATTGAGGCTATAAAAAGGAGTGCAATAAAATCATGAGCAATATTCACTCTGAAATTGTCTAACATGGAGCATAAAAAGGCAGTAGTTGAAGAACTACACAAGCCCGCTCGTCGCAATTACCCACGACGAAAGTTTGATGTGCGAGGATTAGATGAGACATGGCAAGCTGATTTAGTAGAGATGCAACCTTACGCTAAAGAAAATAAAGGTTGTAGATATCTTCTTACAGTTATCGATGTATTCTCCAAGTTTGCATGGGCTGTTCCTGTAAAGAGAAAGACTGGAGAGGAAGTTGCAGCAGCGTTAAAATCCGTATTGCATCAAGGTCGAGTACCGAAAAATGTACATACAGACAGAGGTAAAGAGTTCTGCAATACGAGTTTTGACAAGTTGATGAAACCGTACAAGATCAATTTGTATTCAACGTATACCAATCTTAAAGCTTGTGTATGTGAACGTTTTAATCGTACGTTAAAAACTAAAATGTGGTTGCAATTCAGTCTTCAAGGAAATTATAAGTGGTTAGATATCTTACCTGATTTACTGAAAAAGTATAATGATACCAAGCACCGAACGATTGGAATGAAGCCTAACGAAGTCACGAATAATAATCAGATTCAAGTTCAGAAACGTTACGCTCAGCCAATTGCTAAAGCGAAAAAAGCTGAATTTAAAGTAGGAGACACTGTTCGCTTGAGTAAAGTTAAGCAAGTTTTCGAGAAGAGTTACACGCCCAACTGGTCAACAGAGATATTTACAGTGAGTAGAGTTGTAGCAACTAACCCTAGAACATATCAACTAAAGGACTATCAAGATAAGCCTATAAGCGGAGGATTTTATGAGCAAGAACTGCTAAAACAAAGTATCCTGATATATATATCTCGTGGAAAAAGTTTTGAAGAAACGAGGGAATGAAGTCTATGTTAAGTGGCTTGGATTCGAGAAATCTCACAACAGTTGGATAAAGAAAACTGATATGTGATTTTTTTGTGGTGAGGGCCCCAACCACGCCCTCACCCGTGAGGTACAACCATCTACAAGTTACCTCTCCGATAGACACACAAACAAGAAGCTCAGGAAAAGAAGACGCGTACACTATTATCGATCGTTTTGCGGCAAATAGCACAATTTTTTAATTTTAATGCGCACTTTTCACAGGAAATAATATGACCGCAAGGAAGTAATACTACTTGAAGCTCCGCGTTGTAGCATATCTTGCAGATATGCTTGTCATCAATAGTTTTATTTGACTTTTGTGCTGCATCATGAGACTTATAAGGTCCACAAACATCACGAGAAGGTGATATATGATTGCACTAGTACGTTAAATATGTAAAAATTAAGTAAGGAAAGGATTTAATACTTATTAATAATTTATTTATATATCTACTCGACTTAGCATGCTACTACCGATACAAAGCACCAAGACTCTCTCAGCGGTCAATCGCCGGTTTATAAAATTGGACAATCACATTGTCCGCATATTTTACTGCGTGCAAGCACACAGGACATTCAAAGCTGCGTATAATGGACATCGCCACCATCGTTGTGCTCCACCATCGGATCATCTCCCTCATCACAGTAGCAAAGTTCTATTTCACATGCAAAGCATCGCACCCTGTCGATTTGCTTTGTATAGTAAAATTCTGCAGCTGCAAGGCTCGTTGGTTGTATGTAACCCAAGGGCCAGTTTTCAAAGCTCCGTAGTCTTGCTTCTTCAAATCTATAATCCATTGTGAGGTTCACTCGACGATCAGTTGATGAGAATGATCTCTCTCCAGACCGCGTCGTCTTCTTATGTACACCTCCCTCTCCGCTGTATTTAAAGTAGTGAGGTGGGGTGGAGTTGGGATTGATAATTTTCTTTTTTTTTTAAGTGATGAGAGCCCCAACCATCGCTCTCATCTGTGAGGTACAACCACAGTTATTTACCTCTCCACTAACTTCCTTACTTTATTTACAGAACAAATTTATACAATACAAAATTCCATTGCATTATTGCCTTGTGCTATAAAGGCTAATTTACCTTCCTTAGCTTGGATAACCATAATTTCGAAGGTCTCCTTATCCTTCTCCAAAGCAGCTGATACTCGAGCAGGGAGGAATACTTGAAATTCATCGTCCAGGGTTGACACTAGTTTCAATCCATACTTGGTGTTGACTTGACGTAGGGATGTCACCTTATACTTCTTTCTTATCTCCAGTTCAGACATCTTCTTCGATGGGAGGAATCCTCCTCTGGCAATCTTGTTAATAGCATCCATTTCACTTAGAGCTCAACGAACAGTATGACTTCTCAAGAGAGCTCATCGTTCTTAAGTACCCTTTCCCCCACTATGACTACCAGCGGTGACGGCGGCTCCACTCACATCTGATTGGTGGGGAGACGTTGCTCATTGATTGTGAAAGTAGTGGGGGAACACATTGGTTTGTGAGTGGTGGGGAGTCTGAATCGAAGCGGCTCAGCTTATTGATTGCTCAATTTCTGTAAACAAAATAAGTGTGATTAATATTATAGCTTATTATTTCTCAAATAATTTACTTACTTATTAAACTCTGATCTTCCTCTCTCTTTTCAGGTGGTTCTTCCTCGAGAATCTGGTATCCATCTATCATATAGTGACCCCACGGAAGAGTATTAGTCTCTCCGGGAATCAAGTACCGCTTATTGTCATGCGCACTCAAAGCGATCTTTTCCTCCGTCTCTGTCCTTATGATATGAAGGCGACTGCGAATATCCTTTTGTTTTCGACTAATTATTGTATTCTCCTAAAGGTAATTGTGGTTTTGACCGCTGAGGCTTTAACACCCTTTGCCTTTTTAATTGGTAACTGGCCCTGTATCTTAACCGAGTATATTTTGCTGCGGAGCCCGATAAATTCCGTCATGATGTTGCCATTGCACTCGTCCTTCATGAGTCCGACTTTCTTCTTGTTGACCAGAGGGATGTTGAATTGATTATCATGCGGATAATCAGAAGTGTCGAACTCATGAAGGTCAGTTTTCATCACAGCATACATATCTACATTGCTGACCGCGTAGATGAGACTGTCTGTATCTGTATACAGGAGCATAGCTTTATCTCCTACTCGGTCCTGCATGTACTCGTAGTGGAAGCGGTAAACAAGCGTCTTTGATAGGTCCAACACTGTTAAGCCAATGTATATGGGATTTTGAATTGTGATCTCTGTGCGGGTAAGCTGCACCGCCACCAGATTCTCATTGAAAATCGCACAGCTGTGAAAGTTAGGCTGAGCAATGTATACCTCGCAGCCGTATCGTCCTTCCCACTTATTTACCAACTTCACGTCAACTCTCTTACGCTCATTCTCCATCGTTTTTCCGTACACTGCATTATTGAAGAGTTTGAAGAGCATCGTCGTTGAAGAGCAATTCGTTCTTCGCATTCTTCCTCATGACGCTGTTAAGGTCAATGTACGGTTTTAACCATGGCTGCTGGTTGAACTGGAGAGCACGGTGGATGCGTTTCAAGCGAAGACCATATTTGAGTGCTTGCTTGAGTGCGACATAATGCAAGACAGCGATCCTTATTGTTCAACGTAGTTAGTAGTTTCTTCTCCATGGAGCCTGGAGGTGCTGTATGTTCTGGACACAGCGAAAGGTCCTTATGAGTATCATGCAGACTCTCTGGATACTCTAGGTTGACTTCCAGAATATAGCCAATTGGAGCATCGTCATCAACAATGAAGAAGGTATCGTTAAGATCTTCTACCCACTTGAAACCATTATAAGGTAAACATTGAATTATTACCCTGGAAATAAAAAAAAACATTGTTTAGTATTTAATTAAGTATTAGATTTCAGTAATAAGGTGATCTTACCATCCATACAGGTTGTTTACATCATAGTACATCAGATAGTTTGACTCTTTATCCTCATTGAATCCAGTCTCCATATATTTGTTATTGGCTTTGGCATACCTATTACTGCATTGACTAATACCACTTCGGATCCTCGCTGAACGAAGAGTATCATATCTACATCTGTCAATAGTTGCAGCTTGATTCCAGTATATTTTAACATAGCATCCCACGGAAATCCGGGAGTGGTGTAGTAATGCGCAGGATCTAAATCATAGATATGCACGCACTTACTTCTGAAGTCTTCGAAAACATTAGCGAGAAGAAGTACATCGGTCTTCAGATAGAGGTCCGAGTATTCACCAAGAGTTTTGATATTGAAGGCATTCCAGACAATTTGAGCATGATGATAGTCTTCTTTTGATATATCCCTATCATAGAGACTACTGTAAAAACTCTACTCATCCAGAAGCGAAGTCTCGTTCAAATTCTCAAAAGATTTAATGTGATCATAGGGAAATACACCTTTTCTTCTGAGCAGCTCAATCTGAGTATCACTGAACACCTTTTTAAACTCTTTATCGACTATTTCCAGCTTGTCCAGATATGAAGCGAGTTTGTCAAGTGACGATGGCATGAATCGAAAGGAATCAATAAACTTGAAATTGATATTACTTCCATCTACCCACTTCGTGAACGAAATATATTTTTCTTTGTTTTGTGGTATGATACTGACTCTGCCTTTGATATTATTATCAAGCTCTTTGATGAAGAGATATGAATTGTATCCACTTAAATTGTGAAAAACTACCGGAATGCTTCTCGAATTCTTATAATTAAGATTACATCTTTGATGAGCAGGTCCACGATACCTACAAATAATAGTAGTGATTAAATAATGAATAATAACAATGATAATAAATAACATACCGCCCCATAAGATGACAATGATCTCGAACTTTAATATCATTTTCGAGAAAGAGTCCTTCGCAAATGTGACAAGTATTAGATGCAACGAACGATTGCACATCAATATCGTTCATTGGTAATGGATTATTAAGTGTATTGGTGAATTCTTCTGCTAGTGTAAGTAATTGTGCGACTAACCAAGTCGCAGGATCCTCATGGTGTTCTGTTTCTTTTCTGTAGCTTATGTATTTACATTTTGATTCATCATAACTATATTGAATATAACAACCAACGCTGAAAGCTTAATTTTTCTTGAGATGCTTGATTATCATCAATAGGTTTGAGAATGCATTCAAAGTCCACATAAACTACTACGGGAATTTTTTCTTTATTTTTAAAGTTTTTAAATTCTAAAATACTATCCTTCTTTTGTAGTAACAATATTTTACACTTGTTTACTTGTGAGCAGTCAATTTTGTGAGTTGTCAGTTTATTCTCATCTATAAACTAGTGAAGACAGCGATCACATTCAAGTCGACATCTCCGTCTTGAACATATTTCACAATACGCCATAACTCTCGTACAATTCCACAAATTCACTTGTTAGATCCATTTTTTACTTACAAGTTTTGCGTTCAGCAGCAATTTGCAACTTATTGGTTATGTTTGTCGCTTTTTACTTGTCTCTTATAGGTTATGTATGTCTCTTTTCACATGTCACTTATAGGTTATGTATGTCTCTTTTCACATGTAACTTACAGGTTATGATTGTCTCTTTTCACTTGTAACTTATAGGTTATGTTTGTCTCTTTTCACTTGTCACTTGCAGGTTATACTCGGCTCTGTTCACTTATGATTTATAGGTTACATTTTTTTCACTTGTTACACTCTTCACAGCAACTCCTTACTCCACAAGACAATGAATATTTATGACTTTTCTTAGCCTCAACTTTTTCTTAAATGAAGGTTCCCCCACCAGAATATCTTTGATTGATTGAGAGTAAGAGGAAGGGAGAGCTGTAATGTGATTGGTTGAAAGTGAAGAGAAGGGAGAGCTGTCATTTCATTGGTTTAAATGGGGGGGGGGATTGTAATCTGTATAAAAGAAGATGATCAAAATTACTTAGTATCAGTTCCACCATGGAGTACATAGTAGACGTACAAGGCTTCAAGAGCCCTTACAATGAATTTATTTTCAAGGAGGTGGCGATCATCACTCTCGAGGAAGATACTGACCCATCTGTACTTCTCTTTCAACCACCATACTCATGGCATAAGCTACCTATATGGAGGAAATCTGAGAATCGATGGTTGGAACACAACTATCTTGGAATATCCTGGGAAGACGGAGAGATTCCGTATGAAGATCTAGTACATACACTTTGTAGTCTATTACAAGGAACTGGAAGAATATATGTTAAAGGTCCGGAAAAAAAAGAAGTGGGTTGAGAACATAGTACAACATCAAGTATTTGAACTAGGTGATCAAGGTTGTCCATCACTTAAGATGCTACGAAAGCAGAAGAAGGTAGTGTATAACAATCATAAGTTAAATAATGCATCTGTGTGTGCAGCTCAAGATGTCCTAACTAATGTAGACTATGAATGTATTGATTGTAATCATTAGAATTAAATATATATTGTTTAATAGTGAATTCATCGCTCGATGATGGAAATGGTGTAAAAAATTTAATTAAAGATGCGTCTCTTCGAACCAAGTATTTATTCAAATTGCCAAACATTTCGGGATATATATATCCCCTCTTCAGTGGCTATATAATAGTAATTGCACAAGATTTTTATTACAATTATAATATTAAGGTAAAAGAGATTGAAATTAAAATTATAATATTCACCTAATTTGTAAAACAACTTCCGTCTTTCACATAACTAGACGAAGCAGGAAAAAGAGAAATCGCATATGGCGCTAAAATTTACAAAATTTATAAAAGTACAAAACTTGAAATTTAAACCAATGTTACAAAAAAGCTTTTTACAAAATTTACTTACGGACTATGACTCGAGAATTTTTATTTAAAACAGATCGAGATTTACCGGTGCCATTCGGTGGTAAAGCGGCACCGGCCGAGGTAGGACATCAACTAATGTCTCGTCCAAAAAAATCAGACTATATATATTGCGCAATACATACATTAAACGGTGAACTAATACTAAGAGTCTATTACCAAGAATATATATAAATTATAATGCAAAATACAGCGGCAACGGATACCCTGAGGAGGAGTCAACGACCGGGGGGGACACACGACAAAGTCAGCAAAGTCAGCTAAGTTTCGACATTGACGATTGTGTCTTACCCAGCAGTAATAACAACAATAGTCATATTAGTTTTTCGGACTTCATAAATATTAGAGAATTTTTCAAATTTATTTCTTATAATTATTCAACCGAGGTTAAACGTCTAGTCAGCAAAGTTATGAAGGTACAATGTGAGGCTCTAAGATGCACGTGCCAATTAAA
Source organism: Philotrypesis tridentata (assembly GCA_018906965.1). Classification (NCBI taxonomy): domain Eukaryota; kingdom Metazoa; phylum Arthropoda; class Insecta; order Hymenoptera; family Pteromalidae; genus Philotrypesis; species Philotrypesis tridentata. Next base: position 242,417 of record JACCIB010000085.1, read on the forward strand.
GTTTTTGTTAGAGTGTCGAGATAAAGATTTTGTGCCAAAACATATTTCTAGTATGAGCGTGCGTAGATTTTTTCACAGTAAATTTGCGACTAGGAAATACCGAAATTGTATAAAAAATTTACAAAAGAAGCTTTTAAAATTAAAGATAATAGACTGCAATACACATATAACTTTTTTAAACAAAACAATTTTGCATACTGTCAGTAACATTAAGAATCTAACTTCCGAACACTTTTCTGGAGTAGTTTTAGATTTTTCCGAAAATTCTTTAATAACTTACAAGAATAAATTGAATTATAACTACAGGAAAAAAATATCCGATTTGTCTGTAATATTTTCACGCTTTCATGAACATGACCTCCCGGTCCGTCCGCATGGCAATACTTCGAATCCTCGTAGTTCGAAGGAGAATATTAGTTTGGATTATAATTCTAACCATGCGGAGATTTTAAAATTGAGGGAAAAATGGCTTGTGAATCTTACTGATTCGCAGCTTCCGGATTTTGTAAAGAAGGTTATGTCCATGGGAGAAAAATTCAATTTTAATACAGATTTTCAATTTAAACAAGCTATTGAGATTTTGAAAAGCCTGGAGAACGTATACGCGTTTAATCGAAATGTAGACGGAGGACTGCGTGATGGGGTCATTTCGATATTAAATTCACAAATTAAAAATAAGACGCATGAGCCTTATCATGAACGGATTATGTCTTATAATATTAGACGCACAAAACAGTATCTAAAAAACAATCCTGACTTATTTTTCACTAGAGCAGATAAGGGCAATGCTACGGTGGTGGTGGATCGAAACGTGTATATCTCGAAGGTTAATGAGGCCCTCAGCGACGAGAGATTTTATAGACTGGTTAAAGTAAACCCTGCTGCGGGGATTAAAAAGCGGATTAAAAAACTCATTGACCTTTGGAGTGCACGGGGCGTTCTAGAGTGCGACGAAGCCTTTAAGGGTCTCTCTTCTAAGGGCATCGAGCACACATCGCTTCCGAAAGCTTATGGCCTGATAAAAATCCATAAACCGGACAATCCCGTAAGAATTATAGTTTCAGCAATTAATAGCCCCACTTATTTTCTTGATAAATGCATATCCGTCTTATTAACAAAACATTTTCCTTTACCAGCTTCACATATAAAAAATAGTATTCAATTGAAAAAGAATCTCACTAATATTAATATTTCTGATCAACACTGTTTCGTGTCCTTCGATGTTGTTTCATTGTTTTCGAGTTTGCCAAAAGATGCGATTATACTGTCGATTGAGAAGAGATGGAAATGGCTCTCGTGTATGAATTGTATGTCTAAGAGTGAATTTATTGATGGTATAAAAATTCTTCTCGATTGTACGTATCTTGTTTTTGATGGCAAATTTTATAAGCAAGTCTCAGGCGCTCCGATGGGATTCTGCTCGAGCCCTGTTTTTGCAAATATGGTTCTGGAGGATCTTGAGGAACATTGTTTGGGCATCGCAAAATCTAGCCTTCGACTTTTTTACAGATACGTGGATGACTGTCTTTTGGTTTTGGATAGAGAGAAGATTGAATTTGTGTTATCTATATTTAATAGCTATAACAATTCCCTTCAATTTACTCATGAAATTGAAGTCAACAATAGTATAAATTTTCTTGACATCTGTATTATTCATGATTCAGGTGGCAACATTTTTACTAATTGGTTTCAAAAAAATATAGCGTCATCCAGATACATAAATTATTTCTCTCACCACCCAAAAAACCAGAAGATAGCAATAATGTATAACTTATTTGATAGGGCGATATTATTGTCTGATCCACGGTTTCACGGTGAAAATATCGAAAAAGCGAAAAAAATTCTCGTAGCCAATGACTATCCTCCAGATTTCATAGAAAAATTTAGTAAAAAACGGATTGCACGCAACCTGAGCCTTTCAAGGGCCACGTTGGAAGGTGTAGTTGCAGGCAACGCACGCTCACATAATATTAATAAAAATAACTCTAACTCCGGAAAAGGATTCGCGGTGTTTCCCTATTATGAAGGGTTTAATGACAAATTAAAGTCAGTTTTGAAAAGAAATGATATGAGTCTGATTAATAGTGTTACTGATAAGTTCAACAAATTTATAAAACTTGGCAAAGATCCTACTGCTGTGGGAGATACAAGAAACGTTGTCTATAAAATCGACTGCTCCGATTGCGAATCTACGTACATCGGAGAAACGTATCGGCCGTTAAAAACTAGGCAATACGAACATAAAAGATATATAGAGAAAAGGGATCTTAACACCCCCCTCGCAGTACATGCATTGGAGACAGGACACAATTTTGATTTTAACAATATTAAAATAATAGACAGAGAACCGTCTATTTTCCGTAGACGTTTCTCAGAAATGCTAGTTTTTCGATGGCACTCTTAATAGGGCTGAGGATACGTGCCGCCTCAAATCTAGCTATAAAAATGTTATATCAAATCTAAAAAATAGTCCTAATAAATTTTAATCTGTAAATAATGTGATTGCGGAGGCTCGGTGGTGAGCAGACTGTATCAGGATCTTAGCATGCAGAGAGAGGTGGCATACCGCCTCGCGCTCTCTTCAACTCACCCAACACATGTTCGATAGTGATTGGCTGGCAAGTCGGAGCGGAACAGCCCAGTGGGAGGTCGGGGAGACCGGGTTGCCGTGGCAACGCGCCGTCCATACTGCATACTATATAGTCATACAGTCATGGCAGGAGCGTTTCTTGCGATGCGGCCGGGCCCCCCGCTCTGCTGCTTGAGTACTGCGTGCCACCTCTACTGTGTTATTCGTTCTTGATATACGGATGAAGCTCAGGGTATCCGTTGCCGCTGTATTTTGCATTGTAATTTATATATATTCTTGGTAATAGACTCTTACTATTAGTTCACCGTTTAATGTATGTATTGCGCAATATATATAGTCTGATTTTTTGGACGAGACATTAGTTGATGTCCTACCTCGGCCGGTGCCGCTTTACCACCGAATGGCACCGGTAAATCTCGATCTGTTTTAAATAAAAATTCTCGAGTCATAGTCCGTAAGTAAATTTTGTAAAAAGCTTTTTTGTAACATTGGTTTAAATTTCAAGTTTTGTACTTTTATAAATTTTGTAAATTTTAGCGCCATATGCGATTTCTCTTTTTCCTGCTTCGTCTAATTATGTGAAAGACGGAAGTTGTTTTACAAATTAGGTGAATATTATAATTTTAATTTCAATCTCTTTTACCTTAATATTATAATTGTAATAAAAATCTTGTGCAATTACTATTATATAGCCACTGAAGAGGGGATATATATATCCCGAAATGTTTGGCAATTTGAATAAATACTTGGTTCGAAGAGACGCATCTTTAATTAAATTTTTTACACCATTTCCATCATCGAGCGATGAATTCACTATTAAACAATATATATTTAATTCTAATGATTACAATCAATACATTCATAGTCTACATTAGTAAAAATGTTGCCACCTGAATCATGAATAATACAGATGTCAAGAAAATTTATACTATTGTTGACTTCAATTTCATGAGTAAATTGAAGGGAATTGTTATAGCTATTAAATATAGATAACACAAATTCAATCTTCTCTCTATCCAAAACCAAAAGACAGTCATCCACGTATCTGTAAAAAAGTCGAAGGCTAGATTTTGCGATGCCCAAACAATGTTCCTCAAGATCCTCCAGAACCATATTTGCAAAAACAGGGCTCGAGCAGAATCCCATCGGAGCGCCTGAGACTTGCTTATAAAATTTGCCATCAAAAACAAGATACGTACAATCGAGAAGAATTTTTATACCATCAATAAATTCACTCTTAGACATACAATTCATACACGAGAGCCATTTCCATCTCTTCTCAATCGACAGTATAATCGCATCTTTTGGCAAACTCGAAAACAATGAAACAACATCGAAGGACACGAAACAGTGTTGATCAGAAATATTAATATTAGTGAGATTCTTTTTCAATTGAATACTATTTTTTATATGTGAAGCTGGTAAAGGAAAATGTTTTGTTAATAAGACGGATATGCATTTATCAAGAAAATAAGTGGGGCTATTAATTGCTGAAACTATAATTCTTACGGGATTGTCCGGTTTATGGATTTTTATCAGGCCATAAGCTTTCGGAAGCGATGTGTGCTCGATGCCCTTAGAAGAGAGACCCTTAAAGGCTTCGTCGCACTCTAGAACGCCCCGTGCACTCCAAAGGTCAATGAGTTTTTTAATCCGCTTTTTAATCCCCGCAGCAGGGTTTACTTTAACCAGTCTATAAAATCTCTCGTCGCTGAGGGCCTCATTAACCTTCGAGATATACACGTTTCGATCCACCACCACCGTAGCATTGCCCTTATCTGCTCTAGTGAAAAATAAGTCAGGATTGTTTTTTAGATACTGTTTTGTGCGTCTAATATTATAAGACATAATCCGTTCATGATAAGGCTCATGCGTCTTATTTTTAATTTGTGAATTTAATATCGAAATGACCCCATCACGCAGTCCTCCGTCTACATTTCGATTAAACGCGTATACGTTCTCCAGGCTTTTCAAAATCTCAATAGCTTGTTTAAATTGAAAATCTGTATTAAAATTGAATTTTTCTCCCATGGACATAACCTTCTTTACAAAATCCGGAAGCTGCGAATCAGTAAGATTCACAAGCCATTTTTCCCTCAATTTTAAAATCTCCGCATGGTTAGAATTATAATCCAAACTAATATTCTCCTTCGAACTACGAGGATTCGAAGTATTGCCATGCGGACGGACCGGGAGGTCATGTTCATGAAAGCGTGAAAATATTACAGACAAATCGGATATTTTTTTCCTGTAGTTATAATTCAATTTATTCTTGTAAGTTATTAAAGAATTTTCGGAAAAATCTAAAACTACTCCAGAAAAGTGTTCGGAAGTTAGATTCTTAATGTTACTGACAGTATGCAAAATTGTTTTGTTTAAAAAAGTTATATGTGTATTGCAGTCTATTATCTTTAATTTTAAAAGCTTCTTTTGTAAATTTTTTATACAATTTCGGTATTTCCTAGTCGCAAATTTACTGTGAAAAAATCTACGCACGCTCATACTAGAAATATGTTTTGGCACAAAATCTTTATCTCGACACTCTAACAAAAACTTTAATTGGCACGTGCATCTTAGAGCCTCACATTGTACCTTCATAACTTTGCTGACTAGACGTTTAACCTCGGTTGAATAATTATAAGAAATAAATTTGAAAAATTCTCTAATATTTATGAAGTCCGAAAAACTAATATGACTATTGTTGTTATTACTGCTGGGTAAGACACAATCGTCAATGTCGAAACTTAGCTGACTTTGCTGACTTTGTCGTGTGTCCCCCCCGGTCGTTGACTCCTCCTCAGGGTATCCGTTGCCGCTGTATTTTGCATTATAATTTATATATATTCTTGGTAATAGACTCTTAGTATTAGTTCACCGTTTAATGTATGTATTGCGCAATATATATAGTCTGATTTTTTTGGACGAGACATTAGTTGATGTCCTACCTCGGCCGGTGCCGCTTTACCACCGAATGGCACCGGTAAATCTCGATCTGTTTTAAATAAAAATTCTCGAGTCATAGTCCGTAAGTAAATTTTGTAAAAAGCTTTTTTGTAACATTGGTTTAAATTTCAAGTTTTGTACTTTTATAAATTTTGTAAATTTTAGCGCCATATGCGATTTCTCTTTTTCCTGCTTCGTCTAGTTATGTGAAAGACGGAAGTTGTTTTACAAATTAGGTGAATATTATAATTTTAATTTCAATCTCTTTTACCTTAATATTATAATTGTAATAAAAATCTTGTGCAATTACTATTATATAGCCACTGAAGAGGGGATATATATATCCCGAAATGTTTGGCAATTTGAATAAATACTTGGCTCGAAGAGACGCATCTTTAATTAAATTTTTTACACCATTAAATATATATTGTACAAATTGATTTTTTAAAAAAAAATATATGTATTAAATTTACTTGATCTTTTATTTATTTAAAAAATTTCTCAACCTCTTATTTAATTAAACAATATTTTGTTAAAGATATTAGATACATCTGATATAGCTTTCAGATTATATACTTATATCTCGAATAGAAATTATCCTGACTGTTTATGAAAATAAGACTATGCGGATTCTATTTCTCAAATTGTATGTCACTTTATTATAGATAAGAATCTAAAAAAATCTGTACTCACTTTGTACTTTGATTATACTTGCGATATACTTTGACTCCCGTAATACTTTGACTAGGATCACGTTATACTTTGACTATGATCACGTTATACTTTGACTATACTTGCATTATACTTTGATTATGATTGCTTTATACTTTGATTATACTCGCGATATACATTGAATATGCTCACGCTATACTTCGGCTATACTCACCTTATAATTTTATTACACTCATTTTTAAAATACGTTGATTCCACTCCTGTTGTACTTTGACTATACTCGCATTATACTTGAATTATACTAACTTTATACTTTAATTATACTCGCATTATACTTGGACTATACTTGCGTGATACTTTGACTATACTCGCGTTATACTTTGACTATGCTCGATTTATACTGTGATTATACTCGCGCTATACTTTGACTTGACTCGCGTTATAATTTGACTAGGCTCGCGTCATACTTTGACTAGTCTCACGTAATACTTCAAGTATGCTCGCTTTGTACTTTAACTAAGCTCCCGTTGTACTATGACTATGCTCGTTTTATACTTTGACTATAACTCACTTTATAATTTGTTTATACTCGCGTTACACTTTGATTATACTCGCTTTATATTTTGTTTATATCAGCTTTATACTTCGAAAACCAGTTCGAATTTGTTCAGCTACATAGATAAAATACGTAAGACTTTTAGAATAAAGAAGTTGTCGATAATGTAGTTACCTGACAGTGGTGATCGATAAAAACACGTGCATCTCGCAGATGAGGTGCACTTTTGAGGTTATAGCCACATGGCCCGCGTTTCAGGTTAGGTACAGTGGCGCTCTCCTGTGTTTCCGTGTGATTGAGGTTAGGTACATGGCGGGTGTAGCCACGCGGAGCATTCTCTTTCGAGGATGCTGATGCGTGTTGCCTAAGGGAATATATTCCCTAATAGCTAACCGCAGCAGCTCTCTAACCGACTTCAAGTCGGCTTTAGGATCATGCTGATCTCTGGGTCTCTCATTCTTAACTACATCAGGATCTGTCACAGCTAATAGTTCCTGTAGCTTAAGATAGTTGAGAATGCTCCACTCATCATTATATGACTCATCCAATATTGGTAGAGAAGCCATGATACTGAGGGTATGCATGCTCACTCCGCCTTCGCCTTATTTAACCTCTTTACTCTGCTACTTTGATTGTGGGGGGGGGGAGATATAATTTACTCATTGTATTAATGAGATACACCACCTAGCGTATTAGTTCGCGAACACGAGTACGGATCAGTTCAGCTATACATATATAGTGTTATATAACATATACAAGTTGTGTATGATAAAACATTGTCCCTATCGGTAATGTTCTTATCTCTTATCTTATCGGTAAGTGTTCTCGAAAACCAGTCCGAAACTGCTCGCCCATACAAGACTTGAAGAAAAAGACCCTATCGGTAAAGCAGCTACCCAGATCGATAAACAATAGATCTCTCGGTCAGCATTCATACGCAGGATCTCGCCGCTGGCGTCATGGGTCGGGCTGACATTTTGCTCTCCCATGTGTCTCGGGGGGGGGGGGGGTGGTCTCTATCGGCATCTTGCGTCATATACTGTCTCTTCAGCATTAACTTTTCTCATAGCCCTCTGTTCTCATAGCCCTCTATTCTCGTAGTCCTCTGTTCTCGTAGCCGTCTGTTCTCATAGTCCTATGTTCCCATAGCCCTCTGTTCTCGTAGCCCTCTAGCTTATCTAGCGGATTAGTTCGCGAACGCCAGTTCAAATCTGTTCAGCTATACATATATGGTTATAGGGTTTATATAACATACACAAGACTTGTAGGATAAAACGTTGTCCGACGTCGTGCGTCGGGCTGTCATTTTGATACACCCTTTCTTTCTTTAATGTTTGAATAATTATCATATGTTTACTTTTATTTTTTTAATCACTGTTTTCATCTGAAATTATGCATTCAAATGTTCGCACGGTTTTTGAGAGATACTTTTGAGATCGCTGGCTATGTTTATAACGTGCAAAAAAACTTGTCGGGTAAAGTAGTTGTCCCCATCGGTAAAGCAGCTACGCTAACTGCAAAACCAAGAGATCTCTCGATCTCGTGATCGGCATCCAAACGCAGGATCTCGCCGCTGGCGGCGTGCTGCGCTCGTCATTTTTGCAGGCATGTGCCAGTACTGATCGGTGTGTCAGAAATGACATGCGTGACTGTGCCAGAACTGACGTGTGCCAGAACTGGCATGCGTTACTGTGCCAGAAATGACGTGTGTGCTGGTAGTGACCTGTGCTGGGAGTGGCCTGTGCTGGTAGTGGTATAGGATTCTGGGGGGGGGGGGGCGGATGTGCTGGAAATGCCTGTGCCAGAACTGGCCTGTGCTGGTAATGGTATAGGATTCTGGGGGGGTGTGCTGGTAATGGTATAGATCACCTACTTATGACACAACTGATGTTGGAGAATTTATCCATCTCCTCGAGGCAAACGTGAAGGAAGAAATGACTAAACTTTCATTTCAACGTTTCGGCGAACATTGTCGCCCTCATCAGGAAAACTGTCAATAATTTATTTTCGTAAATTTAAAATACATAAATAATTTACAAAAAGCTCACAGATATAATTATAAACATACAATATTTAAGGAGCGTCGGGTTTTCAAAATTTTTTTGGTTTTTCCAAACTGAGAACAAGTGTACGAAACCCATATCGACGTTTGCCACTCGATTAGTGCTTCGGAAGTACGGAAGTTGCTGGTAACACGCTTTATAATATATATACTCGGAAGCACGCTCGGATATTCATTCGGAAGCGTTTGTTTACAAGTGATGTTGGATTTAATTCTCTTATACGTGTGTATAATCATCGTGCCGGTCTATCGCTTCAGCTGATACATCAGCTTTGCGTATACGTTGTTGAGATTTTGTGTGCATAAACAAAAGATCTTCTCTTTTGTGTATGCCATTGTTTTGCATGTGTATGTGAGTATGTCCAGGAAATTTCGAAAACAACTCGGACGGAATAGTTGTAAAAAATTTTCTTGAAGGCACAACTTCCAGATCGGTTTTTTCTCGTTCCTTACGTCACGGCTGATCGTTGGGTATGCTTTTTTCCGGAGCAAAAACGACTCGAAAAAACGAGAAATAATTAACAAAAAGAGAATTCATAGATTTTTTGCTCAAAAACTATGAACTTTTAGAAAAACTTCATTAGAACAAAAATATTTTTTCGTTCATTAAAGAATGCTCTGAATTTTTTTCGATTGATCCGATATAATTTCTGATTTTTCGAAAATCCAAAAAATCGAAATTTCGTAAAACGTCTTTAGAGCATTCTATGATCAAATTTGGGACATTTTTGTTCGAATGAAATGTCTTTAAAAGTTCATACTTTTCGAGAAAAAAATCGATGAATTCTTGTCTTTTTAATTATTTCTCGTTTTTCGAGTCCGCGTTTTTGCTCCGGAAAAAAGTATACTCTACGATCGGCCGTGCACGCGAGCTTTTTCTCTTTCAAAATGACCTAAGGAACGAGAAAAAACAGACTGGTAGGTGCGTCTTCAAGAGAATTTTTTTCAACTTTTCCGTCCGAGTTATTTCCGAAATTTCCTGGACATACTTATACGTAAAATGTCAGAAATGAACCTCTTATTTCAATTTGCTTCTCTGTCTTTGATTTCATACTTTTCAAAATTGAAACTATGTTTCGATTTTGCAGTATGTTTTGCAATGACATTGTTTTTCAATTTTTTCTGTTCATCAAGAATTGGAAAAAAACGTAGGGCACAAATTAAAATGTAATAATTGTACAGCCACTTACGTAGGTCTGACAAAAAGAAATGTGGGTATACGTGTTGATGAACACAAAAAATTGAAAAACAATACAATTGCAGAACATACTGCAAAATTGAAACATATGCACATTCAGTCCTCTCACGCTGTCTAATTGTTTTTCATCGTTGCACTCTTCTTTTTTCTCATTACTTTTATTATCGTTTTTATAGCACATAACATCTACGTGTCGATTTCCACACTTTCCGCACTTCACATTGACTCGACACAGCTTACTGATATGACCAATTTTTAAACACTTAAAATAGGCGCGTCTCTTCTTTATGCATTCCTGCTTCTCTTCTAGCGACATGTGCTTTGTCTTGAAACATTTCGCACTCTCATGGCCAGTTTTATCGCAAAAAACGGACGTGTTGTCTTCACTCTTTGTCAAAAGACTATTGTCCGGCGGTACATCCTTCTTCACAGTCTGTGTCTTGTTCTTCCTTGCGGCATCACTATCGTTCTTTAATCCGAAGCCTTCCACCGAATCGAAATTCTTACTTCGTTGCGAACCTCTGCCGCCAAAAACTTGATGAGCTTATTCAAGTGCCCCTTCGAAATGTCGTTGGTCGCGCCCGCATCGTCACCTTCAGCCGCCGTTTCTTCGTCTGCGCTACTTGATCTCTGCCATACCCGCAAAAGCTCTTCGAGTAGTGAAGATTCTACCAGAGGGTATAGCATTGCAGCATATTTATCGGAGCTTACTCCCAACCTTTCTAGCGCACGTAGATATGATTCAATTTTATTATACAGTGACGTCAGCTGCACTTTCTTTCCGGAAATAACGTTTTGCATTACTAACTGGAGCAACTCACGCACATATACTTCGATCTGTAAATCACTGCGGCCGAATCGATTTTTTAAACTCTCGATAACTTTATCGTAATTTTCCGCGGTTGGCGGATAACTATTGACTAAAGCCGCTGCGCGCGACTCTGCCACCATGGCTTGGCACAAGTATTGGAATTTGTCTTCTTTTTTCAACTGTGAGTCTTCGTGTATCTTTTTGAAAAAACTCCAAAACTGTAACCATTCGCGCACGTTGCCACTGAATTTCACTATTTCAATTTTCGGAAAATTATACGATTGCCTCACTTCTTGCATTGCTGCCACATGCACATTGCTCGCGGGCGGGGCGGCAGCCAGCGGACGATTCCGAGCCGCTATCCGACCGTCGAATTTATATTTAGCTAACAAATATTTACTCTGGTAAGTCTGATTTTCATCATCTTCTTTCTCAATCACGTCATTTGCTTCATCTTCTGCTTCAAGCGCCTCTATTACTTTAGCTGCGGCATTCTCTAAACTTTGATACCGCGTTTCTAGAACGCCAAACGCCACACTTAAATCGGCGATTCCTACCGTGGGCGATTCTAGCAATGCGTTCAACGAATTCACGGCTTTCGTCACTGCTGTGCGCAAAGTACCACGACGCTTCTTTAGTGCATCCATATTTCTAACGGGAATAACACATGAGAAGGCTAAAAAACTTCACTCTCTGTCCACCACACACGGCAACCCGGGTCCTGTCACGGTCGCCAGTTGTTTAGTTCGGACTCGGGAAAAGTGTGGACACGGAAAATAACTTAAGACACGAAGAATTTCAATGCTCAAAAAAACTTAATGTATTCTCCGTATAGTTATGCTCGAGACATCGGCACACGTTCGATGCTCGGTCAACACTGCCTTGCCCCTGCTTTGCAGTCGCTCTGATGAAGCTCTTCGCGGCTCTACCTGACCCGGCGCTCCTGCAGTACCTATTCTGTCGCTTATCCCCTAGGCGCGTGGGCCTCTCATAAACACCCAATCATTAGGCCCTATACTAAACTTAATCCTAGAAGCGTGCTGCACAATTTTACAATAGGGATTGGGTTTCCCCGAAAATAGTATAGTCCGCAATGAACGTCTCGCTACTCGCCTGCGTACATCCAACATTCAATTTTGAAAAGTAGGAAATTAAAGACAGAGAAGCAAATTGAAATAAGAGGATCATTTCTGAAATGTTATACACACACACACACACACACACGCACACACGCACACACACACACACACATACACACGCGCGCGAAAATACACAAAATCTCAACAACGCACACACACATCTAATGTAGCAGCTGAAGCGATATAGACCGGCACGATGGTTGAACACATGTGTAAGAGAATTAAATCCAACGTCACTTGTAAATAAACGCTTGCGAATGACCGGGCGTGCTTCGGAGTATATATATAAAGTGACGTAAGTGAAGAAAGTATATCGAGTGACAAACATTGATATGGGTTTCGTATACTTGTTCTCAGTTTGGGAAAACCAAAAAAATTTAAGTTTATAATTCTGTGAGCTTTTTGTACATTATTTATGTATTTTAAATTTACGAAAATAAATTATTGACAGTTTTCCTGATTTTAGGACATTTCTTCCTTCACGTTTGCCTCGGGAAGATCGATTAATTGTCGATCGATTAAATTCAGAATTATTCTTTCAATGGTCAATGGTCAGGCACAAATAATTAACGATCGACGATCACGCCGCAATCATGTTGCTTTTCCCAATCTCGTTTAACAGATATTCGAAATTCGGAATTAATTTCTGTAGTAAAAAATTAGGCGTAATCTCGATATTAGTAGTAGTAAATATAGTTTCCGTTGGAACATGCGCGCAGTTGCAAGTGCTTTTCGCTTATTTTTTAAATGATTAATTAAGACACTTATTCGGCCACAGCTACGATTGAATCAGTTTTGTTAATAAAATTGACTTCATTTCAGGAGAACATTGTCTTGGTTTATTCAAAAACATTCTAATTTCAGGTCATTATTCAAATATTAGACAATTTGCGGCGAGATAAACCACATTTCAGAATTTGTAAAATTCTATAAATCAGTGATCGATACGCACACATTTGATTTTTAATTGACTTTCTTGCGCTATTCCCTAATATAATAAGCGTATTGAAAATTCTGAAAGCCTATGCAATAATGCGAAGCCACGATACAAACGATACACTAATTATAGACTAAGCGATTCCAAAGCGTACCAAAATTGGAGGTTAAACCTGCTAGTCTGCTGCACAGGCAACTTGACGCGCTGACGAATTGTCTAGCAGACTAGCAGGTTTAACCTCCAATTTCGGTACTTAAGTGTATGTTTCTAAATATTAGATCAAGAGTTCAGTCATTCAAAATTTCTAAACATATTCAGAAAACATTGCTGAATCCAAATTTACTGGCCTTAGGAACTGTTTATTTACCAAATTTGTTGTAAAAATACAAATACTTCCAGCCCCCATAAGACGCAATGTTATTTCCCGACTATTCATAGCCATCTTGTCTACCTATATATACGATGTCGTATTACCCAATAGGGAGGAATGTAAAGCCGAAAACTCGTTCGGTGTGCAGGGCGTCCGTTTCACTGCTCTCAAATCCTTTCTTCTTTCGACTTTTATGCCGCATCGCTCACGACATTCTTCAAACTGCAAGCACAATCGCAATCGCGCACAGCAGCTGACATTCCGTTAAAATAACTTATCACCATGACACTTGTCGTACTATGCTCACTTGCGTCAAAAGAGCTGTTAATTTCTATTGGATTTTAACGCGAAAACAGCTGAAAAGACGAGAAACGCGATGAAAATGAAAATCTCAAGTTACAAGAAGCTGGAAAAAGTAAGTATTAGCGCTTGCGCGGCGGTAGCAAGAGCTATGCTTACTATTGGACTTCCCGCTAAAGATTGTAGGAGCAGGACCGCCCTACCCACATCCAAGCACAGCAACATCTCTCGCCGTCGCATCCCGTTTAGCTTTTCATTTTTCATGCAAAATCGAATAGTCCAAGTTCATGCCCCCGCATGCTAATCGATAATTATCACTATTTCTTAAATAATTTTATTATTTATGTTATTTATAAGTCTCACTTCTAACTGAAAATAAACAGCGTGCTCATTTTCTTGACCTTTTGCTCAAGAGTTGTTCAACATTTTCCACGCATACGACGTTTTCAAAACGAATTTCTCAAAACGAAACAAGCACGACACCGAATTAGCAGAGTTGATTGTATACAAACAAGATTCTTCATATACAAACTTTTAATTTCACAATTTTTTATCTCTTCTATACGCATTAGAAATTTCAACAATTGGATTATCAATGCTAAGTAAACTTTTAGCTCATACGTGGAAATCCACCAGAAAGTGTGTTACACAACTCGGTCCAAAAGTTGTGCTTTTTTATTTTTCAGGGCACACCTGTCGAACCATGCGAGTTTTCTTTGGTAGCTCATTTCAAACAATAAACCGGTGTGTGCTTAGTCGAAACCCTATGCCAACAAAGAGCTACAGGCGAAAATTAAAAAAAGCACATTATCTACAGTATTATAATATTAAAAAGTTTTTTCATATGCCATACAGTCTTAAAGTACACGAAAAGGCCTCTAATTTGCATACAAGTTTTTCTGGATCGGATGCACTGATCAAAAGATATACGCACGTTTAAAGACACCGAACTTCGTTTAAGGCGCTTATTTTCTTTAAATCCTTTTAACTATTGATCTAGGCATTCGTTTCTAATGGTTAATAGCTTAAATTAAAGCTCTTTTCTTCTGCTTTGCTGCCAATTCTGCCACCAAACAAAAGAGCGTCAAATTTTATATCGGGAATGATTTTTTACTCGATTTTTATGAGTGTGATTTTTTGAGATAATCAATGAAAATGATATTAGCTTACGAGTGTGAAGGAAAGAAAGTGCGGGGGGAGTGCCGTGGCATAAGCTCTGCGTGAACTTAATGTTTTTTTCATTAATTATCTCAGAAATTCACACTCGTGAAAATTGGGTGAAAAACCATTTCCGATGTAAAATTTGACACTCTTTCGTTTGGTGCAACCCATTTGATTACCGGAGAAACCGTTTACCAGATATAAACAAATAAAATTTTTAAACGTTTTTTCACATAGAACCTCTGAATTGAGGAAGCTAAAACTGTCATAATCGTTTTTTGTGACCTCAATTCACCTATTATCCAATGCTAGGATTTTTAATACCTTTAACTGATTTTACAACTACTTGCTTTAAGTATTTCAACCCTGTACCCGTACTTCTTAAAGTTTTAATTACTACCAAATCAATAAACTTTTTAATACTTTTTATACTTCTAAAATTACATTAAGATCCGAACTGTCATGTATGAATGATAAAGTTGACTTATCTAATTTGCAACAATTTATTTTATCACTTTTACAGGTTTTCCCATGATAATTTACAAAGAATGGACATCACCGCGGATTGAGAAGCTTGCCTCCAGAGGTCACGTCAGCATCGTTAAGATGCCAATAAGTCCAGGTTAGAAATTTTTAATGTAGTGAGCTACACATACGCTTCTCAAGTAGATGATTTTTTGAAAGCACATATATAACACACTATATATTATTTAAAAATTTGGACTAACTATAACAAAAAAAGAGAAGAAAAGAGCTTTAATTTGAGCTATTAAACATTAAAAATGCACAATTGGATCAAAAGTTTTAGGTATTTGAAAAAGAGGATAAATCACTGTCGTATTTACAAAAATCTAGTGCAGATTTCATGCGGAAATAAGCGATATTTGCCTTTTCTCCAAACCTCGTACCTTCCGATTCAACGGACCGATTTTAAAGTTTAATAGCTCAAATTAATGCTCTTATCTTCTACTTTCTCACTCGCTCATCCGAAGTTGAAGTTTCTCATGCCATTCATGACGTAAGAAAATTTTGATTCTGATCAACTGAAACGAAAGTAGAAGAAAAGAGCTTTAATTTGAGGTATTAAACGTTGAAAACGCATGACTGGATCACAATTGAGAAGGATTTGAAGAAATGTAAAATTTTCTGAATTTTTTTAAGCATTTACATGGAAGTAAGCGTCAAAATAATCGTTTTTCTTTTTTTTATTTAAAACCTCATGATTTGCCATCCAACCAATCCTTTTCAAAGTTTAGTACCGCAAATTAAAGCTCTTTTCTTCAACTTTTATTCTAGTCCATTAGAATCAAAATGTTCTTATGTAATGAACTATATATATGCTTCTCAAGTTGATCATTTCTTTTACTGATTTTGAGAAGCATATACATAGCGTATCACATGAGAAACTCCAACTTCAGATAAGTTAGTAAAAAAGTAGCAGAAAAGAGCTTTAATTTAAGCTATTAACCATTAAAAGCAAATGCCTAGATCAGAAGTTAAAAGGATTTAAAGAAAAAAACGTAAAATTGGCCACTTATATTTTCACAAGCGCCTGAAACAGAGTTAGTTGTCTTCAAACGTGCGTATCCTTTGATCAGTGCATCCGATCCAGAAAATTTTATCTGCAAAATTAAAGGTCTTTTCGTGTACTTTAAGACTGTGTATACGATAAAAATTAAAAAAGTTATAATACTGTAGATAATGTGCTTTTTTTAATTTTTAGAGCAAAAATCGCGATCATTTTTTTTCGGTTTTTCGCCTGCAGCTCTTTGCTGGCATAGGGTTTCGACTAAGCACACATCGGTTTATTGTTTGAAATGAGCTACCAAACAAAACTAGCATGGCCCGATAGGTGTGCCCTCAAAAATAAAAAAGTGCGATTTTTGGACCGACTTGTGTGCCACTTTCTGGTGGATTTCCACATATATGTATTTTCCAAGTACACTGCTGCGTGCGTGCGTGTGCGTGTGTGCGTGTGTGCGTGTGTGTGTGTGTGTATGTGTGTGTATGTGCACTGAGAAAAAAATATGATTGACTCAATAGAAAAATGTCTATAAAGTACAAGCAATGGCATAGTCTGTTGTTTCAATACCGGGTTCCATCGATCCAATGGCAACATTTTTGAATTAATGAATGTCATATTGAATCAAAATAATTTGGAAGCAATGAATCTTGTGTTGAATCAAAATACCTGTAATATATTCGTTTATATTATTTAAAATTCTTTTTCCGAATGCACTAACTTAAACGTAGAATTGCAGTACACGAATATTGATGTAAACAAAGAATGCATGTTATGTGTGGTTTTCGGAATAATCACTGCTACAGAGCGGAGGTAGCTATATGTAGGCAGAGTGCTGGACTCGTAACCCAAAGATAGTCGGGGTTCGAGCCCGACTCTCGGCATATTTCTGTCATTGGGTTTTTGCGACTAGTGCGTAAGGACATTTTTAATGTACATTAGACATATTGTAAAAATGCGTGCGAATTATCTCGCGAGTGTTTAAAAATTAATGTTAAGTACAAGGTGAAATCAATCATTTCATATCAGGACTTTCATTAGAGTTTGTGAAAATAAAAAAGTCTCAATTATCGGAAGTTCAAAGGTGGCAAAAAATATATGAATAAAATTTATATTTTTAAAGTGTAAGTTTCCAGAACAAGTTTCTATTGCATCAAAAGTTGCCTACATATAGTTTGAAAAAAATGAAACTATCTAAATCTATACTAAATGATCATGCGTGGTTGAAATTAACGTTAAATTTTTACAAATTTTACATATCTGCATATTCCTCATATACTTTTATATATTGTAACGTGGCAAAATGTCGCCACGTCACATCGAGAGTCGAGCTGCCGGGGTAGAGCGTCTCAAGGTAGTGTGCATGTGTGACGAATGAAAGGACTAATGGTGTAACGTCTCTTTTCGAGTGCCGACGCGAGGAGAGGAGAATTGGCCAAGGAAGGAGAAAATTTCAGGGTGCTTCTTCACTCCCGTTCAAGGGCGGGAAGGGAAGAAGGCGAGCTCCGGCGCGACAGAAGCAGCGACAGGTCCATACAGGGCGTTCAATTCCGGCTCATCGTAAGTCGTCGGACGCAGAAGAGACGGGTGGGTTCTTCCTACGTGAGAGCCTTCTGCAGCTCGGCCAGCGTGATGGTTGCATCACCGCGAGAACGTTGGAAATAATAAAAGGCAGCCTTTGCGCCCTTTGTAACAGGCGTACTCCCGAATCAAGGGCCCAGACAGAAGGAGTCGCTGAGAGTTACATTGTACTTCGTAATTCGCGCATAACTTAGGTGTTGCGCGAATTGTCTGTATGTATGTCTGGCTGTTTGCATGTTGCGAGCGTTTGAATTTCGCGGCTATCTTTCCAGCATTAGCGGCTGATCGAGAGTCGAGTGCGCATGCGCCGCGATCGACGATGCGAGGCGAATGCGCCTGCTGCGGCGCGAGCGCGCGGGCCGTCGGCCCCACGCGAACCGACCAATAGGAGCGCGAGCCGGCACTCTCCTGCCCCGGCCGCTCCAGTTCGGACGTCATCGCAGTCTACTCCCGTGCGATTCCTTGTGCTATCTTTTTTTTACTTGTGATTATTTGCTGATTCCTGGGTTCTGGGGGTCCAGAGGTTTGGTCGCCGAGGATAAGGAAAAAGGTCGGTGTGTTGCTCTGGTATTTAGCTAAGTTTTCCCTCGCGGGCTGCTGCGCAGTTCCACGCGCGACCTCGTGTCCCTTTGTCTCGCGAGCGTACGAACATCAGCGAGCGCGGTTATCTTTCAGTGCGGGTGTCTCCTCTTATTTAAGCGTGCGAGTAATTAGTGCGATTCAGTGCGTGTACGTTGTCTACTCCGGGTTGCCTGTCGTGTAGTTGCCTTCGACGTACGGTTATCTCGTCGTCCGTCGCGCACAAAGAGTACCTCGCGTATCGTGTACCTCGGGCGAAGGTTGCGTAGTCGTGTCGTCGCGTGTCGAGAGCGGACCTTTCATTCGTGTACCTCGGGCGAAGGTTGCCTCTACCTCGCGGTGCGTACGAAGCGGTCTACCTCGGGTACCTCGGTCGTGAGCTTCCCTCGGCGTTGCCTGCGCGGACGAAGGTTATCTGTACGACGCGTAACTCGGGGATATCTGTTATTGTCGTGTGCGGTATAAGAGTGTTTCTCGGAAATTAGTCGGCGAGGACAAGGGGGGCCTCGCTCGACTCGCGTTAGGATACGGCGCGAGAGGTGTCGTAGGTCGTGGTTACGCAGACACGCTCTCGGCCAAAAGTAGTTTAGACGGCTGCGATTTGCACTAAGTGTGGGCAATCGCGGCTATAGGATTAAAGCGTGAACGAAGAGTCGGCGGACAAAGAGTGAATGTGTAGCCAAGCGGGCATCGTATGTGTGAGACCTTGAGACGCGCGAGAGTCGGATATCTACGTGGTTATCTGGCATTTTGTTTATTGTAGCGTCCCTGCGGTAATTGAGTTCTAGCGTTGAGCGGAGTTTATCCCCTTGGCGGTGCGTGCCAAGGTGCGGACGAATACCTTCGCGTATTCTTTTAATTGCGTTGCGTCGCTCGAAGAGGCCGAATACCTCGCGTATTCTTTTATCTTGCGGTGGTTGTTTAGCCCGGGTTGTCTTTGGTTGTCTGTTATGTAAGAAGTTTTAATTGAATAAATGATCATTTGCTTTTGTTAATAACCACGCGGAATTACTATCCGAACAACCCTCTCTCCTTACCGCGTTCGCGGGGCTGAGCTAGCTAGCCGGAAAATCCGCCCCATCCTCGAGTTCGTTAAAGGAGTCGTGAGACTCTAGCACTTGCAGGTAAGTGCCTGGCGCTACCGGGTTCAGGGGAACTCGAGGAGCGGGGCCGATAATTATAAGGCCCTGGATTTTATAAGCCTCCACGCATTCTCAGCTAGCGTGGAGCAAAAAACCAACGTTATAAACTCTTTTTTAAAATACTTCATTTTAATTTCTCGTTCTGATAACTATTCTTTCTGATTCTCATCTTTCGCTCTTTTGACTTGGATGCATTGTAGTTTGCAAGCGCTTGTAAAACCTTGTCACAAAGCTCAAATCCGTGGTACCCCAAATTTTTTATGTTCTATATGACATAAAGAACAAGAAAAACCGCACTTGGGAGGTGTGCTCCCCTTCTGGAAATCAACCATTTTTTGACCCCTCTAAGTACCGATTTAAAAAAAAATTCCCCATATATACGCCAATTTTAATAAAACTACTACATCGTGCCCCTGTAGCCGAATAAGGTATCGCCTCGTTGCATATAACGTTGATCGCTCTCATATTATATCACTGCATATTATTCTTCATTTTATGTACAAACTTGAAGGGAAAATAACTGAGCTAACAGTAACCGAGAAATCATGGAAAATATGGAAAAAATTGTCAATCTGAAAGCTGTTTTTAGTCTGTAGAGTTAGATCAGTTGCATTTTATGTATTTCCTAATTTAATATAGAATAATTATTATTTTCAGCCTATAAAGTGGTAGCTGTAGTGTTTATTAAGGCTGTGGGCTCTTTCTGCGATGAGTTTGCTAGCACTGCTTCGAGTCTCAGCAACAACTTCAGATGGGACGGAAAGTATGAAAGCAAGAATAGGAGGAAAAGAGTCATTCGACTAAAACTGCCATTCGAGTTTCAAAAAATCGAAAAAGCTTAAAGAAACTCATTTTAACAAATTAAACATTGCTATAACTCACATACGCAATATGTTCGGAAACAATAGAATATCTATAAGTATACATCTTGATAATTAATAAATATTTATACACATGAACTATATTAGTATGATATAATTATTGTTTTACAATTTTCAAAAGCATATTTATGTATGCATATGCGTAGCTCGTCGACATCATGAATACAATTAAACTGAAATTATTATTGATTAACAAGATGGCATGTCAACTTTCATTTAAAATATCGTTAAAAATAAGGTGCTTCGCATTACAAAAATTATAAATGTTTCAAAAAGGAAAAATACTGTATGATTTTGTGAACCCAATAAACCTATAACCCAAACTATCTCTTGACTTTTGTCAATTTCAACAAATTTCTTTATTATGAAAAATTTTGTTAAAATTTTATATTCTATAAAAAATGTTATCTACGCATAAAAATTTATCTCTACCTCTACCTCTACCAATGACTTTTTTTATGATTTTTTGTTACTACACAATCTCAAGCATTGTTGATAATTATATTTAATTAGCTATTCCTCAGCATAATAAAATGCATTTATGATTTTATTTTAATTTTGCTTTCTCAAAGAGAAAAGCTTTGTAACGGTGCAAATTTTGAAATTGAAGATTCTGATGAATTTCCACGATTTACGTGTTTTTCAGCGACAAAAAAAATATATGTTTTAAAAAAATGTATGTATGTATGTATGTATGTATGGGTGTATGTATGCAGGTATGCATGTAGATATGTATGTAATTGTACATCTACATACGTACGTATGTAAATGCGCAAAATTTTTCCAGACCATATCTCTGGAACGAATCTATAGCATAAACTCAAATTTTGTGTGCAGAATTATTGAGTGCCAATTTAGATCCTATCAGAATTTTGAGACAGCCGGCTACTATTTACCGCATCTTTTACAGAATTTACACGAAATCTTGAAAGTTATCATATCTCTGGAACGAATCGATAGAATAAACTCAAATTTTGTGTGCAGATTGATTGAGTTCCAAGTCCCAACTTAGATCCTATTAGAATTTGGAGACAATTAGCCACTATTTACCGCATTTTTTTTTTTAGAAATTATACGAAATTTTGGTATTTGTTTCAAAAATCACAGTTTTCGTCCATGTATACGATAGATATACAAAATCCAATCCCATGTTCGGGGAGATCATTCAATTTTCTTCAAAAATACGCCTACTTGTTACCACTTTATCATTACTGTTAGCTTTGAACGTATTAACGGTATTTCACAGTCGATTAATATTTAGATCTGTGCAAGACGTAAAATTAACTAAATATTGTAAAGAGCAACATATTCTTATGTAAAAAGACCTGCTCTTTCCGAATCTGAGCTCAGATTTAAACGCCATTTTGGCACCAAAATTTAAATATGGCCACGTAAACATTTTTAATTAAATTGTACTTGAAAAATTGAATTTTTGCCTTTTCAAAAAAGCTTTGTAACGATTATAAAATCGAAAATTGTTATTCATTTCAAAGTTTTAACTGGTTCTGTTAGTTTTTTGTAAATTAAAATCAATTTCATATATTTTTAATTCATAATAATTTGCAATAGTAAACAGTTAAAGGAACGCACTTTCGTTGAGAAAGCATACTGCTACTCAGTTAGCCGCGGTTTTACTACAATTTCGCTGCTCGTTTATACTTGCCTTTATATTGTGCATATTTAGGTACAAATTAGAAATGCACAATAATGCTTAGTTATATTATTACGTAATATTATAGAAACTTTACAAATATATTGATAATGAGTACTAATGCACAAATGATCGTTTTCATCTGCAAGCGAATATTTATTTTAATATTAATTATTCATACAAAGGTTAATTTACAGATACTATACGACAGTCATTATAACTGAGCCAAATAAACAATAAAGTTTATACTATTTCATTTATTCATCGCACTTATTTTAACAATTTTTATGTATAAAATTACTTATAACAATTATCTATCGTAGATTTGAACATTACTGAGCTTTAATACTAATTGTGCATACACACATATGCACCACAGTGAATAAGAAATTGGTAAATACAGAATTTTTTTAAATTTTATACGAGATAAATATTGTACGTTATTGTGTCATTTGAGACTTTTCTAAACATGCATTAAAAAATTGACAAAGAATGTCCCTTTCTGTACATGCCAAAATTTCGTCACGAAGAATTATAATATTTCAACGAATTGATCAGTCTCCGAAAAAGTGTGTACGCGCACTAAAAAAAGTGTATATAGGTAATTTGTGTGTGTGTGTGTGTGTGTGTGTGTGTGTGTGTATGTATATATAAAACTTTCGCATAAAATCAGACGAGTCGAACCGCGAGAAATTGCACGGCTTTTTGGCCCCATGCTGTCTTTGGTCCAGGCTTATGTCGACCGTTTCTCTTGATACCCAGCCACCAACCGGACTCCGAGTACTTGTGCGAGCGAAAAGCATCGTAACTACCGATACTCCACTGCTCCCATTCTGTGTTGTCTTTGTCCGCATGTTTCTGCAAAAATTTTTGTTTTTCTATTACTTTATACTCGAGGAGGGCTTTTGAAAGTTAATAAAGAATTTACGACATAGAACGAATTTGTTAATACTTAATGATAGAAATTAAATTGCAAGTACACGGTCGAAATTTAACTTTTTTCAGAGTATTAATTAGTACTGTTGAGTGTCAATTAAATAAGAAACAGATTTGACTTCCTCTTCCGGCCACAAGATTTTTTACAAAATTAAAATTGATACGAAAATCCAAGACAATTTAAGCACATTTGAGCAGAACGACTTGATTGCAAAATTGCCAAGAAAATTGATTTAGCAGTAAAAGTAAAAACAATAACTTGACTGTCATTTGATTTCTACTGTTACATAATTTAAGTAAATCGATTGCTTTCTCATCTGCTAAATTATAACGGAATATTGTAGCTTGTAGCTGTGTAATTGACAGAGTTTAGCAATCGAAGATAATTCTAGCTTATCAGTTGGGCTCTGAAGTTTATAAAAGGTGCCTACATACCTCTCCATACAAATGACCCGTGGCATTGAAAGCTAAGTAGTGTCCAGTTTCGGCGCTTTGCAATCGGACTACCCCGCAAGCTACTGGGCAGACTATCAGACGCACTGAACACAATTATTTATTTTTTAATAATTTCATAATTTAATGCACAAACTAACGTAAGTACGTGAAAGCTATTGGGATACATACCATGTGCGTCGTTGGTACTTTCAGCGGGGAAACCTTTCGCACGTCCAGATGCTGCGATCCCAATGAAGTAACCCGTTCGACAGAAGAGTTTCAATTTCAATGACTGACAGTATATTGGAGTGTTTGACGGCTGGTCCCACGCTGAGTCATTGGGCTTTGTCCTATCTTCCGTTTTCTCCAACTCCAAGTATGCTTTACTAAAATTTAAACAATACATTACATTTTTTTCGGCAGATACCATAGTAGAATATATTTTATGTGTATGATGATCATAATTAATGTTAACTATTATTTGAAAGCTAATTTGAATTGAACGTCGCATTAGCAAAACTAATTTACAGTTAAAAATTAAAGTTTCATTGTATTTTATCAGAGCGTATTCTATTGTTAAAATTTATTAATTTTAATTAACTACACGTTAATTTAAAACGCCTTTTAATGCTGACTTTCCGCGAGAAAGTATTTATTATCATAATTGATGGTATGTCGATTTTTCGCTTCCCTGCAAAGTGTAAGTGCGTAGGATTCGCTCATGGTGCCGGCGATTGATCACCTATAGTGTAGATTGCGTCTTCGGAAAGAGCTTTCCCGCATGAAAACGGAATAGATCTGTATCGATACACGTATAAAAACGAACGTGTAGCATCACATTTGTAGTTTTAAAAATAACATTAAAGTAGCTACGGAACGGATACGACTGTGCACAGAATACTACAGTCTGTAATTAGGAAATAAAAATTGAGCACGTCGAGTTGGCGTCAATTAACTTTGTTATTATTATTCCTATAGCGTGCGAGTATCAATTTGAGTTTCGCGCACGCGACGCGAGCGTCGGGTGCAGTACATAATAACTGTTTACGGAAGAGGCGCTTTCTCCCTTGTTCCTTTTTTTGTTTTTTTGTTTTTTTTTTTTTGCTTTTTTTTGCTTTTGTTAAACTAAATTATACTGCGATATCGCGTGATTTCTGCGACTGTTATAAACAAATCAATAATTAAGAATTTATTTGGATTTCTTATTTTGTATTAGGCGTATATTCTGTGGACCTATATACATATGCTATACAGCAATGCATATAAAAATTGAAGCTCTAAATAATATACTCCTACGATAGAGGAGTGCATCTATTTTCGGAACAAGCGTAACAGCTGATCACGAGTTATCATACACGATGAAATCTATGAAAAAAATGCATTTGTTCCGTATTTGGATCAATCGCATTTTATTGTTCTGTGAATTAAAAAGTGGTGAAAATCCCAAACGAACGTTAGAGAAGTTACTTGCATTTTTTAGGCAATTTCACTGTCACGGACGTAGAGCGCCTGCATAGGTGCAACATGACGGGCGAAGTAATAAGAGGAGTCGCGCTTCAATGCATGAAACTGCATCGTAGACGTTAGCTCCGTGGTTAGAGCACTGGCCTCTGGCTCTCGGGTCCGCGAGTTCGAGTCCCGCCGTCTACCTTTTTCTTGCGCTTTCCTATCCCGTCCAACATTCATACGTTTCATACGTAACATACTTGGCATCCCTTAATTGTGGGGAGATCGCGCTGGTTTAGAACCCAGCTTGAAAGATCTCCCGAGCGTCGAACCCACAACGTAACAGATTCCTGCATTACCCTGCACACAGCGACTTCGTTCCAAAAATTCCGTCTCCTCCGATGCCCACAAATACACGGGACA
The DNA here is from genome assembly GCA_018906965.1 of Philotrypesis tridentata. Classification (NCBI taxonomy): domain Eukaryota; kingdom Metazoa; phylum Arthropoda; class Insecta; order Hymenoptera; family Pteromalidae; genus Philotrypesis; species Philotrypesis tridentata. The sequence goes on from JACCIB010000085.1 coordinate 267,752, forward strand.
AAACACCTGACTCTTAAAACAGTCGGGATCCACCTGTGCGGTAAAAACGGGGACTTTGCCAGCCCAGTGTCAATACAGAAAAAACACGTAAGAGGCGCCTAAAACATAAGTTCCGAAATCGGTAAGGAAGATGGAAGCCGAGGACGGCTTCGCCTAAAACAGGGTGGTGTCACGGACTTAAGGCGCCTGCATAGGTGCAACGTGACGGACTAAGTGATAAGAAGAGTCGCGCTACGATGCACAAAGATGCATCGTAGACGTTAGCTCTGTGGTTAGAGCACAGGCCTCTGGCTCTCGGGTCCGCGAGTTCGAGTCCCGTTGTCTACCTTTTTCTTTCACTTTCCTATCCACGTCCAAACATTCGTACGTTACGCCCGTAACATCACATTTAGTAATTTCTTGAAAAAGAAAGGGAACAGCGGCGATTACATAACACCATAAATTCCATTTCCAGAAAGTTGTCTGTACGTTTGAAAACAACGTCCAAATCCTCGTCTAAATCCTCATAAATAATTCCTATACAAATTAGAAGCGTTTGTAATGGTTTTTTTTTTAAAGCTGAAGTGATTTTTAATCTATTTATTCTTTAGTTTGTATAATAATTTGCATTTTATCGTATTAATGATATATACCTGTATGCATATATATTTCTATCAAAAATAATACTGTTTTCAGTTGGAAATAGACCATTTTCATTGAGTTCGCTAATGCACAAGAATATAGCGAAGTTGAAATCTCTTGCAAAAGAAAGTTATAGGCCAATTACTGTTAAAGATGATTTTTACTTCTTTACCGCTTAAGATGTAATAGTTATTCATGCGACAAACTTATCCAAATAAAATAACGTGCCCTATACATACATTGGAACTGAACAGTGACAAAATATCAACATTTCGGATAAACGTATAATTTTTCTTTTTCGATCAAATTCTCATAACTTTTGCATTGATAGAGAAACTCTTGTATCAAAGTTATATAAAGAACTTTTATGTCATTTCAAATATTTTAAACTATTTTTAACAAAGCTCGCTAATGCTTTACTTTTCGTACAAGTATCATATATATTAATATAGTGAGCTACAGTTTATAAAATCCCGTTACACTCTCAATGGCGTTGTCTCTCTCTCTCTCTCTCTCTCGCTCTTTCTCTCGTAAAAACGCGCTGTATAGATAGATGGAGATTGTAGCTACTAAAATTAGCGGCAGCGAACCTTATAGGGACGCTTTATACGTCGCTCTGAGGCTGTAAATCGTCGTGAAGTGGTGACTCTTCATGAGAAATATGAACTTTCTTTGTAATTAAGATACTATTTTTTATACTGCTGCGTTGATTTGGTTTATAAATATCGTTTGTGCGGAGCATGTTGCTGCGGAGCTGCGGGTGCTGGGGTGTAAAAGTCGAGGGTACCAGCTGAAGGTATGCAACGAGGTATAAGTATAGATGCGAATCTTCGAAGGCTATTGCAGCATGATCTGATTTTCGAACGTCATATTTTCTCCGGAGATTGAAAAGGGAACACGTCTTTGATATGAATTACATTTTTCTGTAACTCATGATGCGTGTTGTTGTGATACGATCACACGATCGTAAACTTATGAAAAATTAACTTTTAATTCATGCAATGAAATGATTAATTTAAGAAAAATTTTTAAAAAGATGTATTTATTCTAGTAATTTCAGTTGAAGTGTGAAGGTATTTCGTGTGAAATTTCGCGTTTAAGAAGCAGCCACCACCATGAAAATTTGACTTCTTATAAGTTAGGTGTAGGCGCTAAGTATAGCTGATCGTGTTAATAAAAAGGTTGGACTAGGCTACGGCACCCATTGACCCTCAGCTGACATTGCCCATTGCTGTAATCACGGCGCACGAGTGTTAATCGAGTTTTACAAATATGCACACATATGTACATATATAGGCATATTCAATGAATATAGTTTATTACATAACCAGATGTATCGCGGAGATATATCGCCTAATACGCGCATATAACATACTAGCTGTATAGCTATATGCAACGTTCACATATAGAAAGAAAAAAGAGGAGGAGCGGCGTTGTGTAGAATTACGTGCGTGCATCGTCGGCATCTTTTTCAACGCGCGGGAGATATAATAAGGCTGACTTATACGTTTTCCTACGTGATGTGCGCCGCTGCCCCGGTGCGCGCATATACTATCAATATACGATATGTGAGATTTCGTGGTATCCGCTGAATTTTTATTGCTGGACTGAACGAATTTCACGAATTCGAGTAACGAATTGCTTACACATTCCATTTTTTTCTTCTTTCTGTGAAGAACGCCTTTTGTTATTTCGACGAGCAAATTTCCTTCTTCTCGACCTTCCTAATTAAATTACATATATTTGTAAATTTGGCAAAGTCTATCGAAACCTCTCGCCAGAGTGAAAGTAATGTCGTGTTGTAATAAATGCGAGAGAGAGAGAGAGAGAGAGAGAGAGAGAGAGAGAGAGAGAGGTAAAAGTAAGTGTGCAAGTAATTAGGTAGGCAGAGGATGAAAAGGGCAAAAGGTCTTTCGGTTTTATTAGTTTATTACAGAAAAACGGTTAGAAAAACAGGGAGAATTTTAAGGCAGCCTGTCAAGCGTAGAGGACAGACATACGAGGGAGACAAGCGCAGGTAAAGTCGTAGTGCTCGTTGAAAGTAAAAGAGAAATCGTCTGCATAGATGGGCCTTTTCCGTCGAGCTTACACCTGCAGTACTGAAAAACTGAGAAACTCAGAAGCTCAACGTTCTACCGCCTTCTTGCCCGCAAACGTCGACCCAAAGTAGGGAAAGCACTTGAATGAAAAGCCGAAAGCAGACAACGTGCATTTCTGTGAAAATTAAATTCTCGGTGCGCCATTTTAGTTTATTATAATCAAAATTGTAATTCTGGACTTAATTGCAGCTGATACGTTTTATTTTCTTTTATGATATTACAAATTTCCATAGTTACGCTTGTGAAATTTCAACTGTTTTCGTCATACACTCTGTATATGATTATTTTTAATTTATATAATATTTGTAAATTAAAATTAATAAAAAGTGCAGCAATTTTTTACATAATGAATGATGGTTAGAACTATAGGTATACGTATATTTCAGTTGTAATTAATAGTAATAATAAAATACTTTGGACGGTCGGGAAAATCGGTAAAAGCTTCCAAATAAACTGGCAAAGTTATGAATAGAAAATTCTCGAAAATGTAGGTAGCAATTTATGAGTTTATTGCGGCTGACCGAGATAAAGGGCTTAGCTCTCGGACCTATCCGAAAGAGTAAGACGTAGGTGCAGCGGAGTTTTATTAGCCGGTTTTATTATCCTTTTATGCGCCTGCTGATATTTTTATCTACTTTGGGCGGCAGCTGCCGAAAGCCGAAAGTAGGTATACGCAAATACGCATAAGAGCGAGGACAAACAAGAAGCGCACATTGATAGCTGATACTGATACTGAGACTGAGAGGTGCGCGTCGTATTATTAGTTGTACATACAGGTACAACATAGGTGTAAGATACTTAAATTGCGGCATTTGCACTTTGTAATGAAAAATGCGTGTCTAATTAATTTATGAATTATCGAGTAATTACCCATTTCGGTCGATAGTAAGACTGCTCGTCGAACGTCTTCTCGTCAGCGGCTCTCTCTTGCTCCTGACCTGGCCGTTCAGTCGATTCGCCTGATTGTTATGATTTTGAGTGTCGTAATTGTTGTTGGCATTATTGGAACTGCCGCCGGGCAGATCGAGATCCGAGTCGTAGCTGTCGTCGCTGCAGCTGTCGTCGATATCGCTGCACTCCTCCTCGCAGTTCGGAGGCTCCAGATTCTCGTGGATCCAACGGAGACTCATTTTATTATTACTATGAGTTGAGTACAGGCTACTTCTGGGAAACAAGAGGCAGGAATTTTGTGCTATTGCGACTATTGCGAGATTGTAATAATTTACATGTATGCTATAAGAGGAGTATATGCGTGCAGCCAAGTAGAGCGTGAGAGATTAAAACTCTTTTTATGCCCTGTATGCTATAGGTGTGTATAACCGCTTCTTTCGCTTCTTCTTCACCTCTCTTTCGAGTACGAGATATTCCTCCTCCTCCTCCCCCCCCCCCTGCCCCTATATTTTTACCGAGTATTTTTCAGCTTGACTATAACTCTTGTTTATACTACTGCTGTACATTAGAGAAAAGCAAAAATATTATTGTGCGATTGCTATGTAGCTTACGCTCCTTATTTAAAGATGAATCAGTAATTAGAGAGATGTTAAATATTCTTTATCTATTCGTTAAATAATAAAATAAAAGTAGGTTATATTATAGAAGTGCGAATAGTATAATTGAGGAAAGCCTCGATAAACGAATATTTGTGTTGACAGCGGTTGACAGGACTGCGTACCCATTCAGATTCAAAATAGAATCTGTATGCGAGCAAGCTTTCAAGTTTGTAGAATGCTGGACAAATACGGATAATATAGTTGTGCGATGATAGTTGAAGAACGCTGCTACCATTACTTTTGCACAAGCAGCATAATACTTGAGTGCATTAAAAGCTGCGAAAATGAAAAAGGCGCGACACGACAGGCTTCCGAGATAAACGAATGGATCGAGTGTCACGTACTACTGCGGACACACTGAAAAGCTTGCAAATTCGAGTTGTAATATAGCTGCGTGTTATTGCTTCTACCGTTGTAAGTTGCTGTTGCAGTGTTCTTGTCGGCTTTTACGAGAGAATTATTTATCTCGGACGCTGTCTTCTGTAAACTGTGTGTAAACTACGGGACTCGAATGCCGAATTGATTTGGCGCTGAGAAGCTCGAATCGACGCGTAGATCGCTGGTGCTGCTCTCACTCCGATACCGCGCTCTGCGCTCTATAGAGAGAGAGAGAGAGAGAGAGAGAGAGAGAGAGAGAGAGAGAGAGAGAGAGAGAGAGAGAGAGAGAGAGAGAGAGAGAGAGAGAGAGAGCAAAGACGTAGAAGAAAACAAAGAAAATTGACATGAATTACCGGAGACTAATCCTAAAAGTGAAAGCACTCGCGCGTAGCTGACACTGCCTCTCACCTGCGAAATTCCCCTTGAGGGAGTTATCTCTCTCTCCGTCTCTTGGAAGTTATTCGAGCACTTGAAACAGGAAAAGACTTGGAAGGCGCGCGCGCGCGACTCGTGCGGCGCGCCGCGACTGACTACTCGCTGAGCTGCTGCGCGCTCAGTAGTGGTATAGTAGGCTAACTCGCCTACGCGCGCAGCAGCAGCAGCAGCAGCAGCAGCAACAGCGACAGCGAAGGCCTACGGGACTGCGTCAAAGAGAGTGAGAGAGAGAGAGAGAGAGAGAGAGAGAGAGAGAGAGAGAGAGAGAGAGTCAGGCTCAGTTAAATGGATTATTATTGTCGCATTCTTGCAACTTTTGCCTTTCCTTTCCACCACTTTTTCACGCTTAATCACCCAGCATAGTTTAATCGCCTGTAATCCAAGCTTCTATTTATAAAAATGTCCTCTTATGTTAAATGCGTCTCCGGCAGGATGATATACCTAGATGAAATAGATTCTAACTAGCTCACACGTCCATTTATGCAAACGTTTATTACTATTACTATTGCATTCTTTTCTAAAGAGCTACTTTCCATTAAGTCGAATCCAGGCAACGCTCCAACGCTTTTCACATTTATAACGGAAAGTCCTAGTTTCGACTAGTCGTTATTGGCATTCAGTACTCGCCGCACTCGCACTCAGCCAGCAGGGTTCATCAACTTTTCCGATGCTTCAGTATCATGATAAATTCTGGCTCAAGGTGAATTTTATAAATAAAAACAAACTCTCCGAGATAGATTTTAATAAACGTTTATTTACTCATGAATATAAAATTACACGTTATCCGATAGATATGAAACACGTATCATACAATAATTCACATGTGTTATCATAATCTCGACGACAATAGCATTTCCTTCTCGATCCAACTTATTCGGAAGAATCAAAAATACGTGAGAGTTCAGAGAAGAGCGGAGAAGAGAGACAAGTAAAAGTGTTACAAACAAACCTTCATCTCCCATGCCAGTTAACGCACTGCGTCTACGTTCGTTTTGGATTATGTAAAACTACTCGTTGAGGAAATTTTCCGGGCTTGTTTGATCGCTGTATCTACCAAGTGTATGCAATGTGTGTCGAGATATTAATGAAGCACGTTAAAATTGTTAATTGTTGGTTTATAGTGTAGAAATCAAAGGGACCGGTTGGCTTTTTCTGTATTTTATTTATTTTTTAAAAACTCATTAGAAGAACAATCGTTGCCGATAGTGAAGCTCGTCTACCCACCTTTCAATTTATCTTTCAATTTATCATTCCTTTACTTTTTACCTCTCTTGTAATGATCACATATGATACAGTAATGTACAAGCTTGTTCACTCCAAACGACGCGAATATAATGTAACATAATATAATATAATATAATATAATATAATATAATATAATATAATATAATATAATATAATTATATAATATAATATAATATAATATTACTGATAATGACGATCGCATCGATCACATTCATATCTTTCGTTAAAGTCACTCTACATTCGACTGCCAACGTCGAATCGTACTTAACAAAAGCTACGAAGCTGTGCGATGCTAGCATTATGACTTACACGCTAATTGCTAATTACATAAATACACGCTATTTACATAATGTTTCCACTCTGTGCTTCTGTTCTTTTTTATACTGACAGTTGGCGTGCTTTTTTATTCTCGTTACACAAACGCACAAGAGCCCATCCTCCATTGTCGTCGTGCGTACGATGATTCAGCTTCCGATTTTACATTTTCTAGAATCAGCTGGACGTGTGTGTATGTGTGTGTAAGTGTGTGACCGCAGCAACATTTTATCCGAAATACTTCTCGGCGCATTCATCCTATTTACAATTTTCTTTGCTGTGATATCCTACCTCGAGCTGAGGCAAGGGACACATGAGGTTTATTTCTTACGGCCTCTATTACAACTTATGAAAATATAGCCGAAGCGCGCTATACGTTCAAGTTAGTCAGCTAGCATTCGAATACTGTCTCTTTTTGCGTGTTTCGATTTCGCTCTATACGCAGCTGAACTTGACACCTGGAAAAGTCAATGCAAAGAATGTACTGTTAGTACGACTAATTTGTAAATGTGTGAATGTTTTTGGATCAAGATAGTGTTATTGTTCTTTTTTTTGTATTTTTTTCTTTTCGGAAAGAAACTCTGACGCAGACATGGGCATCAATTCGGGAATCGTACTAGATAAAGTGCCTTCATGTTTTGAAATCAATCAGTTGAAATTTGAAATACACACTTAGAAATTAGCCCATGTTTGCATTGCTTCATGACTTTCCTCTTGTGCAGCATATAAGTAGAGTAATCGTATCAGGTAATTTATCATTGGTAACTGAAAGATAGTCTGAATTTACGAGTCAATAGCAAATTGCTAATTCAACGATGCAGTTACCTTTTATCAAAAAAACCAGTAAGGAAAAACTAAGGTAACTCATAAACAAATAGAATGGTTGCATCAATGTTTGATCGCGATAGTGCGTTTGTAATTGTGTGTACCGTCGTCACTGGAGTAGCAATTGTGGCAGTGCAGCTTGTGGTTGCGCACGCGTACGTCGGTGCCCATGAGACCGTCGCCGAGTCGCACGTGACACACGCAGCATTTGAAACACTCCATGTGGTAAAACAGCCGCAGGCTCTCAATTATCATCGCCGCTCCTCGACCTGTGACAAACAATCATCGCAATCAGGATATTAATAACTGAGTTTTTTTCAAAAACCGGGAATTTAATGCAAGTGAGAAGTGACAACGTACCCAACTCGTCACCGCAGTGTGAGCATTTCTTCTTGCCGCTAACGCTGAGCATTTTCTCCTGCGACTCGCTGCCGTTGTTGCTACAGCTATTATTGTTGCTATTGCTAGGAGATTGGTGCACTTTGTGCTGCTGTGATGGATAATTTTGAGGCGAGTGCAGGTGTTCCTGGCTAGTACTATGTTCTAGCCTGTAAAATTAAAATACATTTTACAAAAAAATTACTCGTACTGTTTTTATGATACACTCAGCGATCTTTAGGATAAACACTGCTTACCTTCGCCTCGGTGAGAATGGTTTCTCTTGAACACGATTCTGAACTCTTTGCGTAAGTGTTTGAATTATAGAGTCAGGCAATGGCTTATTGTCATTTCGGGGTGGCGATGTAGTGTAAGGCACTGATGTGCTAGTTAAGTGAGGATTACGCGTCGTCGGCGAACGCTGATTCTTTTCGTTGATCCTTCGCTGCTCGGCCTCCTGTAATTAAATGTGCCAAGATAACGCATTAAGTTATGGGATTATAGGGTTATAGTTTATATTTTTTAAATGCGTATTAAAATACAGAAATTTACAAAAAAATATGTAACAGTTTTACCTGAACAAGCCAATGTTGATAATTGTAATCGTAAGCTCCTCGTGGTATGTCGCTTTTGCGCCGTTGTACCCACTGGTCAGCCTGTACGATTCTAGGTCGAGGAACTGCTGAGAGTGCTTGGAGAGTCTGTCTGCTCATCTGCTGACCATGATGTTGCTGATTGCTGGAATTTTGCGGTAGTGCTGATAAAGCGCTGCTCGAGATACTCGGCCTCAGTGATGCATCGATCTGTTGGGGTATGGAGTCCGCCGAAGGGATTCTGCTATTTCTGTGATGATAAAAAGACATTATTTTGAAAATGGTTTTGCAGAGCTGCTTTGGTTGTTGTGAACAAGTAGACAGGCGCGTTGTGACTATTTCAGGGGAGCGTTAGGAGGTTTATTGGATGGGAGTGGTGTTGGATTGTGTAACGATCGAAGCTATCGGTGTCGTTAACCGGTGCGATGGCCCAACCCAGTATGCGCGTCGATATTTCAGAGCAGTTGAGCAATTCTCGGGTGTATACGTAAGTGGAAAAATAGCCGGGGATCAGGGGGATCCTTATAATTGATACGAATTAACTTTTAACAGTAAACTGATGTACATTGTGCAGTACACACAATTCAAGTGAGTTGCGCAACGCTAACTATATCCTCTGTTATGCAATTTACCTTATAGTAGCATCGCGCTGTCTCTGCTCAACAAGCCTGAGTGGCTTTGCTGGAGGTATCGGCGGGGGTGGTGGTCTTCTACGCTGTGCAGCTGCTTCTTGCATTTGCAAATTTGGCATAGATGATCTGTAATTTAGCGGAACGGCCGATATTGGCTTGCTGCTACCATTATATTGCATCTGCTGACCTCTGGGTTGAGGTGGCGGTGGAGCTTGCGCCACATCTTGCAGAGATTTCCACTGCTCTTGAAGCTGCTCCGCTAATTGTTGTTGCTTCTGCTCACGATAAGCCAGGTTATTACGCTGACGCTTCAGTTCTTCTTGCTCGAGTTGAAGAAGCTCGCGTTCAACTCGCAAGACTTCCTGCTTTATAAGGAAAAATATTATTTAAAGGCATTTATTTTTTTCATGATTAGCATTATTTTTTCAATCAGACATAAAATAAATCGTACCGCAATGGCTTGAACTTGAACTTACCCTTGAAGCGTACTCGTCTTCATTGGTACTAAGCGTCGGACTCGTGGGTTTGTTCTAAAATACGAAAACATATGTTTAAGCAAATGTGCTTTAATACAAGTCAATTATCAAAGTATAAGAGAGAAGCGCAGTAAATGCGAAAGGGTAGAGAAATTGTGCCGAAAGGATGGTAGAAACTGTTTTACGAGTTCTCGCAGCCTTA